>VWZF01006439.1:133782-143998 GCA_013396755.1 Sclerurus mexicanus | reverse complement strand
GGGGCGGGGAAGGAGCGCTCGGGCGGCCGCCTTAACCCTTTGCTGAGGCTGGGCTTGGCTCTCCTGCCCACAGCAAAGTTCAGCCTAACGGGGGCTTAGGCCCATGGTTATCCCAAAAACTGGCGGATCTCCGGCAGATTTTGGACACAGAGCGCGTTGCAATCCTGCCCTGGCCCGTGTGGAGAAGGGGAGCTGAAATCCCGCAGCGATTCTGCAGCAGCAAAGGGTGGAGCGGGAGCCCAAAATCTGGGAAAACCGGGGGGAAGTTCACCGCTGGGAGCCCAGGATTGCGGGGAATTCTGGAGCCGCCTGTGGAGCCTTGCTGTGGGTGCAGCACCTTCCTGTCACCACCTGGGGAGGAGGAAGGAGGAGAGTCAGGTCTGGTTTGTAGGGAAAGGGGCGGGGGTGTAAAACAGCACTGGGAGAGCAGCCGGGTCCTGGAAGGGCTCGTGGGGCTGGAAAAACAAAGGAGGAGGGACGGGAAAATGGACTAGAGGGTGTAAAATGGACTGGAGGGAGTAAAAAGTGCCACAAAGAGTAAAACGGGTCAGGGAGGAACAAAGGGATGGTTAATAAACAGGGCAAAAAGGGGCTGGGAAAAGTTGTGTCTGCACTTTGTGGTGGTGGAAGAGAGCTCCCTGGACAAAGGGGACTCCTGGACAAGGGGAATATCCAGACAAGGGGAGCCCCTGGACAAGGGGAGCATCCAGACAAAGGGACCCCCCGACAAGGGAACCCCTTTGCTTCTGCAGAGATGGGAAGAAAAAGGAGCCTCGTCTGTGCCGCGGTTCGTGGCCTGGGAAGTGTTTGAACACCCCAGTTCCCGATGGGAAGTCGCTGCTTCTCCCCGGGCGCTCAAATGGAGAACTTAACCCAAGGTCCAGAGAAGTGGCAGCGACTCAGGGCTGTCCCCAAAGGCCTGGGAGCCCTTCCAGTGCCTCCAGGAGTCCTGGAGGAAGGTTGGGAAGGGACTTTGGAAAAGGGCATGGAGTGATGGGACAAGAGGGAATGACTTTAGGGTGAAGGAGGCTGGGTTAGATGGGATATGGGGAAGGGATTCCTCCCTAGGAGGGCGGGGAGGGGCTGGGATGGAATTCCCAGAGAAGCTGTGGCTTCCCCATCCCTGGGAGTGTCCAAGGCCAGGTTGGAGCAACCTGGGCTAGTGGGAGGTGTCCCTGCCCATGGCAGGGGCTGGGATGGGATGGGATGGGCTTTAAGGTCCCTCCCAACCCAAACCGTTCTGGGATTTCCTCATCCCAGCAGAGCTCCTATCCCTTTCCTTTCAATACCTAAGTTGAAAAGGTGAGAGTTTTCCAATCATCAAAGGCCAGCAGAGCCCAAACACTGAGGACCTTACACCTCAGGAGGTGACAGTGGCCAAAACTGACATTTCAGGCCGTGATTGAACTAAACTGACTCTGATCAGGCTCAACAAGCAAAGCCAGAAGTCAAAATTCTGCCCATTTCTTAAAGCTGCCCTAAAACGAGCTTGGAATCTGTTGGAGCTGGTTCTCCAAAATGAACTTTGGGGCGTTGGAGCTGGTTTGGAGCGGCAGTTTCCAGGCAAAGGAGGAAAACAGCAACAGCATCACCAGCAGGGAGCAGTTCCTGTCACCCTGGAGGAAGAAATCCCAACATCCAGCACTGAGAAAAACACATCTGGGGGGATGTGGGATGTGTCTCCTCCACACCTTCTTCCTTTTTGAAGGATGAACCAAGAGAACAGCCAAACAACAAATTCATGAAAAACCACTTGCCCACATGGCTTTTCTCTTGTTTCTCCAACAGAACGTCCAATTTTTCCCCCAGTTTGTGCACTGGTGTGGTCAGATGAATTCTCAGTAACTTCTTAATTCAGAATTCAACTCAATGTGCAAAAGAAGAGGGGAGAAAAAGTCAATTCCTGGGGGAGGGTCTGAGGCAGCACATTTAAAGCACAGGAAAAACTCAATTCCCACCTTCATCTGAAGCCACATTTAAGGGACTTATCCACTGTAAAACTTTGGGATTTCAGGTTCCCTCCCCTTCTCCCTGAACCCAAAAAACCACAAATCCCCAACAGGATAAATCAGGCCCTCTCCCCACATTTAACACCCAACATTCCACAAGGGGTTAGTCCTGCCCTTCGATTCCTTCCCCAAACCCAGCTGGGCCTGCAGGGATGGGAGGGGCAACCAAACTCTGCGGGTGCTTTTGCCAGGTCCTTTCAATGCCCAGGAAAGGACAGATTTGCTTTCCAGGAGCTGATTTTTGCCGTCACTCCCAGCTGGGGGTGAGAGAGCTGCTGGTGCAGAGACTCTGCAGTCCCACACGAGTGACCAAAGTGATTTTATTCCCCTTAAAAACACCTCCTTTTGAATTTTTTAATAATTCCGAGCTGTGCCAGCCCACGGCTGGGAGTTGGACTCAACGATGTTTAAGGTCCTTCCCAACCGAAACCGCTCCGGGACAAAATTCCCTTCACCAGGAGCCCAGAGATATTTAAATTTTATTGGTTGGTTTTTTCCCGAAGGAAATAAAATTGAATTCCCTGCTTTCCTCTCTGCAAAAGGGATGATGAGGCAGCAGAGCTCTTCCGGATGCTTTTCCCCTTGGATGCAGAGAGATGAGTCGGCAGGAACCGACCTTAAATGTCCATTTATTTCTCCATAATGGACAAACAATGGACAAGCCCCGCTGGACACGAGGGAGGGGCAGGCAGAGCTTTAAAAGAAACTTAATTCCAAGTGGAATAAATGCCAAATTTAAACTTTATTCCCATGGCTCTGGAGTGATAGTGTGGATACGGAGGGAGCAGGAAGGGAGACGGGAATAGCAGACTTAATTCCCAAATGTTTTTCCCCCACTCTGGAGATGCTGCAGGAGCTGGAGGTGGTTGTGGAGCTCGTCAAACCCTTAATTAGGGGTTAATTATTAACAGGACACCCATCCCAGGCAGGTCAGCCTGACAATGATTAACCAGGCAGGGATGACTCAGCTCCTGTTCCAACAGGGACCTCCAAACCACCGGATTTGGCAACAACAGCCAAAACTGGGGGCTCCGTGGCCGCTCTGGAGGCTGGAGCTGCTCCTGCAGGGATTTTCCAGCCTCCAAGTCCCAGGGGATGGGGATTCATTCCCACCCCACAGGTAGGAAGTGTCCTGGAATGACACAGTGCACCCAGAAGCTGAGGCTGCAGGAGAACATTCCAGAGCCTCCGGAGGACCGGAGTGGGCTCTCAGAGTGCACCGGACGGGAAAGGTGCTGCTCCTTGCCCCTGTGGGATTCCCTGGAATATTGGTTGGAAACCACTGGCCCTCAGCTTCTCTGGGATTACATTTAGAGATGAAATTTTGCCCCCCAGAAGAAAAAGATGAGATTAAATAGGATTTGTTGGTGTTTCGGGGTAAGGAGGAGTCCCCCTACAGACACCAGAGCCCTGTGCAAGCAGCCAGAGGGGGAAGGGACCTTGGGGAGATTTTGGGATAGGATTTATGGTCCAAAAACCTGGATCTGGGGCCTGCAGAGTTCCAGGCAGTGATTTTTCAAGCTGCATGGCTGCCTGATCCTCATCCAGGCCCAGCTCCAGCCCCGAGCTGGGCAGCCCCAGGTCCCGCAGCTGCACCAGGGCTGGGTCAGAAAACAGCCCCAAAGCTCCTTTAAGACCTGGAATGGTTTGGGTTGGAGGGACTGAAAGCCCACCCAGTGCCAGCCCTGCCATGGGCACGGACACCTCCCACTATCCCACCTTGCTCCAGCCCAGCCTTGGAGACCCCCAGGGATCCAGGGGCAGCCACAGCTTCTCTGGGAATTCCATCCCACCCCTCCACATGCTCACAGCCAGCAATTCCTTCCCAATATCCCATCCATCCCTGCCCTCTGGCACTGGGAAGCCGTTCATTCCCTGTGTCCTGTCCCTCCATCCCTTGTCCCCAGTCCCTCTCCAGCTCTCCTGGAGCCCCTTCAGGCACTGGAAGGGGCTCTCAGGTCTCCCTGGATCCTTCCCTTCTCCAGGTGAACCCCCCAGCTCTCCCAGCCTGGCTCCAGAGGGGCTCCAGCCTTGGAGCATCTCCGTGGCCTCCTCTGGGCTCACTCCAGCAGCTCCATGAGCTTCTCCTGCTGGGGCCCTGGATGGGAATGGCCGGTTCGAGGCTGGGAGTGACCGAGGCCGAGCCGTTCTCTGCTGCTCCCGTGTCTGGTTCTCTGCCCTCGCGATGCCCAGTGCACACATTAATTAGTGAGGCTTTTCGCAGGATTCTCCTGCAATTCCCCCGAGCCGAGCGGAGCAGTGGAAAGCACTAATTTGAGGTTTAGCACTTCAGGCAAGCCCAGGGCTGTCCACACGGGGACCCTGCTGGGATGGGACCCATCCCATCTTCCCCAAGCCAGGGCAAGGATTGCACGGCAGAGCCTCGATCCGGCCTCGTCACAGAAGCCCAGAATGGTTTGGGTTGGAAGGGACATCCAGGATGATCCCATTCCATCCCCTGCCACGGGCAGGGGCCCCTCCCACCAGCCCAGGTTGCTCCAACCTTGCCTTGGACACTTCCAGGGATCCAGGGGCAGCCACAGCTGCTCTGGGAATTCCATCCCAGCCCCTCCCACCCTCCCAGGGAGTAATCTCTTCCCAATATCCACCTATCCCTGCCCTCCAGCAGTGGGAAACCATGGAAGGGTGACCCACATTGCAGCAGATCCCGAAGGACTGACCCCATGGAAGGGACCTGGAGCAGATCCCGAGGGACCGACCCCACGGAGGAGTGACCCACATTGGAGCAGTTCCTGGAGAACTGCTGCCCATGGGATGGATTCCCATTAGAGAAGCTCCTGGAGAACTGTCTGCCGTGAAAGGGACCCCACCCTGGGGCAGGGGAAGGACTCCGACCCCTCTCCCTGAGCAGCAGCAGGAACAGACTGGGATGAGATGACTGTGACCCCCATTCCCGACTCTGGAGGGAGGAGGCAGAGCTGGGAAGGAGGGAGGGGTGGGGGGGAAGGTGTTTTTTGAAGCCTTATTTTACTTCTCATCCTCCTGCTCTGATTCTGTTGGTAATAAATTCAATTCCTATCCCCAGTTCAGGTCTATTTTGCCTGTGATGGTGATCCACGAGGGATCCCTCCCGGCCCTTCTCTCAGCTCATGGACCTTTCCCTGGATTTTCTCTCCCATCCAGCTGTGGAGAGCAGCGACAGAGCAGATTTAAGGGGTGCCTGGAACCCACCAGACAGCGATTTAAGTGGCAAACATTGATTTTCCCCCTGCAAATTGTGGCCCAGCAGGGTCTGCTGCGAGGAACGAAGGGAGCAGCGGGAGGAGGAATCGCTCCGAGGAGCTCGGATAATGAACAGGCAGCGCCGGGAGATGAGAAGGAGGAATAAAACCGGAACATTAAAGAGCAATTTTCTGATTTGGAAAACACTGATTACAGGAGGACGGGGAGCCGGGGAGGGATGGGCTTGGGGAGGGAAGGGAAGGGCTTGGGAAGGGCAGCACAGCAGTAGGGAAAGGGATGTGGAGCAAAGGAATTCCTGTGGTTCAATCCCTCTCCAGCATCTCCCTGGGTCAGGATCCATCTCCTTGGAGAGCTTGCGACACGGGGGTTCTCCACACCCGCATTATCCCTCTGGGAAGCACCGACCTCCCAACTCTGCAGTCGGATGAAGGAGGTGGGACAGCGTCGCCTTCGCTGGTCTTTGCCAGGCTTGGGTGTTCCCAGAGCTTCCTCCTCCTTCCTGGCAGCTCCCAAAGGCCTCATTCCCTGGGGACACTTCTTTTTTCCCCCATTTTTCACTATTTTGGTGCCTTGCTCAGTGCTGTGGAGCTGATGGAAACACACAGAGCTCAGCTGGGTTAGAAAAACCCCCACGCACACCTGGTGGACACCTGAGAGCCCCTGCTTGGAGCCAAACAGCCCTTCCAGTTTGGGCTGGAAGTGCCAAAGGCCACAGACACTGCCGGGCTTTTGGCCCCCAAAACTGGGCTTTGGCAGCACAGAAGCTGTGGTTGAAAACGAAGGTGAAGTTGTAGCTCATCATTGGTAGCTTTGCCTTCTCCTGGCTTTTTAAAAATCATTTAATAGCTCATAAACTCAGGAAAACAGGGATTTGATTCCATTTGCTGTGCAAACTTGCTCCCTGCAAGTGGGGGAAACCCAGAGCCCCAAAGAATTCCCCAAGCACGGAGTCACGGCAGTTTTCTCCATTACAAATCCTCATTAATTAACCAACAGCAAAGAAAAACCTCGTTCCACAGGGTCCCAAGGCTGAAAATAAAACCTAAAACAAAATCTAAAAATAGCTGAAACCTAAATATAACTGAAATTAAAAATAACAAAAACCTCACCCCCATGGTCTGTGTGAGATCCAGATCCAAGTCTCCACTTGGGAAATGGGGATGGACATGCTGCAGTTTTCCTGATATTCCAAATTCTCCCTCCTTGGCTTCAGATTTAGTCTCTGCTTTGGGGATTTCATGAGATTCCTGGTCAAAGAGACCAAATTATCCAGAAATTATCCAGCAGCTTGAGGGATAAACAACCTTCCTGGGTTTAATTATCCCCCAATTATCCCGAACATGTCTTTTCCTTGTTCATTGGGGTTTTTTTCCCCCCTTTAATTGTGCAAATTTGCTTTTTTAAACCCAAGAAGTCCCCAAGCTGGTTCTGGCTCGCCCAGAACGGGAGCCACAGCCATCCAGCAGCTGTAATTCCAAACGTTCCCTGTGGGATTTGCTTGGCTTTTTCCAGCCCAAACCCTGCTGCAGGATGGATTGCGCCGTGACTGGGTGACGTCAGGAAGTTACATCTTCCTGCAGCAAATCCCAGCAGATACTGGGGGATATCTGGCAACTCGGGTGCTCCATGAAGTGTTCAACTGCTAGAGCAGAGCCTGGGAATTGCAGAAAATTCCTGGAAGGAGAAATACAAGATCGTTCCAAGCTCCTTCCTACTGACACATGACTAAGCCTGGACTAACCCACTCCATCATAAAACCAACTCCAAACCCTCTAAAGGAACAAAACCCCTCAATTTTGGCTCCAGTTCCTCCACAGCTCCTGGTTTTCCCAACCACTGCAGCCTGAAGATAAACCAGCTTTGCTCAGCTCAGGGGTACAATTCCGATCCCATTCCCAGGCCTGGCACAATCCTGATCCCATTCCCAGGCCTTCCAGGAATTAGGGATCTGAAAACACCCTCCTGAGAAGACCAGGGATCAGGTCACCCATCACTGCTGCCCAGCTCAGCACCAAGGATTTGATGCCCAGAGACTCCTCTGATGGCACAGAGAGAACAAGAAGCTACAGGAGGAACCGAGAACACCTGGAGAAGCTTGTCCTTGCTTCCCAAGCCCCTGAAACCCATGGATATCGGCCTTTTCCCTCTTGGGAAGCACCAAACAGGTGCTGGGGCAGGAGGTTGGGTCGGGCAGAGCCCGGGATTGGCCCAGTGGAGGGTCTTGTGCTCACCCGGGGCTGGGTTTGCTCCGTGGGGTCTCAGGGGAGTCCCGTGGAGATGATGAGCAGCCCCTGGGCCAAAACCTTGGATAAATCCATTTATATCCCTGTAATAACACTTAAGAACCGCTTTAATCCCTCCCTCTACCCAAAAGCCTCCCAGGCACTTAAATAAGCAATAAAACCCCTCAGTTTTGAGTCTCTGGCTCCAACTCCTCAACAGCTCCTGGCACTGATCTCTGCCCTGTGGGGACCAGGGACAGCACCAGGGAAGGGCTGGAGCTGTGCCAGGGCAGGGTCAGGTGGGATCTCAGGAAAAGGTCCTTCCCCCAGAGGGTGGTGGGCACTGCCCAGGCTCCCCAGGGCAGTGGGCACGGCCCCAGGGCTGCCAGAGCTCCAGGAGGGTTTGGATGATGCTCTGGGGCACAGGGTAGGATTTTGGGGATGGTCCCGTGCAGGGCTGAGGGTTGGTCTCCATGATCCTTGTGGGTCCCTCCAACTCAGCACATGCTGGGATGTTTGGTGATTCCCAGCCCTCTGACCTATCCAGGTCTCCCTGTTGGACCTCCCTGCCCTGGAGGGATTCAGCTGCTCCTCCCAGTTTGGGATCAAACTTGCCCAGCATCCCGTCCAGTCCTGCATCCAAGTCATTGCTGGAGATGTTGGAGAGCACTGGGACGAGGATGGAGCCCTGTGGAACCCACCAGTGACCCGCCTGATGCCACCCAGTCACTGCCACCCTGTGCCAGTTCCTCCCTGCCACCTGGTGTGTTTACCCAGCTGGGGGCTGGGCAGCTCGTCCAGAAGGATCCTTGGAGAGGCAGGATCAAAAATCCAGACAGATTCCATCAGCTGGTTCCCCTGGGTCACCGTGTCTGTGCCATCCTCAGGAGGGCACAAAGCACCCAGAGCCACAGGTGCCCACCAGCCAACCCCAATTTCCCCACAGTAAATGTACAAAAACATTTCAATCCATCCCTTGCTGCTTCCTTAAGTGTCAGTCACACCCCAAGATATTTTCAGGCCAAGCAGGAGGGAATTTAGACTGAGCTTATGGCTAAAAATAGTCCCTTCAGCATCACCTTCCTGCCCCCTCGCTCCTGCCCCAGCTCCAGGGGGAAAAGCCAGTCAGACTGCAGCAGTTGGCTATTTTAAAACCAGTTTTGATGCAGAATAAATGGATTTAATTGAAGAGCTGCAGCTTGGAAGCAGCTGGAAAGGCCCCAGTTCCTTCTGCTGAGTGACGCTGGAGTGGGAGATCTCAGTCCCCTTATGGGTGGGAGAGCCTGTGCCAGGGAATAACACAGAATCAGACCAAGGAGAGCATTATTTATCCCACCCCCAACAATCCTGCTGCCTCCAAACCCTTCAGATCCTCCCACTTCCACACCTGAGGGCTCTGGAGCCGGGACTGCAAGAGCTGGCACCACCTTAATCCTCGGTTTAACACTTGGACTCACCCAGAGGTGAATTTCAGTCTCAAATATTAAGATCAGCTTTGTTTCTTCGAGGCTTTTTTCCCTTCTTACACCCCAAACCTGCACCAGCTGCTTTAGGAGGAGCCTCCCAGCTCTGCACCCCACAGTGACCAGCCCTTGGCCAACCCAAGTCCAGACCTCACACAGCTGTTAAAACAGGGGCTAAATCTGCAGACAGAGCTTAAAAACGTTTTTACTGGCTGGGGCAGGAGGATAAACCCAGAAGGAGACGCCCAGCTTTTCCCAGTGCAAACCAGTAGAGATTGACAGCACTGGTGCCCTGAGCCTCTGCTGGGGCTTTCCAGTAATGACAGCACCGAAGGTTTTCTAAATCCACAGTTTTTGCATGAGCCAAGAGACATCAAATCCTGATAAGCCTCTGGATAAACACTCCAAACATGTGTTTAGTCAAGTTGTCAGAGATGAAATCCCCAAGAAGGAGAAAAACGAGTTCTAGGTAGAAAATTGCTGTTGAGTGTTGAATCCCAGATTTGATCTGTACTAAATCAGAGGTTGATCTGTATTAAATCAGAGACTGATCCGTGGGGAAGTACCAGGGCGAGTATTAATTGCCATTAATGACCAGCTGGATGAGAATCCAGCTATTAAGATTAATTAGCTGCAAGTCGTCTCTGTCAGCACTAATCAAACCCTGCTGGATAAAACACAGCTCCGAGCTCTGCCCCGGTAAAACTCTCTTTCCCAAAATTAAAACAAGGACTGGAATTGATTCCCTGCTCAACCCTGACCTGGTGCTGGATCAAGTTGTCCAGCGGTTATTTTCCCCTACACGGATGTTTTGCCCTAAATGTGCCTTTTCCAGCTTGAACTCATCACACAAATGACTCTCTTACAGGAAAATCAGCGGCCACAGGGAAAACCCCAAATTTAAGGGAAATCCCCCAGCTCCAATGACATGTTTGCTGTAAATCCACCCCAAGACCCCCGGCCCCGGCTCCCTCCTCCTGCTGCTTCCACCTCCCCTTCCATCCTCCCCCATCCCCGGAGCCTTTCCACGTTCCAACCCACGGGAAGTAATGAAGGGCTTTTCCACCTCCTGCCTTCGGGAGCTTTATCCATCCTGACAGTGCGGGGAGCAGCTCCCGATCCGTTTATCGAACCAGCCCTTCCTCGGGCAGGGAGAGGAGGGGGCAGAGCCTGGGCACTCCCGGGTGCCATCGAGGTGCCCTTTGCCACCGCCGAGCCACCACAGCAATTCCTCCTCCAGCTTTTGCACCATCGAGATGGAAAACCGCACTCAAAACCCCCAGAGAAAGTTTATTTTACCTTCCCCCCCCCCTCCAGA
>VWZF01006439.1:88062-124436 GCA_013396755.1 Sclerurus mexicanus | reverse complement strand
GCGGCCGGGTGGTGTTGGAAACGCCATTCCCATCGAGCCTTTCCCAGCTCTCCCTTTGCTCCTCCTGCATTTCTAAGCAATGCTGCCATCGAGTGGTCCGGGGGCATCGGCAAAGCTTTCGACCCCCGGCCTGGCCCCCTCTGTGATCACCCTCGAGCCCCTGCAACCGCGGGGAGCGCAGAGGTTGGAGATATTCCTGGATGGAAGCGGCGTCCTCCGTCCCATGGCCGCGTTCAACCGCTCGGTGTGGGGGATTGAAGGTTTCCACTCAGTCCCTCAGCTCTCTCGTGTGTCAGAGCCTCCCACCTTCCCCACGCTCAGCTCCGCAACTCCAGCCCCGATTCCTGCCGGTTTCCAGGGCGCCGCGGCTTTACCTGGGAGCGGGTGCTCTCCAGCACTTCGGGAGGCTGCGTTGCGAGGACGTGATTTAGGAGCATCCTCAGCAAAGCGGAGGGACGAGCGCAGCTTTGCTCGCCGATGTTCCTCATTGCATTAGCGGATCCCCAGGGAAAACCGCCTTTCCTGGCAGCGGCAACACGGTTGTTGTGGTTTTGCCCACACTTGGCAATAAAAAACCACCGGAGGAGCACCTTAAAACCCCCTGTACGGTGGATTTAAACCCGGTACAAATCCCTGTTTGTAGTTTAACTCGATTCCAAAGTCATGGCAAAAATGGCTTTTTAGTGGAGAAGGTTCCACCAGCCCTTTAAGGGCTGTGTTTGCTTTATGAGCAAAGGGGCACTAAAATGAAATGTCCTGTTTGCAGTGGAAGGAAACTGGATGTGCCGGAGTGGGAAGAGCTTTTCCTTCTTCAGGAAATGAAACATTTGCTTTGTTCACTGGGGGTGCAAAACACTCACTGATCACAATGTAAGGGAGAGATCCCATGGCTGTTATATGGGAGAGCTTGAATAGAATAGAATAGAATAGAATAGAATAGAATAGAATAGAATAGAATAGAATAGAATAGAATAGAATAGAATAGAATAGAATAGAATAGAATAGAATAGAATAGAATAGAATAGAGAAGCTTTACTATTAGCAGGATGTTTAAATTGCCGGTGACTTCTGAGAGCGTGTTTGGCCCAGACCCTCCTCGGACCCCCAAAGTGGAAGATTTGGAGGGCAGAGGAGTTGGAGAGGGGATGAGGAGGAATGAAAATGGGGGTCGAGGGGGTGCGGGGAAAGCTGGGAGAGCCCTTTCCAGCGGGAAGGTGGGAGGGGAGGGCGGAGAAGGGCCCCCCCCCACCCCGGGCAGGGCGGAGGGGCCCGGGGACCGGGGGAGGGCTCTCTCCGTGTCGACTCTGCCCACCGGTGTCTGGCACCGCCCGCCCCGACTATAAAAGCCCCGATCGCTGCTCGCTCGCCGCAGTCGGTTCGGGGCACCGGCTGCTCCCCGACAGCCGTCTGGTGCTGAGCCGGGGGGGGACCCGCATCCCGAACCTGCTGCATCCCGATCCAGGGGCCGACACGCATCCCGAACCGGCTGCATCCGGAACCGAGGGGAATCTGCATCCCGATCCGGGGAAAAGCGCATTCCGAACCAGCTGCATTCCTGACCGAAGGGAACCCGCGTCCTAGTCCGGTTTCGAGCCCGGAGGCACCTGCATCCCGCATCCTGCTCCGGTCCGGAGCCGGAAGGTACCAGTATCCAGAATCCTGCCCTGGTCCTGAACGGGCAGGGACCCGCATCGTGCTCCGGTCCCGAACCGGGAGGGACCCGCGTCCGGCTCCGGTGGGAGGGACCCGGATCCCTGAATGCCCTGAATCGGGGGCAACCTGCGCCCGGTGAAGCTCAGCCAAGCCCGGAGGGACCCGCGCCCCGAACCAGCTGTGCACCCCAATCCAGCTGTGTCCGAGCCGGGAGGGACCCACACCCCAGTCCAGCGGTGCTCGAGCTGGGAGGGACCTGCACCCCAACCCAGCTGTGCCTGAGCCGGGAGGAACCCACACCCCAGTCCAGCTGTGCCCAAGCGAGGAGGGACCTGCTCCCCAGTCCAGCTGTGCACCCCAATCCAGCTGTGCCCGAGCTGGGAGGGACCGGCACCCCAAAGCCTCAGAGCTCCAGCACGGCTGGGCACCCTATTCCAGCTGCACCCTGAGCCATGTGGGTCCTGCCCCCCAAACAGCTGCCCCTGAACCGGGAGGTGCCTCTGCCCTGCCCCAGCCCTGCCCCTCAAAGTGCTGCCCACGGAGCCAGGAGGGACCTACACCCCAAAGTAGCTGTGGGCCCCAGAATTTTTGTACCCTGATCCTACTGTGCCCTAAACCAGGAGGGATCTGCACCCTAAAACATCCCTGTGCCCTAAACCGGGAGGGATCTGCACCCTAAAACATCCCTGTGCCCTAAACCGGGAGGGATCTGCACCCTAAAACATCCTTGTGCCCTAGACTGGGAGGGATCTGCATCCCAAAACATCCATGTGCCCTGATCCTGATGTGCCCTAAACTGGGAAGGATCTGCACCCCAAAATATCTGTGCACCCTAAGCCAGGAGGGATCTGCACCCCAGAGGATCCGTGTGCCGGCTCCGGCTCTGTCGGGACACAATGGATAATGCCCTGCCTGCGGACGAGGAGCTGGAGCACCAGTGGCTGTCCAACACCTCCTTCAATGAGTCCTTCTCCAACCAGTTTGTGCAGCCGCCGTGGCAGGTGGCCCTGTGGGCCGTGGCCTACGCCCTCATCGTGGTGGTGTCGGTGGTGGGCAACGTGGTGGTGATGTGGATCATCCTGGCCCACAAGCGCATGCGGACGGTCACCAACTACTTCCTGGTGAACCTGGCGTTCGCCGAGGCCGCCATGGCCGCCTTCAACACCGTGGTGAACTTCACCTACGCCATCCACAACGAGTGGTACTACGGGCTCTTCTACTGCCGCTTCCACAACTTCTTCCCCATCGCCGCCGTCTTCGCCAGCATCTACTCCATGACGGCCATCGCCCTGGACAGGTCAGTGCTGGGGGTCAGGCCCTGCCCAAAGCCCAGGGGTGGGTGCCGTGCTCAGCTCTGCGTGCTCTGCAGTCACAGGACGGCATTGCAATTCTAATTTTGGGGGGGAAAAAAGCGCTAAAAATAATTATTAAACATACCCTCTCCCTGCCCGAGGGGCGGCTTTGTCAGCCCTGCAAAAGGAGCTGGGGACCTCTCGTGCGTGTTGGTGGCGTGGCTCGGGTGGGCATTTGTAGTGTCCCGTCCCCTCCCGGCTCCTCTGCAGGGCCGGCCGTCCCCTCCCCAACCCCCTCAGTGAGGAGCAAACTTGATATTTCGCACCAAATGGCACAAGGGACAATCCACGGCACGGCCTCGAGCCTCGTGGTGCTGCAGCTTCGTGGCTTTTGCTCTGGGCTGAGAACCATCCGAGGAGCCTCGGGAACCATCCGAGGAGCCTTGGGGAGTTCAGGCTCGGGAAATACATCCTGACTTCGGGCAGGGGGGTGTTTTTCCAGGCAAACCCACCTCGATGTCATTAGCGGGGTCAAGGTGGGAGGCAGGTGCCCGGGATTTCTCTGCCGGGATTTGGCTGCAGCTCGGTTGGCGCGTCCTGCCCGAGGGTTGGGATCTGCCGGCAGAGCTCGTCTTGCGGCGCGATCACATTGACCGGGTGTGGTGGCACCGGGGACACTCCTTTGTCCCCTCGAGGGACGCGAACAGCCCTGCCCCCGAGCCCTCCGATTCCCGGCTCCCCTTTCTCTCTCCCTCTCCAAGAAATCTTTATTTAATGGCATTTCACGCCAGCGCTGGCGACAAATCGAGTCTCCCGAACAGCTCCTCGGTTCCCTTTGGAGCATCAGCGTTTCAGGCACGGCAGGTTTGGGCGATGCCGCACGTTCCCGGGGCTCGGCTCCCTGTCCCCGAGGAATAAAAGACATTTTGGTTGCGGATCCAGGCGGGGGGAGGGGGCTGCCCTTTGCCAGCACGTTTGGAGCCTCGGAGCGGCACGAACCGGCTCCGATATTCCCTCCGAGGGACGCTGCTGCTGCCGCAGCTCTCGGGAAGCAGAGCTGGACGTGGATGATGCTCTCTCGTCCCTAAAAACAGGCTTTGTTTTGCTCTGGAGCGGTTACAAAGGCCTGTCCCTAAAATACATTGGATGTAGCCGAGCTCTCCCGCGGGAGATGGGAGGAGAATTAGACAATAATCAATAAAAAAGGAAATAATAGCAGCAGGGCTCGTTCCCATGTTGGCTATTTCAGGAGCATCTAAGAATGTTTGGGATTGGCTGGAAAAGCCTCTTTCAGGTTCATTTGAATTAGAGAAATTATGTTTTATTTTAATAGTTTAATTTTTAGCCCTTGATCCACACCCTGGAATAAACAGGAAGGCAAATCTGCCAGGGGGGTGTGGAGGGTAGTGTGAAAAACAGGGAGCAAAGGCAGGTCTGGGAGCCTCCGGCTGATTTGTTTTTTGGGAATAGGCATTCCCTGCTTTCTTCTGGCATTGCAAAGCCTGAACAGAGGGTTGGTTTTCCCGTGGCTGGGATGAAAAACCCAGAGTCCCATCAAGGAGGACCCAAAAGAAGCTGCAGTCTTGAGGTGCCCAGAGCCACCTGCTGCATTTCCTGGTCCCAGATTTCCAGAGAGGTGGGAAACTGGGAAGAAAAAGGCAGCAAAGCCCATTCTCTGCCCCTCCAAAACAACATCTCCAAGCCCTGGAAAACTCCCTGTTTTCCTGTGTCTGAGACCCGACAACAGTTACTTAAATGCATGAAAAGCAGGAACTTGTGCAAGGAAGATAAAAGGGCAGAATTCCTCTTGGCAAGCAGCAAAAAGCTGGGAACAAGCAAAGGAAGAACCTGATCTGGGAGCCAGGTAGGCTCAGGGAAATATTCACAGCCAGATTGTGTCTGAAATCAAACCGTGGTCCTGATTTTCATCAGAAATTAGGGAAGCAGAATGGAATGTGCCGCGTTTCCCAAAGTGTTTCCAGCAGGGATTGGATATGGAGTGTGAGGGCTCCAAGGAGCACCAGGCTGCAGATTGCTCCCCTAAATCGTGCCCCTTTCTGCTCCCCACAAGCAATTTCCAGAATGTCTTTGCCAGAGGATACGAAACTGTCTTGGAAAAACTCAGCACAGCCACAGTGGAGCTGTTGAGAGCAAATGGGGAAGTGTGTGATTCACAGGATCTCAGAATCCAGGAATGGTTTGGGTTGGAAGGGACAAGAAAGATCATCCCGTTCCAGCCCCTGCCGTGGGCAGGGACAGCTCCCACTAGCCCAGGTTGCTCCAGCCTGGCCTCGGACACTTTGAGGGTGGGCAGCCACGGCTTCTCTGGGCAACAGATTCTCCCCGTGGATTTTTTTGCAGGACGCACCATGGGTTTGTGCCAGAAAAAAAGGCTTCACTTGAAGCCAAACCATCCCCTCCTTCCCCAGGACCCGTTTCAGGCTGGGCATGAAAAAAAAAAACCAAACAAGGAGTTGCTCCGAACACTCCAACAATTGCAGGAAATTCAGGAGTCAAGGCTGGCAGAAAAAAGGCTGCTCAGGAAAAGCCCTGATGCTGCTTCTCAGCATCCTGAGAAGTGGGGGACAAACAGCTCCCTTTGGCACTTTAAAATTCGCCACATCCTTTGCTTTCAGGTGCCAGAGCACATGAAATATCCCTGTCCCGCTTCCAGCTCTCCCTGGGAATTAGTTCACTTAGGAAAAAAGGAAGAATATCCATTTCCCCCCAATATTCCAGGAAAAAGAAGCCCAGTAGTGCCCACGGTGAGTCCAGGCTCATTTTCAGCCACACTGAATCCAAACCCAATTCTGGCCTTGCCTGGGTTGCAAAATCTACAGAGCAGAGCGAGATAAAGGTGCCGTTTCCTCTCTCCTTGGGACCTGGATGCATTTCTGAGCATCACCACTCACCTGCAAGCTGGAGGAGGGAGTTTCCGTGAGGACAGACGGCCAGGAATGCAGAACCAGGGAAAAATATAATTTCTTATCTCAAAACTCAAGGAGAGCAAAGCCAGAGCCACCCAGAGCGAGCAAATCCTGCTGGGAAGGGAGAGCCCTCCGTGACCTGGGGGTGACCCAAGATTAGGATATTTAAACAGAGCAATTCCCCTTTTTGTGCAAAGCATCCTCTGCCTGAAAAGAGCTGGGAAAATGATAAATAGTGGGAACACCTTCCTGCAGCTCCCAAAATAACTTGCTCATTAAAAGAGCTCCAACCTCCAATGTTGCCAGCCCAGGAGGTAGGACTGGGAAATCTCACTGGAATCTCATTTATTCATTATATATATATATACTTTATTTAAAAATATATTTATATTTATTCACTTTTTAATTTCCAAATGGTTTTTTAAGTTGTATTAGGTGTCCTGAGATCCATCAATTTGCTGGCAGGAGCTGCAGAAGGAACATCCCATCTGCAAACCTTCATCCTGAAATTCCCAGTCTGCAGCCAAGGCCTGGGATTATCTCGCGGACCCCTTTTTGCAGCAGGAAAAGCAGCTTGGAAAATGAGTTGTTGCTTGGAAGTTTAAATCCCAGGCTGGACAAACCAGCTGAATATCAAGAATTTTCCAGCTCAGCCACCCCACTCCCTGAGAGGTGATTGGTGCAGTTAATTGTAGCAGTTAATTAGTCATTTACACCCTAATTTAGCGCCAGGTTGGGGGGGGTTAAGCTCCACTTAAAGGATTTGTGGGGTTTGTGGAGCAGGGCTTTGATCCCTGGAATCCTGCCCTGCTGGGGTGTAATTTGGGAGATTTGGGAGCAAGGGGGAAGTGAAAGAAGGGAAGGGTTTGGAGCAGCAAAAAGCATTCCCAAAAAATCAGGCACCATGAAGGCCACAAAAAACCCAGGAAGCTGCTGGATCCACAGCAGGAGCAGGGATTTCCCAGCTGGAGTTGGGAAGCAGGGGATGGAGAAGGGAGCATCTTAGAAGGAGTCCCCCCTCAGGGCTGGTTTGTGCCCCTGATCCAATGAGGATTAACTGGAATTGATGCCCCCCAAAATCCACCAGACATGAATTCAGCCAAAGTTAAATTACATTTTGCGCTCTCTTCCCTGTAAAAAGGGGGCTTGAAATTCCCGTGGTGATAAATATGGAACTAAGGGGAATTGGGAACCCTTTGGTGGCTCAGAGATGCAGGAAACTTTGGGTTTGGCCATAGAAGCACATCAGATACTCATGGGATGGTCTGGGATGGAAGGGACCTCAAAGCCCATCCAGTGCCCCCGTCACGGGCAGCGACACCTTCCACTAGCCCAGGTTGCTCCAGCCTGGCCTCGGGCACTGCAAGAGACGGGTGTGTGTGAGCTGGGCACTGGTGTGAGGCATCACAGGGCCCCCAGTGAGATACTGGGGTTCTTTGATACATTTCTTAATTTATTCCTTCATTTAATCTAAATCCTCCACGGCCCCGTGGGAACCACCCCTGCCACGAGCGCTCCAGGTCTCACCAGCCCCGAGTTTCCGGAGGTTTTGGTTCTTCCCATTCCAACCAGGACTAACTGGCTGTTGAGGTCACACAGGTGGCTCAAATACCAACATCTGCAGAGTCTTCCAGCAGGGCTGAGCTGTGCTTTGGGTCCTCCTTTCCCATCCCATGCCATCCCAGCAGTGCTGGCAAACGCAGGGAATGCAGGAGGGAGCTCTGCCCCTCCTGAACACCCTGGTGGGACACCTGGATGCTGCAGCTCCCCGGGCTTTGATCCCGTTTCTTCTGCATTTGGCTTTTCGAACCAGGCACGGCCGGGGGGGTTGTGACAGCAGAGGGGCCGTTCTGGACGTTCCCAAAGCTGCTGGTGAGACTCAGGTCCTGGTTTGGTGCTGGTGCCGGGTTGTGGAGGGTCCCAGGCACCCCCAAAGCTGCTCCATCCCTGCCCTCCACAGCTGGACAGCGGAGAGGAAAGACAGGGAAAGGTCTGCAGCTGAGGGAAGGTCCAGGTCATGAGGTCATGAGCTGAGGGAAGGACCAGGAGGGATCTGAATTCTGCCACAGGGAAAACAGGGACTGGGAATTGAATTTATTACCAACAGAATCAGAGCAGGAGGATGAGAAGTAAAATAAGGCTTCAAAAAACACCTTCCCCCCCACCCCTCCCTCCTTCCCAGCTCTGCCTCCTCCCTCCAGAGACGGGAATGGGGGTCACAGTCATCTCATCCCAGTCTGTTCCTGCTGCTGCTCAGGGAGAGGGGTCGGAGTCCTTCCCCTGCCCCAGGGTGGGGTCCCTTCCACGGCAGACAGTTCTCCAGGAGCTTCTCTAATGGGAATCCATCCCATGGGCAGCAGTTCTTCAGGAATTGCTCCAATGTGGGTCACTCCTCCGTGGGGTCGGTCCCTCGGCATCTGCTCCAGGTCCCTTCCATGAGGTCAGTCCTTCAGGAACCGCTCCCAGGTGGGTTCCCCAAAGGGTCCCAAGCCCTTCCAGCAAACCTGCTCTGGGTGAGCTCCTCTCTCCATGGATCCACGTGTCCCTGCCAGGAGCTGCTCCAGCACGGACTTCCCATGGGATCACAGCCTGTCTCGGGCATTCCCTGCTCCAGGTGGGCTCCTCAAGGGCTGCAGATGGATCTCCACATCCTGAGGCCCTCCATGGGCTGCAGGGGCACAGCTGCCTCATCCTGGACTTCCCTACAGAATCTGGGAATCTTCACCCCTGGAGAGCTCCTGCCCCTCCTCCTGCCCTGCCCAGGGGCTCTGCAGGGCTGTTCCTCTCACCTGTTCTCCCTCTGCTCTTCCCTGCACCCAATTCCATCTTTTCCCTTCTTTTTTTCCTCCTCAAACACGTTATCCCTGAGGTGTCACTGCCATTCCTGATGGGCTTGGCCTTGGCCAGCGGCAGGTCTGTCCTGGAGCCGCTGGAATTGTCTCTGCCAGGCATGGAAAAGCTTAGGCAGGTTCTCACTGGATCCACCCCTGGAGCTCCCCCAGCCCCAAACCCAACACACAAACCTGACACACCCACCTCTTTGGGTTGTGCTTGGAGGAACCACCACAGAGCCCCCAAAGGGCTGTTTTCCCACCTTGGTGGATGCCAGTGAGAGCCCTGCAGCTGGAAGGAGCGCTGGGCACCACCGAGGGTGGCAGAGCCCTGGCAGTGCCTGGCACTGGGCACAAACCAGGAGGAAGTGGCAGCTGCTCGTGGTGCCTTTGGAACCAGCACTGAGTCTGGGCCCCTGGGGGCGTTGGGGGCACCACGAGGCCAGGCTTTGCCACACAGACCTGGTTTGGGCATCATGGCACAACCCTTGGGGAAAGAGGGGTGGGTTTTCCTGGGGGGCATCGGGAACTGTGTTGCCAGCCTGGGGAGGGAGGGGATTGTCCTGCTCTGCTCTGAGCGGGGACAGCCTCACCTGTGATATTGGGGCAGTTCGGGGGGACACAAGGTAAGGAAGACATGGAGCCATTGGAGAGTGTCCAAGGGAGGCCACGAGGGTGGGGAAGGGTCTGGAGGGGCCACATGTGGAGCAGCTGAGGGCACTTGGGGTGTTCAGCTGGAGAAGAGGAGACTGAGGGGAGACCTCACTGGGGTCTGCAGCTCCTCCCAAGGGGCAGCTCCGACCTCTGTGAGCAGGGACAGGACCCTGGAATGGCTGGAGCTGTGCCAGGGCAGGGTTAGGTTGGATCTCAGGGAAAGGCTCTTCCCCCAGAGGGTGGTGGGCACTGCCCAGGCTCCCCAGGGTTTGGGCACAGCCCCAAGGCTGCCAGAGCTCCAGGAGGGTTTGGATAAGACTCTGAGGGACAGGGTGGGATTTTGGGATGTCTGTGCAGGGCCAGGAGTTGGACTCTGATCCTTGGGCGTCCCTCCCAGCTCAGGATACTCCGTAACTCTGACCCAGAGCTGTGCTGGAGGGATTGACCCACCTCAGTGTGGGGCACCTGCCCTGCCTTGGCCACAACACCCCCAGGGCTGGCCCTGCCCTAAACCCTCTTTGCTCAGGGTGGGAAATCCTCGCCTAACAAAGCCCAGCACTAACCTCCTGGTTACTCATCCCTTGCCTGCCGTGTCCTTATTAATGAAGCAGATAAGGAAGCTCTGGGATGAAGGAGCTCCATAAATTTGTGCTATTATATTAATCTCATCTCCATCAGGGTGAAAACAATTGTGTAACGGGAGTTATCCAGGCAGGCTCCAGACTTCCAGCTGACATTAATGGATGGATACACGGCCTCCAATGCAATATCTATTTAATCACCGAGGCGCTCCGAGCGACTCTGGTACAACATCAGACCCAACTGCTCCGGTGTCGTCATGGCAACACCCCCCAAAACACAGGGAAATATCGAACCGCTGGCAAACGCCACCCCCAACGTCATGGAAGAGCGTCTGGCTCCAGCTGGGTGGTTTGCTAGAGGGGTTTGGTGCCAACAGCATGAACCACGGCGGCTTTGGGACGTTAAAGAGGTGCAAGGAAAGGCAGCTGGGTGGGAATTGGGGCATCCTGGGAGGAACTGGGAATGCTGGTTGGCACCTGAATGTGGTGCTGCCACCTGAGAGGAGAGCGGGAGCGCAGTGGTTGGTTTTGAGGGACAAACTGAATGTAGTTGGAACTGGAGGATCACTTGGAACTAGTTGCTCAGTTGGAACTGGATAATCTGTTGGAACTGGAGGATCTGTTGGAACTGGATAATCTGTTGGAACCAGTTGATCTGTTGGAACCGGTTGATCTGTTGGAATTGGTTGGTCTGTTGGAACTGGATGATCCTTCAAGTCCCTTCCAGCCCAAACAACTCTACAATCCTACAAAATCCTCCCAACCCAAACTCTTCTGCAACAAATGACCCCATTCCCGGTGTTATCCTGTGAACTGCCTGCACAGGGAACCAAACATTCCCTAATGCAGGAAATCTGCCTTTAAATCCTCAGAAAGACCCAATTCCTTGTGACAACTCGGGCCTTGAAGGCTCCAGGTGGTTTTTCACGTGTCACAGGGGAGGGCAGGATGTTCACCTGCTCCTCTTCCTCATCTCCGTGGACAACCATCCGCAGCAACACCCAATTTTGGGGGGAGGGGCAAACCACCCTTTTGGATGGCAAAAGGAAAAACCAAGGGGGTGATTGGGCACTGGAATAGGTTTTGGTCATGGCCACAACTTGGACAATTCGGGGACATCAGGGTGGGATTTTTGGGGTGTCCTGTGCAGGATGAGTTCGATGTGATGATCCTCGTGGATTCCCCCTAAGCCAGAATATTCCATGATTCTCTGAAATCTCTCCAGTGGGATCCAGCACTTTGGGAAGAAGGGCAGAGCAGGGCAGGAGAAACAGGAGGCAAAAAACTCCTCATCCTCACTTTTGGGAGCCCCTTCCCACCAGCACCACCAAACCAGGGAGGGCAGTGACTCCTAGAGCTCCAAAATGACCCTGAGATGGGCCCAGCTGGTCAGACCCTGGTGCTGGTGCCACCAACTGTGGGTTCAACTCATTCCCTTAAGAGCTGGACTCATGATCCTTTTGAGTCCCTCCTAGCTCAGAAGATCCTGTGAAATTCCATGCAATCCTTGCTTTTTTGTGCCACTCAAAACCCTGCCTGGGGTCAAACACCCACCAGCCCTTCGGAGGCACAGCAGCTCCATCCTTATTTCCATTTCAATGCCAACTTGTTGGTATTAATAGAAAATAAATGGATGGGAAAGGGTTTTTTTCTGCTGGAAGGTAAATCATGATTGACGTGTTTTCTTCACTGCCAAAAAGTGACTGATGGAGCTTTGGCTGCAGCAGCTTCTGCTGCCTCACCTGGCACGGTGAGAAGAGGAGCTGGATTGAGTGGGAGGAAGGGATTCTTGTGGCTCATCCCAAAAACCTGCACTGCGGGAGAGGGTTTGGCTCAGAACTCAGCAGAACTTCAGGAAAGCCAAGCGGATTTTTGGGACTGGAGGCAATGAAAGTTTGGCCAAAAAGCCCCTTAAAACCCAAAAATGCCAAGACAGGAATGAAATGGGTGGAAAAACATGGGAAGTCCAACTGATCTGCAAAAGGAATGGGAGCTTTTGATGGAGCCAGAGCTGGGAGAAGGAAAACAAGGTGTTTTTCTCCCTGAATTGATACTTTTCCACCCCAAAATAAGCAGGATGGAGACTCCTCCGAGCTGTGGTGGCCACAAAACCCTCTTCACTGGTCCCTCCCTCGCCCTGGTTTGATTTGACCTTGAATGTTCATGTCAAGGAGAGGGGAAAAAAGACAATTTGGGACAATTTTCTTTAGGGATACAATTATTATGAAATTATCCAATTTTATAATATGAAATAACAGCCTCGTTGCTTTCAGGATGTTTGTCCATTTCCATCCATCTCCAGGATTTTTGTGAGTTGTAATTCCAGCTCCTCCGAGCGGCCCAGACCCTTTCCATGATCTTCATCCCTCCCAGTCTGGGAGAACAGCTACTATTCCCGCTTTTAATCCTGATGGATGAAACCCAGAGCATCCCTAAGGGAATATGTCAGAGATGCTCGGCACTGACGGATTGGGAATTGCTGCCAAAAACCAGGATTTAGGGCCAAATTCCTCCAAAAACCACCCCTAGTTTGGTCCCTCCTGCCCCCCTGACCTTGTCTTTGCAAGGCTAGCGAGGTCGAATTAGTTTTCCATCTCCTTCCCACCATGAGACAGAGTTGGAGACCCACCAGCAGTGACTGGGAAGGTCTCCAGGTGGTGCTTTTGGGTTGAGTTCATCCTCACTGGAATTGTTTGGGTGTTTCATGGACCACAAAGGCTCCTCCAGCTGCAAAGGGTGAGGAAAGGGCTCCAAAAATGCAGGACCCAGCTTGGAGGTGTTGGAGTTTTCCTGGCTTGTTGCACTCAAGCCTTGGCTTTGCCTCCCAGAGGTCTCAGCCCCAGATGTTTCTCCAAGCAAGGATTTCCATGGAAAACACCCAGTTTTGGTGGGAATTCCTTGTTTTCGATTGTTTCCTTGCTTGAGCTGGACTCGGGTGGATTTGTCGGGAGCTGCTTGGGTGCCCTGCTCTGAATCTTGGGATAAAACCCACCCAAAGCCACCAGTGGGGGCTCAGCCAACACCAGGCATGAGGAACGAGGAAGAGGAAGGAGATGAATCCTCCTGGGAAGCTGATTCCAGTGCAAAAAGGGGAAATGGGAAACGTGAGGGCAGAACCCAGGCTGGGCCAGGGCAGCACCGACACCCATTGCCTCAGCTTTTTCCATCCAGTTTCCAGCCCCAAACAGATTTTTGAGGGATAATTATCCTGTGGATCAGCGGGATTTTCACTTGGATTAGGGTGGTAAATTTTGGGACCCGGAGGCTGAGGAAGAGCTGAGACAGCATCTATTTATATAATTTAATTATTTATATCAATCTCAAGGTCTTTGCCACCCAAAAATGTGACACAGGGAATATTTAGGGAAAAATTAAAAAGCAGATCCATTCATTCTGAGGAAGGAGGAGCGATGGAGGAGGAGCTGAGGCTGCAGAAGCCTCGGGCACTGATGCAACATTCCTTCTCTTCCCAAAGCTTGATGTGGAGCAGGAGGGGAAATAAAAAACCTGCCACATTCTCACTTCACCCTCCCAGTGTTCCTGGCTCCTGAAAAACTGGATTTGCAGAGGGATAAATTCAATCTGCCACAGCACCACGGGAGCTTTCCTCACCCTGGGTGACTGATGGTCCTGGTGACATCTGGGATCTCCCGCCCCACGCTGCTCCAGAGCTCTTGTTTTTGGTTCTCCTTCTGGAATTCTTGGCCCTGGGATCTACCACAGAGCCTGGATTTTGTGTGGAGAGGGATCAACCAACGTGGTCACTGCCAGGTGGTGGGTTCTGGACAACCTGGTGTGTCAGTGAAGCTGTTCGGCAACTAAAAGTCAATCGTTGCCTCCAACGGGATTCCAGTCTCCAGGATAAAACCCTGGGAATGCTCCACAATGGGATTATCTGATTATCAGACGCTGGTTGGGCTCCACAGCATGAGGGCTGCCAGGACACATTTGGGGGGTGTCAAAGCGCCACCCCCACTCCAGAATGGACCCAAAAGCTGCTTTTCTGGGTTTTCCAGCCCTGACTCCTTGTTTCCCACCCTGCAGGTACATGGCCATCATCCACCCCCTGCGGCCAAGGCTCTCGGCCTCTGCCACCAAGGTGGTCATCGGGGTCATCTGGCTCCTGGCATTCCTGCTGGCTTTTCCCCAGGGATACTACTCCGTGATGGCAGAGCTTCCTGGCCGGCTCGTGTGCCTGGTGGAGTGGCCCGAGCCCGGGACACACGTGTATGGAAAAACGTGAGTGGGGAAAAGGGAAGGGAAAAGGGAAGGGAAGGGAAGGGAATGACTGAGAATTCCTTGTGAAAGGGAAATCCCCCCTTACCCATCCAGGGCCATGTGATAGAAAAGTCTCCATCTGTATCATCTTGGGGCACATTGAGGTTAGTTCAGGTGACTGAGTTTAGTGCTCAGTTCAGGTGAGTTCAGTGCTCTTTCTTCATGGTCCACACACTGCCCCACATTCCCTGCCCTTCTGCGATGTCCATCCCCCAGGGAATCTCATGTACAACTGCTGGAACTCCATATCGTGGCTCTGGGAGTGGGGTCTGTGCTGTCCCCGAGGCTGGGTCTAAACACAGCTCTGCTTTTCCCAGCCTGGATCTCCAAAGGCTCCCTGGGCTGAGAGTTATTGCTGACAGAGGGAAACAAGATTTTACCTGGAGGATCTTGGCCAGGCAATAACAGAAATAACCCCAGTTTGGGGTTTATCGACTCCAAACACCCCATAATTCACTCAACAACCTAAACCAAGCTATAAAAAGGGCTCTGTGGCCTCAGCAGGAATCCTTCCTCCTCATTAAGGTGCTGCCTAATTAATCCTGCCCTTTCCAAAGGGTCCGGCAGCCCTTGAAGCCCACGGGGAATTGAATGGCGTGTGTGGAGAGAAAAGGAGGAGGGAAGGGAGCAAAAAGGCCCTCAAGATCTCCAGCCCCGTGGAGAGAGGAGGAATTAGGGCTGTGAATTCCCACTGGAGCCCAGCAGGGATTCACACGCGAGGGAGGGCTGGAAGCCAAGCTGCGCCTGGCAAAGCCTCGGCAGCACAGATGGGCTGAGTTTGTCAGGCAGCAGCGGGTGGCAGCTCATTTCTGTCCTTGCTCAGTTGAGTTGGGAGGCAGGTGTGGCACAAACAAAGCCCAGCTGAGCTCCAGAGGGGTTTTCCAAGCGTCATGATTCCATGATAAGCCAAGCAGGGTGAAGAAATGCTGAGCCCCCCCGAGTGGAGCAGGAACAGGCTCGGGGGCTGATCATTCCATTGTGTTGTTCGCCGGGGCTGTTGCTTTTCCAGAGAGTTAATCCAGGAAAAAAATGTCCCCAAACTGGAGCATCCCATGCTTCTCTGGGCTTCAGGAAAGCTGGGGAAAGCAGCTGCTCAGCGGGAGCTTTGGAAAGCCAAACCCCCAGGAATTTGGGGCTTGAGAGGAACTCGCAGCTCCAGCAGCATTGGACTCGCTCGTGCAAAGCCCAGCAGGGCTTGGGCTGGGATTTTCCTGCCCCAGAATAACTGCAGGGACAGGTGTTTGGAGCAGCGTGAGCCCCCCCTTCCCTGCTCCGTGGCCTTGGAGAGGTTATTTCGGGAAGGCACCGGCGGCAGCTGCTTTGTTTGCGATGCCATGATAAAAAATCCCATCATTTTTGCAGCTCACGGGGAAAACAGGCGATTTCTCCCACTCCACGGGGGTTTCTCAGGATGAAGGGAGCCTGGAAAGCTCAACCCCAGAGTGCAGAGGGGTTTCAGAGCCAAGGATGGGGTTTTTCCCTGGGAAAATGTCCCGGCGGGAGGGAAAAGCCTCGGCACAAGGAGCATCTGCAGCAGGAGCCGACAATTCCAGTGCGATTCGATTCTGCCATCGATCCCCTCTCCCTCTTTTGTTCCCAGATGGATGGCTGCTCTATTCCAATCTTATCAGCTGCCACTTCTGTTTGTTAAGGGAAGGGAAAAGACCCCCCAGCTCTGGTTTCTCTGGAACAGAAGAGCCCACAAGGACATTCTTTATATGGCAACAGCCCTGGCCTTTGTGAGGCAAAGGGAGGTGGCAGCTCCATCCTCTGGCATCCCAAAATCCCTCCAGGCTTTTCTGTCCTCCACAACCTTTAAATCCCTTAAATCACAAACTCCAGCTTTCTCCAAGTGCTTTCTCCAAGATGCTGCAGTTCTTGGAGGCAGAATAACATCCAAAGAGTTCCACCCAGAGGCCGGTTTTCTGCACTCAGGGGTCCAAGAGAAAGCTCTTTGGGATCCCTGGCCATTCCCAGGCAGCTCTGGAAATCAGGATCTGTGTTGCTTACGTTGTCTCCCAGCTCCTCTGAGGCATTTGTGCAGAACTTGGAGCTGTTTGCAGCTGGCTCAAGATCCTGCCTTACATGGGAACCTCGTCACGGAGCCACCGAGACGCCTCTTTAATTAGCGAAATGGAAAACAGCCCCACAGAATCCATCCCAAATGTGATTAGGGCTGGGGGAGGAGGAGGCCAGATGAGATTGCAGGTACAAAACAAGGAGGAGATGGCGTGGCCAACCCCATTCCCTGTGGGAATTGCAGCAGGCAGGAGCTGATCCATTAATTTGCACTTTGGGGATATTATTCTATCAAATATAGGGAGGGCAAGAGCTGAGAGTGGCCCAGGGCCTGGAGCACCTCCAAAAGATTCAGCACCCAAAAAGATTCATCCCCAAAAGTCCATGTAAAGACCCTAAAGGCTTGAGAATGAAATTCCCTCCAACTTGGCAGCCTTTGGGATGCTTTTCAGGCTGACCAGCCCTTTTTCTGTCCCACCAGAACTCACCTGCCCCCAGGGCAGAGGTTTTTGCAGGCTCTGATGGCAGGAAGGGCCCTGCAAGGTCAAAGGTGCATCCCCACCCTGTTTGGTGAAATCAGCACTGTTTTATTCCTTTTTAACCCCCTTTAATATAAATCCTCACTGACGCCACTGAATTCCCACTGAACCTGCCACGGCTCCACCAACCCCCAACAAACCGCCCCAGGCCTGTGCCCAGTGCAATGCAGAGCCTCTCGTTGGGGTTTGGAATTATTTATCCATGTTGTAAACACACTCAAGGATCCTGCCCTTTCCACGAGCTTGGAGAACTGGCCCAGCTGCTGAATTCAGTGGAAAGTTTTAATAAACCTCCATGACAAGGGCTTGGCTCTTCTGGGGAGCTGGGCTTGTGCTTTGTGCCACCTGAGCCCAGCTTAACCCCTGGGGGACCAGGATTTTGGTGAGCTGAATCCCATCCTGCAGGGAAAGCCTTTGTTTCTTCAGCTCAGCATTCCCATCCTTCATATACCCAAAACACACATTTGCTGGCAGGATTTTCAGCTGAGAGGTGGGAGGAGAGGCCACATCCATCTCTGGGATAAGTTGGGGTGTAAAGGGAGGAGTGAGAGTAAAAAACTCCCCTCAGCTGCAACATCCTTCCCTTGGGAAGGGAACACATCCCATCCCATCCCAGGAGGGTGCCAAGGGCTGGCAGCGGAGGCTTGGAGAGGACTGAGGTGGAAGCAGGGAGTCCTTCTCAGCCTGCAGTGAAAGCAGGGAATCCTTCCCAGCCTGAGATAAAGTAGGCAGCTTTCCCAGTCTGGGGTAAAGTAGGGACCCCTTCCCAGCCTGGGGTGAAAGCAGGGAGTCCTTCCCAGCCTGGGATAAAGTAGGGAACTCTTCCCAGCCTGGGATGAATAGGGAATCCTTCCCAGCCTGGGATGAATAGGGAATCCTTCCCAGCCTGGGATGAATAGGGAATCCTTCCCAGCCTGGGATGAATAGGGAATCCTTCCCAGCCTAGGATAAAGCAGGGGCCCTTCCCAGCCCGAGCTCCGAAGGAATTGTGCCGAATCCCCTTTGCCCACTCTCCCTGCCGGCTGGGTTTGCTCGGCGGGGCTGGGCAGGGGCAGGGGCAGGGCAGAAGGTGACGCCCCTTTTCCAGGTACCACTTCTGCATGACGGTGCTGCTCTACCTGCTGCCGCTGGCGGTGATCGGCTGCGCCTACACGGCCGTGGGACTGACCCTCTGGGCCAACAGCATCCCCGGGGACTCCTCCGACCGCTACCACGAGCAGGTCTCGGCCAAGAGGAAGGTGAGGAGCTCCCACCAGAATTCACATCCAATCCCAGCTAATCCCAGCCCCAATCCTTCCTTAGGGGTGGGAACAGGTTGGGACTTGGAAGGGACCCACAGGGATCATCCATCCAACCGCTGGCCCTGCACAGACACCCCAACAATCCCACCCTGTCCCTCAGAGTGTTGTCCAAACTCTCCTGGAGCTCTGGCAGCCTTGGGGCACTGACCAAACCCTGGGGAGCCTGGGCAGTGCCCACCACCCTCTGGGGGAAGAACCTTTCCATGAGATCCACCCCAACCCTGCCCTGGCACAGCTCCAGCCATTCCAGGGTCCTGTCCCTGCTCACAGAGGTCGGAGCTGCCCCTTGGGAGGAGCTGCAGACCCCAGTGAGGTCTCCCCTCAGTCTCCTCTTCTCCAGCTGAACACCCCAAGTGCCCTCAGCTGCTCCACATGTGGCCCCTTGCCCACCCTTTGGACACTCCCCGATGGCTTTAATGTCCTTTTTTATCTTGTGGAGCCCTAAATTCCCCCCAGCCCTCAAGGTGAGGCCGCCCCGGCTGTGGGAGATGGGACAGAGTGTCCTCCAGACGCACGTCCTGCAAGGTGGGAAGAGATGGGTGGAATGACCCTGCCCTCTGTCTCTGGCGCAGGTGGTGAAGATGATGATCATCGTGGTGTGCACCTTCGCGCTGTGCTGGCTGCCCTACCACGTTTACTTCACCCTGCAGTACTTCCACCCCGAGTGGTACCTGCAGAAGTTCATCCAGCAGGTCTACCTGGCCATCATGTGGCTGGCAATGAGCTCCACCATGTACAACCCCATCATCTACTGCTGCCTCAACAACAGGTGGGTCTCCACAGACAAGTTTGGTGCAACAGGAAGAGGAGCAGGGGGAGATCCAGAGGGGTCTGATGGAGGAGGGGATGGATGGAGAGTGTTTGGGGATGGTTCTCCACCACAGACTGCTTCCAGCAGATGCTGGGATGGTACAACCCTCACTTAAAGTCTTCCCTGAAGCCCCTGTGGGATTTGAGGGCAGGTACCAAACCAGTCCTGCCTAAACCTCAATTTATTTGCCATTTAGGGCTCTCAGATGGAGAAGAGGAGACTGAGGGGAGACCTCATGGCAGTCACAACTTCCCTGGGAGGGGCAGAGGAGGAGCAGGCACTGATCTCTGCTCTGTGGGACAGGGACAGCACCCAGGGAAGGGCTGGAGCTGTGCCAGGGCAGGGTCAGGTTGGATCTCAGGGAAAGGTCCTTCCCCCCGAGGGTGGTGGGCACTGAACAGGCTCCCCAGGGTTTGGGCACAGCCCCAGGGCTGCCAGAGCTCCAGGAGGGTTTGGATGATCCTCTGGGGCACAGGGTGGGATTCTGGGGATGGTCCTGTGCAGGGCTGAGGGTTGAACTCAATGATCCTTGTGGGTCCCTTCAACTCAGCGCATTCTGTGAAGCAAAATATGGATAAATAAAATACAGATATTAAAAATTAATATTACCAGGTCAGACATCCCTGTTGAAAACCACCCTCCGAAAGGCCCCAAAAGCAACTGTGGGGGCTAAAAAAGCTGAGCCCAAGCCCAGACCCCACCCAGCCCTCATCCCAAAACCCACGAGGTCACATGGTGCGACTCGGGAATCGGGATTTATCCCTGGGTTCCCCCTTGGTGAGGAGCAGCCCCTCCAGTCGTGCCCGTGCCCTGCCCGTGCCCCTCATCCCGGTTTCCCCCCCAGGTTCCGCCTGGGCTTCCAGCACGCGTTCCGGTGGTGCCCGCTGGTCCGCGCCCGCGACTACGAGGGGCTGGAGCTGCGCTCGGCCAGGTACCTGCAGACCCAGAGCAGCGTCTACAAGGTGAGCAGGGTGGACACCACCGTGTCCTCGGCGCCGGGGGCGGCCGAGGAGGAGCTGGAGGAGCCCCCCGAGGCCAAGCGTCCCTCGGTGGACGTCACTTCCAACGGCTCCTCCCGCAGCGACTCCAAAACCGTCTCCGAAAGCTTCAGCTTCTACTCCAACACCCTCACCTGAGCCCCCCCCCGGGCTGCTCCAGGGCTCCAGCCCTGCCCTGGCTTGGGATGTGCTGGAGTTTTTCCGTGCTGTTTCCTCGTCTCCCGCTCGCTCGCCGGGGAACAAAAGCTTTGGATTAGCTCCACGTGTTCCATCGTGTGCGGAGGGCATGCAGGAATGGGACAGAGCTGAGGTTTTCTCCAAAACTGGAATTCCAACTGGACAGGAGCTTCGCCGCTCTCAGCAAGGATCTCCCAGTGCATCCCACCCCTCTGGAAAAGGAGCCTGTCCTGCGCTTTCCCCCTCCCACCTTTAATCTCCCTGTCACTCCCAGTTGGATATCCAGGGGGATTTCAACTCCAAAATCCAGAAAAAGGGCTGGTTTCAAAACCAGGAGCCTGGACATCCATTGTGAATCATCGGCCACTTGGAGCTTCAACTCAGATCTGGGATTTTCCACGTGCTCTTGGCTCTTCTCCAGCAGCCACACGGGTGGTCTCCTGCTGCGCCTCCACCCACCGCTCATCCCAAAGGATTCCTGATCCAGCCAGGCTTCGGCTGCTCTTAATCAACCACACGTGCCAAAAGCAATCACTGTGATTTCCTGGGAAGCCCAAGGTGATGCCTCTTGGACAGATCCTGGAATCCTGTGGAGGTCTGGAAAAGGAGAGACCGGATTGAAACGTCTTTCCCACCCTGGATTCGACCTCAAAAACAAGCTTGGAAGGGAGATCAGGAATTCTGCAGCCTCTTTTTGCTCACAGGAGGGATGAAATTATTTCTTCCACCTTCTGGATTTCATTTTAATCAGGGAATTGTTTTTTATTTGGCAGAAAACGTGAAGTTCATGATGTGTGCATGGATATACGGAATATTTTCGTGCTGTTCTGATGGATAATTTTCCCTGGGGCCCCTTTGGTCGGCAAAGGGATGAACACAGAGTGGGGGGGAAAGGGAATAAAATGAGATGTGGATAAACATGGCTTGTTGGGGATAAACCCACAGATTTGGGGGCAGTTTGGGGGTGATTTGCTCCTGGTTGATGGTCCAATCCCTCATTTTTTGGGGTGGAAATCAGGATTCACTGCAGGAGGAATGAGAGATGAACACACAGGGCAGGGAATGGGCTCATTTGTTTTCAAGCAGCTGAACATCAGACCCTGCTGAGCACCCGGAGAGTGAGAGTGAAGAAGGGAGGATTTTGGGGCTTTTCAACTCTTCACACTCCAAAGTGGCTGCTGGAAGAGCCAGTCATGGAAAAATCCCCACCACAACGGTTCTTGGAGATAAATATCCCAATATTTAAGGAATGACTCTGGCAGAAATTAAATAACTGGGAAAACTGATGGATCCAGGAGCAACCAAAGGGGATTGACAGGAATGAGCATTTTTACCCCCAGTCCTGCCACATGCCCCCACAGGAGCAGCTTTTCCACCTCTTCCCAACCCTCATGCTCCAGGCACACCCTGGAAAACACTTTTCCTCTTTAAATTTCCTCTTCTTGTCACCTTAGGACACATTCCCGTGTCTCTGCTTCCCGAAATCCTGCATCCTGCAGAAGGGCAATGGCAGGGGGGTTGGGTTTTAAAACTGCACCAGTCCCAGGCAGTGATGGAAGGGATTCCAAAGGTGTAACTCCAGGGATGGAGTGGGAAACCCTTCCCACCTGAAGGTGGGATCCACAAGAAGGTGCTACAAGACAGGCCAAATCCTGCTTTATTTCCAACCCAAATTCACGGGGAAATGAAATGAAATACCTCCACATGGCCCAGAGAGGTGGAGAGAGAGGTGGAGATCAGCTCAAACCCCTCCACGAGAGTTTGTGTCAGGTTTGGAGCCTGCAAGAGTCAGAATTTAGAGGGGGGAAAGGGAAATATAAATCTCTGTGGATATTTGGATATTTATAACCATGCTGCCCCTTTGGCTTCAGTGTTTTCCACCCCCAGGAGGATCCTGAGATAAGCAGAGGGATGACAAGTGTCTTCCCACAAGCAAAGCTCAGCCTGAGACACTGGATAAGCCCAAGGGGAGGCTCAACTCAAACAGACAGTTCTCAGCCTGGGGATCTTGTGTCTCTTGAAATAAAGTGGGAAAAATTCCCCACCTGTTGGAAATAGCGCTGATGATCCCAGGGGAGCCTGGCCAGGATGATGGGAATGTGTCAGGGGATCATCCGACAGCTGGAGATGCCTGAAGGAAAACCAAAATGTTGTAAGTGGGTACAACATTCCCAAACCTAGGGTTTCCTTTGTCCCCTCCAAGTGCCAAGTTGTTTGGCAGGAACAGGGACAAGGATCTTTTCATATTTAGGATCTTGGCCATCCCAACATGGGACAAACATGGAATTGTTTGGGTTGGAAGGACCTTAAAGGCCACCCAGTGCCACCCCCTGCCATGGGAAGGGACACTTCCCACCAGCCCAGGGTGCTCCAACCTGGCCTTGGACACTCCCAGGGATCCAGGGGCAGCCACAGCTTTTCTGGGAATCCCATCCAGCCCCTCCCCACCCTCCCAGGGAAGAATTCCTTCCCAATATCCCATATAAGTGTCCACTTTTCCATTAGGAAGCCATTCCCTGTGTCCTGTCCCTCCATCCCTTTTCCCAAGTCCCTCTCCAGCTCTCCTGGAGCCCCTTTAGGCCCTGGAAGGGGCTCCCAGGTCTCCCTGGATCCTTCTCCAGGTGAACATTCCCAACTCTCCCAACCTGGCTCCAGCCCTTGGAACATCCGCAGGCAACGTTATTTTCGCCACCTTTGGGATGTTCTGTGAATGCAAAAGCCACAGAAAGTTTTCTGAAGATGGAAAAGCTTCCCAGACATGGATGGGACATCCAGACTTTGGGGAGGGACATCCATCCTTGCAGTGAGTCCGGGCTCTGCTCTCTTTCCATCTCTCCATCCAGAGGCTTTTCCTGCTTTCTGAAGCCCCTCTCCCTGGTTTTTGCTGGCGGATCTCTGCTTGCAAACTCAATTGCAAATAAGAGAGTTTCTTTGGCTCTTCCCTGGCGCTTCCAGGCACTGCACAGGAGCATCTGGAGGGACTCCCCCAGGTCCTCCCACGTCCCTTCTCCATCCCCTCCCTGGAGCACAGAGATAACTCCCGCCCTTCGGGGGGACCTGCCTGAGCCAGTTCCAAGAGATTCCCTGCCAAAACCCCTGCAGGAAGGAGCTCTAAACCCCAAAGCCCAGCCTAAAGCCCCCTCCTTTCCCCTAAGTCATTGACTGTAAGCTCAGCTTTGCATCCTGAAATGTTCCCGCTCATCCGCAACACCGAGCAGCAAATCCCCCTCCCCGTTCCCCTTCCCATCCCCACCTTGGGGGCTGCTCAGCTGCTCCAAAACAACCTTCCCACCCCATTTCACATGATGCTTTTTATCCCCCACCAGCAAAAACCAAACCAGGGCCTGTTTGCCAGAAAAATCCGGTGGCTTCGGGAAGGTGGAAGTGGAAGCTGAGTACAGATTCCCGTTGTTTGGAATTAGTCACAGGATACATAAAAAAACGGCCCCTCCCACCTCCCTCTTTATTTTTGTTTTTATTTTTATTTTGCTGCCCCTCGCCACGTGCCGGCCTTGGGCTGGAACTGGAGTATCCACTGTTTACAGAGCATTCCCACAGGAATAACATGCATTTGGGGCTTTTTCATCTTCCTGTATCCTTGGCAGCGCCCTCCTGTGGGGTCACAAAGCCCAAGAGCTCTTGGATTTTATTCATTATTAAAATAACCATCATAATTTAAATAAACCAAACCTTTTAACCTTTAGGTGGTCCCTTCCCTCTGGAATTCTGCAATCTGCTACAAGTCTCCTCCCCTGCCCAAAAAACCTCTGCCTCCAGCTGAATAATTAATCCAGTGGTTTTAAGGCACAGTTTAACATGCAAAAGAGCCCCTTTTCCCTGGTTTATCCACCCAAAATCCCAACTCTGCTAGAAGAGGGATCACAGTCACAGGTTAAACCTAGAATTCCTGGAGAGGGGCAGGGAGGGAGCGGGATCACTCCAGGATGTCTCTGCCCATAAAATTCCCATCTCAAAAGGGATCCTGATCCTGTGTGACCGAAAGTTTCCATCCCCAAAGGATCCTGGTTCTGTGCAAGTTAAAATTTGCATTCCCAAAGGAATCCTGATCCTGTGCAACTGAAATTTTCCATCCCAAAGGAATCCTGGTCCTGTGCAAGGTGATCCAGTCTGGGCCAGGAGATGACGTGGGCTCTGACCTGCCTCGGGAGGTTGGAATTTGCTGTGGCAGGAGCTTGGAGGGAAGTTCTTTCCATTGTAGCATCTCCACGGAGAAAAGGTCCAAAAATCCCTGTCTCCTGTTGGGTTTGTCCACGTGGATTTCCACAAATAAATGTTCCTTCTGTGAGACCTTCTGGCGAGGGATTANACTGGACTGGGCTCAGTGTCACTGTCCCATGCCCTTTCTGGGCTGGAATTCCCAAATCTCACTGTTCCATGCCCTTTCTGGCTGGAATTCTCAAACCCCACAGCCCTTGATTTTCCAAGCCCTCCCCACACTTTCGGGAGAGCGAGTGGGAATTTCAGGACCATCCAGGCCCTGGCCCAGCCCATTCTGTGATGGAGCAGCCAACACTGGCTCCAATTTCCAGGCTGGAATTCCCAAATCCCACAGCCCTTGGTTTTCTAAGGCCTCCCTAATGCTTTTGGGAGAGCAAGTGGGAATTCCAGGAGCCTCCTGCCCCAGCCCAGCCCCCGCCATCAGTTCCAGTGGCTGCAATTTACAGTTTTTAATTGAAGGAGCGTTAAGGGGCCCATTAAACTCCTGTTAATTATTTCCACGGGTTATTTCATCCTGGAAAAGGGAGAGCAGGGATAAAGAGTGCAGGCACCTGTTCCAGCTGCACTCTGGGTGGGAATGCTGGAGCAGATTCCACTTTCCAGCGGGATTTGGATCTGAACAGAGTTACCAGAGTCTTGGGTTTGGGGCCGGGGGAGCTCCAGGGGTGGATCCAGTGAGAACCTGCCTAAGCTTTTCCATGCCTGGCAGAGACAATTCCAGCAGCTCCAGGACAGACCTGCCGCTGGCCAAGGCCAAGCCCATCAGGAATGGCAGTGACACCTCAGGGATAACGTGTTTGAGGAGGAAAAAAAGAAGGGAAAAGATGGAATTGGGTGCAGGGAAGAGCAGAGGGAGAACAGGTGAGAGGAACAGCCCTGCAGAGCCCCTGGGCAGGGCAGGAGGAGGGGCAGGAGCTCTCCAGGGGTGAAGATTCCCAGATTCTGTAGGGAAGTCCAGGATGAGGCAGCTGTGCCCCTGCAGCCCATGGAGGGCCTCAGGATGTGGAGATCCATCTGCAGCCCTTGAGGAGCCCACCTGGAGCAGGGAATGCCCGAGACAGGCTGTGATCCCATGGGAAGTCCGTGCTGGAGCAGCTCCTGGCAGGGACACGTGGATCCATGGAGAGAGGAGCTCACCCAGAGCAGGTTTGCTGGAAGGGCTTGGGACCCTTTGGGGAACCCACCTGGGAGCGGTTCCTGAAGGACTGACCTCATGGAAGGGACCTGGAGCAGATGCCGAGGGACCGACCCCACGGAGGAGTGACCCACATTGGAGCAATTCCTGAAGAACTGCTGCCCATGGGATGGATTCCCATTAGAGAAGCTCCTGGAGAACTGTCTGCCGTGGAAGGGACCCCACCCTGGGGCAGGGGAAGGACTCCGACCCCTCTCCCTGAGCAGCAGCAGGAACAGCCTGGGATGAGATGACTGTGACCCCCATTCCCGACTCTGGAGGGAGGAGGCAGAGCTGGGAAGGAGGGAGGGGTGGGGGTGGTGGAGGGAAGGTGTTTATGAGGTTTGGTTTATTCCCATCCTGCTCCAATTCTGTTATTAATAAATAGACTTAATATCCCAAATCTCAGGCCATTCCGCCCTGGCAGTGACCAGGAAGGGATCTCTCCCTGCTCTTCTCCCAACTCGGGATCCAGTCCTTGGGTTTCCTCTCCCCTTCCCTATATTTTCTCCCCCTGTCCAGCTGGGGAGGGCAGTGAGAGCAGCTTTGGGGGGTACCCAGTGCCCAACCGGTGCCACCCCCCCACAACCAGCGCCACCATCCCCATTCCCAGATGGATTCAGTCCCATCCCGACCACACCTGGACGCCCCCCACAGTGAAAGGGCTGAGGAAGAGCTTTTTGTTTACCACAGACACTCCTCAGGGACTAGAAAATCCACATTCCTCATGCCTTGGCTTGTCCCTCCACCTGCAAGTTGACATGAAACCCCCCAAAATCAAGACCTGCCCGGGCAGTGACCCCCAAAAGGCAAAACCTCGTCATTGGGTGAGTCTTTTGTTGGTGTCGCTTGAGTTTTGCAGAGTTGAACGAACCCAAGCCACCAATCACTCTGGCAGAGCCACCAGATCAACTCAACATTTATGGATTCCAGGGGACTGTGCATAAATGTTTGTTTAATTCACGAGTCAAAAATACCCCCAAAAAGGAGAGTTAAGGAGAGTTAATTGCTGCGGCTCCGCGGGGTTTCCATGGCACCCAGCGCTCTGTGAGCCCGCACGACAAAACTCGGGCTTAAAGACAATCAGCTCAAGCTTAAAACACACAGAGGGATGTGAATTCACGTCCTTCGCTCAACTTCATCATTCTCTGGTTCTCTGTTGGGGCAGATTCCAGCAGATTTTGGGTTCCTGGACACAATCGGGGCCATTCCGAGGAGAATCACTGGCACGGCTTCGTGGTGGCCTCGTTGTTTACACAGGTAATTAGTGTTTATTACTGAACTAAATGAATCAAGCAGGGGCTGATGAAAGATATAATAGCCCTCAGCAACGATTCCAAAACCCAGCCAGGGCGGTTTGGGAGCGTGAAATGAGGATTAAGTGGAGTTTTCGTGCTCTCAGTGCCGAGGAACCACATCAAAAGGACTTTCCCTCCACGCAAATTCTTGAGAAAAGGAAGGGAGAGTGTGGGGTGGGAATTGCTCCAATAGGATGCTCAAGTGTGGCAACAACTATAATGGGCCCGATTAGCAGTTAAATGTTAATTTGAGCAATTTAATGGGCATGGAGGTTTGTTGGAGAAGGATCTAGGAGTTCCTGGTGGGATCTGTGCTCTCACTACACAAGATCAGGAAGAAATTCTTCCTTCAGAGGGTGGGGAGGGGCTGGGATGGAATTCCAAGAGAAGCTGTGGCTGCCCCATCCCTGGAAGTGTCCAAGGTCACGTTGGACAGGGCTTGGAACAACCTGGGCTAGTGAGAATTGTCCCTGCCCATGGCAGGGGGTGGCACTGGATGGGCTTTAACATCCCATCCAACCCAAACCATTCCATGATTCATCCTGGAAGACATCCCAGGATGGAGATCCCAACCCGCACAAGCTTCCCATGGGCACAATTACCACACCTAAACTCGCTTTCCCATCCCTTTTCCAACATGGAATTCCAAAGCCTGACAATTATAAGGCTCCCAATAAAACACATCCTGGTTACACACACCTGGGGCGTCAGGAAGAAATAACTCCCTTCCCATTCCACAGGAGGGGGAGCATTTCAGGCTGAGAGGAGCATCACAGGCAAAGCACTTGCCAAACTGTTCCCAAGCAGATTGTGCTGTGCAGGCTGATGAAGAAGCTCTCAGGGAGGGAGGAGGAGGGTTGTCGAGAACACTCCGTGTTCTGCAGCCACAGATGATGCCGCTGCTGAGGGACGAGGAGCCGCTGATTACAGAGCTGTTCACGCTACCAAAGCTCCTCTGAGCCTGGAATAATCAAAGGCTGCGAATTTGCATTTAAATTGTGGAATTTAGGAATCGACACCCCACAGAGGGGCAGGTTATCACTGGGTGGCACTTCTGGTGTGTCACAGCCTTCATGGAGCAAACCAGACTTCAACCACCCCCCAAAGCTCGTCCTGCTGCACTTCACCCGGGACACGGGTCTCAAAAAGATGGGAGATATCCACACCCAAACTGGGGCGCAGCAACAACCCTCTGGAGAGTGGGATCCACCTTAGGTGGGTCTGTGTGGAGGGGGTTTTGTCTGCGTTCCAGCCTCTCCCACCAGAATCCCGTGGGGTTCCATGCCTGGACAGAGGTGGGTGATGCTCCCCATGCCCAGGTTTGACCAGCAGCGCAAGGGAAAGACCCCAGAACTGGTGGCAGAGGCACTCTGGGCACCTCTCCAGGGATTTCTGAGTCACTCGGCACATCCAGGGGATGGAGACAATGCCATGGAATCCTTGAGGCTGGAGAAGACATTTAAGGTCACCCTGTCCAACCATCAGCCACGTCCTCAGGTGCCATATCCACATCTTTTGAACATATCCAGAGACGGTGACTCCACCATTTCCCTGCCTGTTCCAATGCTTGACAACCCTTTCCACGGGAAAAAAAATATGGCATAATATCCCATCCAAACCTCCCCTGGTGAAACTTGGTGTCCTCCAGATCAGCTCTGATGTGAGATGCTCCCCCAGATTCGTCCATAAAACCCTCCCAGCGGCCTCACCGATCTGTGTGGGCAGACGGGGATGAAGGAATTGTCCTGTTCTGCAAACTCTTCTTTGCTCCCCATCCTCTGAAAACGCTGGGTTTGTGGTGCCTTCACAACAACTCAGAGCCCAACATCCCACCAGCTTCCCACGGACTTTGGGAATCGCCAAGTTCACCCCTGGATTCAGATCCAGAGGGCTGTGGCTGCGCCCCGGTTTGGGTGTGGATATCATTCCCATCTTCTGGAGACCCATGTCCTGGTGAAGCGCAGCAGGACGAGCTTTGGGGGATGGTTTGAAGTTTGGTTTGCTCCGTGAAGGCTTCGACCCACCGACAGTGCCACCCAGGGAGAACCGGCTCCTCCGCGGGGTGTGGATTCCTAAATTCCTCGACTGAAATGCAAATTCGCAGCCTTTGATTACGACCAATCAGTCCCACCTTCCTCCCCGCCCTGCTCTGCGCTGCAGGGTTTCAGCTCCGCTGTCCCCCCCTTCCCAAGCACCAACCTCGCCTGAAATGATCATTTCATGGAGTCACAGAATCCCCGAATATCCTGAGCTGGAAGGGACCCATAAGATCATGGAGTCCAACCCTCAGCCCTGCACAGGACCATCCCCAGAATCCCACCCTGTGCCCCAGAGGATCATCCAAACCCTCCTGGAGCTCTGGCAGCCCTGGGGCTTTGCCCAAACCCTGGGGAGCCTGGGCAGTGCCCACCACCCTCGGGGGGAAGGACCTTTCCCTGAAATCCAACCTGACCCTGCCCTGGCACAGCTCCAGCCCTTCCCTGGGTGCTGTCCCTGGTCCCCCCAGAGCAGAGCTCAGTGCCTGCCCCTCCTCTGCCCCTCCCGAGGAAGTTGGAACTGCAATGGGGTCTCCCCTAAGTCTCCTCTTCTCCATCTGAGAGCCTTGAATGACCAAATAAATTGAATTAAGCCACTGAGCCAGCCAGTCCACCTGGCAGCCCTGGTTCCTGCAGTCAGGAACAGTCGCTAGTGGATTCCTCGGGGGCCTCGGGATGCGTCCAGACCAGCCTGTCCATTTTTCTTCCACGGGAAAGCTGCCAAGGACAGTGCGCACCGCTGCGTAGGCACAGCCCGAAGCCGGGGGAGGGACAGCCTCATCTCAGCAGCTCGGGAGGATTTACAGCCCCTCACTTCCCTCATCTGCCTCTCCCCTGATTGCTCCGTTGGGACCTGGAGGACTTTTCTCGGGCTGGAATTGCGAGCCCACGCCCACCCCCGCTCCTGGCGATTCCCGCTCGGGAGTTAATGGGATATTTGAGTTCGCAGCCGCTGCCGGGGCTGGGGAGCCCTGGGGTTTATGGCAAAGCTCTTCATCTGCGGAGAAACCACAGAAACGAGGGCACAGAAGGTCTCTCCTCGGGAATGGGGAGAGGGGACAAGGCAAGGGGGCCACCCCGAGGTCTGGAACCCCCAGGGGAAAAAACCCATCCTGTGTTAGTGCAACCTGAGCCAGGGCACAGGAAGGCGGCTCGGGAACAGAGCTGCCTAATAAGACCTTGGAGAAATCAAAGCCATTTACCTCTTCCGAGGTTTCAGCCTCTTCCCATGAGGTCCAAACACGACAGCAAGTGGGTCTAGAGCAGCGACCAGGAAGGACGAACAGCTCTGGAATGGGAATCAGAGGCTGAGCCAGAGTTGTGTCTGCACCGAAGCCCCAAATCCAGGCACTTCCCTCTGGCTCTCAGCCACCCCAGCAGGCATTAAATGGCTTTTTGTCACCGAGATGAACTCAGGTTGGTTTGCACCTCAGTGGCACCTGGGGGTTAATAAACCTCCCGCACATGGAAATTACCAGCTAATCTCCGCATTGCGGATCACTCGAAGAGGGGTGGGGGAGACCGATGAGAGGAGTCCCATTTGTGTGGCATCAGCAGTCCCAGCCTCTGCAGGAGGTCCCCAGAGACCTCCATGAGGGACCCCAGACACCCCTACCAGTGTCCCCAGACACCTCCATGAGGGACCCCAGACACCTCCCTCAGACCCCAGAGACACGATCAGTGTCCCCAAAAATCCCATCAGACCCCAGACACTCCTATCCGTGTCCCCAAACCCCTCCATGAGGGTTCCAGACACCATCAGCGCCCCCAGACATCCCCATCAGTGTCCCCAGACACCTCCAGCCCTCAGCTCCCACCCAGGTCCAGCTGGGATCTGATGCCCACAAAGGACAGAGGTCCTGGTAACCCCAGGAGGCTCCCAGTTTGTCCCTCCCAGCTCCATTCCCAGCTGGGGAAGGTCCCCATTGCACATTATCCCCGCTGAGGGTCTGGAATGACCTGAATCCCACCCTGGGAGCTACCAAGGAGCGGCTCCATCGAGGAGAGTGATGAGGTTTCAAATCCCTCCTGGCACCTGTGACAGCCACACAGGGCCAGAGTCCCCCCTTCCCACCCTTCTCCTGAACTTCCCACCCCCTCCAGCCCTCGGGTGCAGCTTGGAGACGTCCCCGTGTTTGGTGTCCCCCCAAACATTCCCACTTTGCCGGCACGGGGAGGGTGGAAAAGTACCGGCTGTGGGTGGACAGCAGCTTCCACTCCTTTCTCATCCTGCCCAGCTCCCAGAGCAAACCTCAAACGAGCAGGAGAACCCCCACATACACCTCCAGCTCCCGAGGGATTTTCGGGAATGCATCATCCCCGGGCAACCCCCCAGCGGAAGGCTGGAGCTGTAAATCAAGTTTCCCGAGGTCCTGCCGGTGATTTATGAGCTGGGCAGAGGCCGTTTGTAAAAGTTCCTGTCAGGGGTGATACATTCCCCTCATTTTCGGTTAAATACTGGGATATTTCTGCCCTCCCAGCTCCACTAATGGCTGGGGGAAATCAAACGCTCCACACGATGTTGTTGCCACGGCAGGAATAATTTATTTGGGCATTAAAACCCTTCAGAGGACCTTCAGCCTTTTTGCATTCGGATTCAGCTGCAGAGATTGATTTGTTTACTGCAGCCATGAAAAGCTTCCTTATGAGGGCTTTGCTCCCAGGAAAACACATCCCAAAACACAGCTTTGGCTTTGCAGTCTCTGGTTTGTCCTGGTCCACCTGGAGCAGCCACGGGAAGGGGCCAGACCCCTCTGCTCCGACCCCGAGTTATTTGGAGACACAAAACTCCCCGGGTCACTCAGTCCCCCATCCTTTAGGGCCTCCCGGGTGCTTGGGATGCACTTCCAAGCAGACTCCAGACTCCAAGAGTTTATTCCTTTGCCATTTTTGGGGGTGGATGGAGCCAGAACACAGTGCTCCCTTGGCTGCCCTGTGTGGGGAGGATCCTGCCAGGGCTGGATCATTCCCGAGTGCTGCTCCTGGGGAATGGAGCTGGGATGAATCCACAGCTTTTCCTCCTGCCCCATCCAGTGGTTCTGCCGGGAAGAGCACTGAGCAGGTGGGAAAAACATGGACATGAAACTGCACTAAGTCCCCAAAATCCACCAAGAATTTGGCAGCTGCTGCTTCACGAGCTCTGGGAATGCTGGCTTGGAACGAGACCTGGGAATGTCAAACTGGAAGGGCTGGAAAAGCTTCTCATCTAGGTGGTGACACTGGAGAAGAAGCTGCTCTTCCTTTTCCATGGGGATGAAGGGAGCTGCACATCCAGGCCACCAAACTTTCTCCTGAAGTTCCCACAGCACAGGAGATGCTACAAAAATAAAATCATGGATTTATTTCCCTCTTTGCCTCAGGCACAGAGCTCAGCCCCCGGCCCAGACCCCTTTTCAAGGAATGTGTCCCCTCTGCCTACAGCCTGTGCCTCAGGACCAGGAGCAGGGGAACAGGGCACGGCTCTGCTGGGAACAGGAAATTCGAGGAGCACCAGCTTTCCCTGGCAAACCTTTCCTGTTAAGAAGTGCAGGGAAAACATGGCAATGCAGGTAACTTGGGCTCACCTGCTGGGAACGGGAAGGATGGGAAAAACAGAGACCATGGAATGGCTTGGGCTGGAAAGGACCTCAAAGTCCATCCAGTGCCACCCTCTGCCTTGGGCAGGGACACTTTCAACCAGCCCAGGTTGCTCGAAGCCCCATCCAACCTGGCCTTGGACACTTCCAGGGATGGGGCAGCCACAGCTCTGGGAATTCCATCCCAGCCCCTCTCCACCCTTACAGGGAAGAATTCCTTCCCAATATCCCATCTATCCCTGCCCTCTGGCAGTGGGAAGTCATTCCCTGTGTCTTGTCTCTCCATCCCTTTGTCCCAAGTCCCTCTCCAGCTCTCCTGGAGCCCCTTCAGGCACTGGAAGGGGCTTTCAGGTCTCCCTGGACCCTTCTCTTCTCCAGGTGAACCCCCCCAGCTCTCCCAGCCTGGCTCCAGAGCACAGAGGCTCCAGCCCTTGGAGCATCTCTGTGGCTTCCTCTGGACTCGCTCCAATAGCTCCACGCCCTTCTGTTGGATCCCAGGGCTGGAGGCAGCACTGCAGGTGGCCTTGGAGAGGCTGTCCTGGCTGTCTGGGATCATCTCCTTGTCCCTGTGAGAAGCAGAGATGATTTTATGGCTTAAACACTGTTAAAATCACCAAGGGACTCCTGTCCCCTGCTGCAAACTGTGCAGAGCAGCGACTGCTTAGCAAAGCCTCACCCCCAGCCTGAACTGGTAAAATAAAGGCAGTGCCATTGTCCAGTTATGCCAGGAGAAGGATGTACCCAGGAGTGTGAGGGACTGGAATGCTCCAGGCGCGAGCTGAGGATGTGCTGAGGGCCTGCACACCCCATGGGGGCACAGCTGGCACGGAGCAAGGGTGTTTGTGTTTGTGCTCACCCCAGCTGTGGTGAGTGATGGGGGGTCAGAGGTGCAGCAAGAAATGAGGGTTTGCAACAGAATCTGCCCTGGAAAATTCCAGAGCCAAGGGAGTGAGAGGAAGTAAAGGACAGAAACAATGAGGGAGGGAACCGAGGCAGCCAAGCAACACGCAGTGACTTTCTAACCAGGTGAATTGTCTTGAAGAAGTTCATGAGGCTGTCACTGAGAACTCTGGGGCCTCCAGGCAGGGACGGCCACCAGGTGAAGCCCCTCAGAGACCTAATAAGGATATGCATATATGCTAATTAGTGCTCAGAAACGTCATGAATATGTAACAGGGGGCGGCAGTGAATCATCAGGTCATGCAGACAGTGGAGACACCTCTGTGTGAGATGATTCCCAGGGCACCTGAATGGAGAACCTGCAGCTCCTCACTCTCACAAAGTGGGTCTCAGAGGCTTCTTGAAGAGCCGATTTCAGGCTCCTCTGGGGGCAGCACCGGGGCAGTTCCCAGGCAGGCTGAGGATACTCATTTCTGCTGTGAGTCAACTGCACTGACACAACAGGCAGCTGTGAGGGCTTGAAAAGTGTCCAGGACTCCTGAAATGTCCCGGGATCCAGTACTGCATCATCCAGCGCAGAACTCCCCACCCCAGGGGCACACCTGGCCCAAGTATGACAGAACCCACACAGACTCCTTCCCTCCCCACACTTGGACTTCCCTCCCAGATCCAGAATCCAACCATCACTTCCACAAGACTGGGACTCTCCCCACGGAAACCACCCCAAGAGGAGGATCAACAGGACACTCCTGGAATCCACAGAGTGGTGATATTTTTTCTACTTAATCTGTCTCTCTGTCACTCTCTTTCTCTCCCCTCTTCTCTCTTTTCCCTGTTTCTCTCTCTCTGCCTCACATTTACTGTTCATTGAAACCCATCCTGTTGACTTTGGCACATGGTATTGTTTGCACCATACTCTGGGCAGAGGCCTCTCCAGTCATCCTCAGAACTGGATCACAACAGTCCCTTCACGTTGCTTCCACGGGGATCTGCTCTATGAGCCACATCCATGTCCCTGCCCACGCCCAGCCCACAGAAATGGAGACCATGCTTTGATAGTTGCTGGACATGACTTTGTTAATTCCTGGAATACTCAGGACCATCGGGATGCACCTCTGGAGCAGGACAATCTACTCCATGGTGGGATGATCCAACGAGGAAAGAGAGGGGAGCTCTGGGGGGGGTTGGCAGCCCGGGAAGGGGGGAGTTGAGGTGTCCCTGGCCTCCTCAGGTTGGCATTGCCCCTCTCCCTGGGGGATGCTCCATGTTGGGATACTCCATGCCAGGATATGGCATGCCGGGATGCTCCATGCTGGGATGCTCCGGGCTGGGATGATGCATGCCGGGGAAATGCAGGCCATGGTGGTGCGCTTCAACCACGCGAACAGTGACAGGACTCTGCGAGGAGGGGGAGAGGGGAGCTCAGGGGGTGCCCACAGCCGGGAGAGGTTGCCTTTGGCAGGGTTCTCACCGGGAAGAGGGAGTGCATGAGGAAGAGCAGCAGGACCGCCATCAGCGCCAGCCCGGCCCAGCCGCAGTAGCGCCAGCGGATCCCATAGCGCAGGAGGCGCAGCGGGGAGTGGAACCACAGCAAGGAGGCCTTGGAGCGCCTGCGGGTCACAGGGGGCTCAGAACCCCCTGTGCCCCCTTCCTGACCCCCAGACCCCCCGCTCCTCCCAGACCCACCTGGGTGGCGGCAGCACCGGGTATTTATTGGGCTCCTCCCGACCCTTCCCCGCTGGCCGCTCCTCAGCCTCCTGTGCTGTCAGCAGCTCCAGGCTCAGCTCCAGCTTCCCCTGGAGGGATTAGGGGGGGTTTGGGTGTGGGCTCTGTCCCCGCCACCCCCTCCGCCCCGGCTGCCCCCCGTTATCCCGGCATTCCCAGCCTACCGAGAGCCGCCAGTTGCCATCCTCCTGCAGCATGCAGGGCCACCAGCCCCGTGCCCGCCGCACGCGGAACAGGTTGATGGGGGTGAGGGCTGGGGCCGGGGTCCTGCCCCAGGGCCAGTGCAGCCAGGGGGACCCCTTGGGCACAGCCCGGCACAGCCTGGCACTCGGGGCCGGGCGGGGCAGCTGCCTCAGGTCCAGCTCCAGGATGCCTGTGGGGAGAGGGGGGGAGGGAGAGCTCCTGTCACCGGTGGGTGCTTCCCGTCCCCAGTGAGCGTTTTCCATCATCAGTGGGTGCTCCCCATCCCCACTGAGTGTTCCACATCCCCAGTGGGTGTTTTCCATCATCAGTGGGTGCTCCCCGTCACTTGTGGGTGCTCCACATCCCCAGCGTGCTCCCCATCCCCTGTGCATTCTTTCTGTCCCCAGTGGGTGCTTCTCATCCCTTGTGGGTGCTCCCTGTCACCAGTGGGGGCTCCCCATACCCTGTGGGTACTCCCAGTGGGTGCTCCCTGTCACCAGTGGGTGTTTTCTACCACCAGTGGATGCTCCTCATCTCCTGTGGGTGCTCCCAATCACCAGTGGGCGTTTTCCATCATCACTGGGTGTTCCCACTCACTAGTGGGCACTCCTCATCCCTTCTGGGTGCCCCCCATCCCCAGTGTGCTCCCCCATCCCTGTGGGTGTTCCCCATCTCCACTGGGTGCTCCCAAGTAGCCAGCGGGTGCCCCAACCCCCCGGGGGTCCCAGGGCAGGGAAATGGGGCCTCACCCAGAAAATCATCTGCTTTAAACTTGTCGTTGTCCCACACTTGGAGGATGAGTTTGGGTGGCACCTTCAGCACTGTCTCATCCAGGCTCCAGATGTGCTCCTGGGGAGGGGGAAATGGAGGGGAGGGGTGTGCTTGTCACACTCTGGGGTGACCTCTGTCACTCCAGAGTCCCCATTACCCACCCCAGTTTCTCTGTGACCCCAGGGTCCCCATCACCCACTCCTGTGATCCTTGTTGCCCCATGGTCCCCATCCCCTGGTTCTTTGCCACATGAGGATCCCCATCACCCACTCCTGGGATCTCTGCCACCCCAGGATCCCCATCACCCATCCCTGGGGTCTGTGTCCCCCCAGGGCCAGCCTCAGATTCTCTGTCACCTCAGGGTCCCCATCACCCATTCCCATGGTCCCTCACCCCAGGTCCCCCATGCCCA
>VWZF01006439.1:25369-67961 GCA_013396755.1 Sclerurus mexicanus | reverse complement strand
CATGTGGGGGATCCTGTGGGACGGGGGGAAGTTTTGGGAGGTCTGGGAGGAGAAGCAGGACAGGCTCTGTGACAAGTTGTTGGGGGGAGGGAAGAGTGTGGGCCTGAGAAGACCAGGGCAGGTTTGTGAATCCAGGATAGTCGTGGTTTGTGGGCTGAGGGTGGGCTTGGTTTGGGAATCCAGGATAGGCTTGGTTTGAGGTCCAGTGTAGGCTTGGTTTGGGGTCCAGGATAGGTTTGTTTTGGGGGTCCAGCAGTCTTGTCTTGAGTTGAGGCTTCAGGGGGCTCAGTTTGGGGTCCAGGATAGGCTCAGTTTGGGGGTCCCGTGGTCTTGGTTTGGGGGTCCAGTGGGCTTGGCTTGGTGTTTCAGGGGGCTTGGTTGAGGGGTCCAGAGAGCACTTGGTTTGGAGGGTCCAGAGTCCTCAGTTTAGGGGCCAGGATAGGCCTGGGTTGGAACCCAGGGGCCTCAATTTGGAGTCTGGGATAGGCTCGGCTGGGGGTCCGGGATAGGTCCAGTTTGGAGCCCCGGGGGCTGGCAGGGCACAGAGCCGGAATGCCAGTGCCCTGAGTGCAGAGCTCAGTGCCCAGCATGGCAGAGCCCGGGGGGAGCCGCCCCTGCCCTAAAGGCCCTTGTCCCGGGCAGGGAGGCCGAGGTGCCCATCGACGTGGAGACGGTGACACCCACCCCAGTGCCCCTGTATGACAACCAGAAGGCGCGGAGCGTGATGAACGAGTGCGAGAGGCACGTCATGTTCGCCCGCACCGATGCGGACGCCCCACCACCACCTGATGACTGGGAGGAGCATGTCAACAGGTACCCGCACAGGGAATTCTGGCCCCCCAGGGACAGCAGGGATAGGGAACTCCAGGAGTAGCGCATCAGCAGGTACTGGGACAGGGAATTCCAAAAGGAGCCCGTCAAGAGATGTAGCAGGGACAGGGAATTACAGCCTCCCAGGGACAGCAGGGACAGGGAGTTATGGCCTCCCACGTATCCAGGGACAGCAGGGACAGGAAATTACAGCACCCCTGGAGTGCTTGGACTGCTTTTTGGTGGGACTCAACATGCAGTGATGTTTCTGAGCTGAGCCGTGTTCAAGGAGAATGGATTCTCGTACCCAAACTGCTCATCTGGCTGCTGTGAAATATGCCAGGTGTGATAGGAGGGTGACCCAGCTGGTGAAGTTCTCCCACATGGAATCACAGAATCACTAAGGCTGGAAAAGACCTCCAAGGTCATGGAGTTCACCCTGTGCTCAATGCCCCCCACCTTGTCCCCCAGCCCAGAGCACTGAGTGCCATATCCACTCATCCCTTGGACACCTCCAGGAGTGGGGACTCCACCACCTTTCTGGGCAGCCCCTTGCAATGCCTTACTACCAGTTCCGTGAGGAAATTCCTCCTGCTGTCCATCCCATGGATCCATCTCTCTGGTCAGGGGTGGTTGGGACAGTGAGTCATAAAGTGATGGAATAGATCACTAGACTTGTTTGGGCTGGAAAAGCCCTCCAAGGTCATCGAGTTCCCTGCCAAGGTCACCACTAACCCGTGTCCCCAAGTGCCACATCCACAGGGATGTTAAATCCCTCCAGGGTTGGGGACTCCACTGTCAGGGAGTTGGGGAGAGGGAAAAGGTCCCTCCTGAGCCTCCTTTTCTCCAGCTGAGCCCCCCCAGCTCCCTCAAACAACCCTTCATCAGCTCCATTCCCTTCCCTGGACATGCTCCAACACCTCCATGTCCTTCTTGTCCTGAGGGACCCAAAGTGCCCGCAGGGTTTGAGGTGCCTCAGCAGTGCCAGCACAGGGGGAGCCGTTTGATGACATCCTCAGCTCAGCCGCATTCCAGTGTCAAAGGAACGTAGGATGTGGATAAATTCCCACCTATGGAACCCTCCAGGCTGCAGTGTTGACATCATGAGTAGTTTAGTTCCTTCATGGACACCAGGCCACAGGGTTGTGTGTGACAGCTCCTGTGTGTCCCCACAGGACAGGCTGGACCATGGCCCAGAACAAGCTGTTCAACAAGATCCACAAAGCGCTGCAGTCGGACAGGCTGGCTCGCCTGGCCAATGAGGGGGTAAGAGTCCTTCTTGTCTGTCCTGCCCAGCAAAGCCACGCTGAAAATCCTGGCCTCTGGGTCATGTCGCCTCAAGGAACAGGCAGCTCTGGGCCTCTCTGAGCTGTGATTTTTGTGGAATCAGAGAATATCCCGAGTTGGGAGGGACCCACAAGGATCAGAGTCCTACTCCTGGACCTGCACAGACACCCCAACAATCCCACCCGGTCCCTGAGCATTGTCCAAACTCTCCTGGAGCTCTGGCAGCCTTGGAGCTGTGATGAAACCCTGGGGAGCCTGTTCAGTGCCCACCACCCTCTGGGAGAAGAACCTTCTCCTGGTATCCAACCTAACCCTGCCCTGGCACAGCTCCAGCCATTCCAGGGTCCTGTCCCTGCTTACATAGAGCAGAGATCCGAGCTGTGCCTCCAGAGGAAGTTTTGGGTTGCTGTGAGGGTCTCCCTCAGTCTCTCCTCTTTTGGAGGACAAGTTTAGTCTTCACTGCCAGATGTTGGGCTTTGCTCCTGGAGGAGTTTGGGCTGTCCATGCCAAGACTTCCTTATGGATCGGGATGCACATGTCATGCTTGATTTTCCCCCCTGACTGTTCCTTATGGAATTCATGGTTCCAGGCTTGCAACGAGCCAGTCCTGAGGAGGATAGCAGTGGATAAATGTGCCCGGAGGGTGCGCCAGGCCCTGGCCAGCGTGAACTGGGATACCAAACTCATCCAGTGGCTCCACACGACGCTAGTGGAGACCCTCAGCCTGCCCGTGCTAGCTGCCTACTTGGATGCTCTGCAGACCCTGAAAGGAAAGGTGATAAAGGCAGTGGGAGACCTGGCCGTCGCTGGTGACTTTCTCCCTGTGTTCAGCTCCCAGATGGAATTGTTATCCCCATTCTGTGTGTGTTTTCTCAGTCCCTGCTGGCTCTGGTTTCAGATCCCTACGCTGATCGACAGGATGCTGCTCTCCTCCACAGCCAAGACGGGAGCAGCAGGGGCTGAGGCTCTGTCTCTGCTGCTCAAGAGGCCTTGGGACCCAGCAGTGGGTGTCCTGTCCCATAATAAACCAGTAAGTGCCTCTGGGGGCTTGTGGGGAGCGAGAGGTCCCATATCAGCTTTATTCTTCCTGTCTTTCTCTTCTCTTCCTTCCAGCTCTGTCTCCTCTCTGGGCTCTTTCGCCCTGCATTAGACTTGCTCAGTGATGGGGAGTCCTTCTGTTGGGCACATTCCCCTGGGATATCCCAAGCTCTGACTTGGGAAATTCTTCCCCTCCTTCTGTCCTCTTCCTTCCACCTCTGTTTTCCCCCTGCTTTAGACCTATTTAATGACAGGATGTCCTTGTGTTAGGTACATTCTCCCTTGGCTATCCCAAGGGACCTTTGGCTTGGAAAATTCTTCCTCTCCTTCCCTTCCTTCCACCTCTGTCTTCTCCGTGGGCTCTTCTCACCCTGTTTTAGACTTTCTCAGTGACAGAGCCCTCCTGTTCAGCACATTGCCCACAGATTATGCCAAGCTTTGCCTTGGGAAAACAATTCAGGAGCTGTGCAAGGCCCCTCCTCCCTCCCTGTGCAGGCTAGACTGGCAGTGAGGTCTCTCCAGGGAAGCTGCTCTCCCTGACCCATTGTCTTGTGCTGAACTTTGCAGAGCAAGTTGCCTGGTTCCCCCCTCATCCTCATCGCTTCCTCTGGCCCTGCCAACTCTATGTTCCCCACGTCCCGACGGCACCGCTTCTGGCAGTCACAGCTCTCCTGCCTGGGAAAGGTGTGTGGGGTCAGTTCTGGGGGAGGGACGGAGCTGTTTCCAGAAGCCTTTGGTGCACCAAAATCCTTGGAGACCAGAAGCTGGCCTGCACAGTTTGCTGTTTGTGACACTGCACAGGGGTGGAGTTGCCCAAATCTGACATGTTTGGGATTTTGCACAGGGGTGGAGTTGCCCAAATCTGACATGTTTGGGATTTTTTGACACTATTTTTAGGGATGGATGAGGGTTCTGGTAGGAAGGGGTTGAAGCAGGGAGACTGAAGGTCACCTTAGACGTCTTGGCTCTGGAGCTGCTCACACGTCTTCTAATGTGTGTGGCTGGTACACTGGAGTGAGGGGAGGTGGTTTCTGTTGAGAATCTCTGGGGAATTCTCCATTTCCTGTGTTTTCAGTAGCTAGAAGTGAATCCTGGAGAAAAGAAGGAGAGAAAGCACAAATTCATGCATAAACTGGGCTCCAGTCTGTGCTAATTGTTGTCAGGACCTGTGGTCCCCATTAATGCCTTCATTAATTCTGGATTTTCCCTCTCCCCTGGTAGGTGATTCCCATCACCACCTCCCTGCTGAACAACGGCAGCGGGGTGGGAGTGCTGCAGTGTCTGGAGCACATGATCGGGGCTGTGAGGGGCAAAGTGGCAGAGGTGAGGGAGAGCCAGGGGGTGTGCCAGGGAGTCCTTGTGCTCCCTTTGACCTTGTTCCCCTTCCTGGAGGTGCTGTGCCACTCCAGGGCATCATCCCACTGTTCTGCTTCTCCATCCCTGTGTTTTTGTCTCCCATAGATTCACAACCACTTCTCTCACAAGCAGATCATTCTAATTGGGTGGAACACGGGTGCCTTGGTGGCCTGTCACGTGAGTATCTAATCCCTTTGCATCCTCAGGGAAGGATAAGATGGATGTGGATCTGTTAGAGCAGTTCCAGAGGAGGCCATGGAGATACTTCAAGGCTGGAGCCACTCTGCTCTGGAGCCAGGCTGGGACAGCTGGGGGTGTTCACCTGGAGAAGAGAAGCCTCCAGGGAGACCTGAGAGCCCCTTGCAGTGCCTAAAGGGACTCCAGGAGAGCTGGACAGGGACTTGGGACAAGGGATGGAGAGACAGGACAAGGGGGAATGGCTTCCCACTGCCAGAGGGCAGGGATAGATGGGATATTGGGAAGGAATCCTTCTCTGGGAGGGCACAGGTTGCCAGAGAAGCTGTGGCTGCCCCATCCCTGGAAGTGTCCAAGGCCAGGTTCGACGGAGCCTGGAGCAACCTGGTCTAGTGGAAGGTGTCCCTGCCCATGGCAGGGGGTGGCACTGGATGGGCTTTAAAGGTCCCTCCAACCCAAACCATTCCAGGTTTCTGTGATTCTCTCAGAGCCCTCTTGGCAGCCTCAGTTCAGAGCTGGAACGGATCTCCCAGGATTCTCCTTGTCCTTTGATTTTTCCAAGGCCTTGCTTTGACCACTCTCTGGTCATGGGCCCTTGGCAATTTGAGTCATTTAGTCTTTTCTAATCTCTCTTCTCATCTACCCAGCCAAGTGTAGCTATGGAAGGTGTTTCTGTGCCTGGCACAGCAGCCTTGGTTCCCAGGATCTCTGGGCTGTGGGAATGCTGAGTGCTGCTCTCTCTGCCCAGGTTTCAGTGATGGAATATGTCACAGCCGTTGTGTGCCTTGGATTCCCACTGCTCACTGTGGATGGCCCTAGAGGGGTAAGGACCAGCTGGAGCTGTTGAAAGAACTCTGCTTGTCTTTGAACCTTCCTGCATTGTTTCGTGGAATGGTGCTTGGAAGTCCAGCAACAGTTGGTAGATTTTTTGAGGAATGTCTGTGTGATTTTTGTTTGGAGGAGGTGTTGCACTCAGAGGAGGGACTGGTGCATTCCTGGTGGGATTCTTGAGGCAGCAGCAGGTGTGAGAGATGCTGTGTCTGCTTGTCTGTGCTGTGATGTGTTATTGCAGCTCCTTCCCAGGGTCTTGTGTGTGGATCACTCATTGTGTCCTGGATCCCTCATTAACTACATCTTGGATCATTGGATCCCGTTAACTGTGTCCTGGCTCCCTCATTAATCATTTCCTGGATCCCTCATTAATGTCCTGGTTCCTTGGCTCCCTCATTGACTGTGTCTTGGATCCCTCATTAACCACCTCCTGGATCGCTTGTTAACCATGCTCTGGATCCCTCATTAACCATTTCCTGGCTCCCTCATTAGCCATGCCTGGCTCCCTCAGTAACTGTGTGGTCCTGGCTCCCTCGTGTCCTGCATCCCTCATTAACTGTCATTTGGCACCAGAGCTGGTTTACCCACAGCCTGAGTTGCTCCTTTCTGAGCTGAGCAGTGTGTGACTGGCTTGGGAATAATGAGAGCTGTGCTAACAAAGTGGCTGATTCCGAGGGTGTTGGAAATTCATCTGGACGGGGTTTGCTGGAGCAGTTTTCATAAATCCCACTGTTCGTGCTTCTTCAGCATTACCCAAAGGTCCTGCCTTTGGGCTCAGCCCTTCGAGATTCCAATTCCCAGTGCTCCTGCAGGATGTTGATGATCCCCTCCTGGAGATGAAGACCCCTGTCCTCTTCGTCATCGGGCAGAATTCCCTGCAGTGCAACATCGAAGCCATGGAGGATTTCCGGGAGAAAATCCGGGCGGACAACAGCATGGTGGTGGTGGGGGGAGCAGATGACAACCTCAGGTAATGCCCTGCCACATGGACACTCTATTCCCAGGAATTCTGGGTGACACCAGAGCGTGCTGTGTAAATAAACCCCAGATTTGGTGCTGAAAATGGGTGGGAATGGCAGGAAAATGCTCCATGCTTGGGTGGGTTTGGAATTAGGAATTACTGCTCCAAAAACCTGAGTCAGTTGTGGATGGGAATGGGGTTGCCTGAGATGGAGATGGGTCTGATTAAAAGCTGAGCCCAGCAGCACAGACCAGGTTCTGGAGCATCATATGAGTCAGAAATCTCTAGTGGGGAAAATCAGTAAAAGAGAGGAAAGAAAAACATGAAACTCTGACCCTGGGTCTGGAGAAAAAGCTCTGAGATGTCAAATTTGCTTTGGAAAATGCTTTGGGATGCTGGATGTTTTTCCTCAAAGTTTGTCTCAGCACTTCTGAGGGATCAGTCTCATCTTTCCAGCAGCTGGGGCTCTGGGTTGTGGGGTGGAGGCTCTTACTCAGCCTCTACTCAGTGTGTAACTGCAGGGGAGCGACCCTGTGTCACCTGAATCTGACTCTCAGGTGAAGAACAATGTTGGGAGTGTGGAAGTGGAAAACCAAATGTTGATTTCCATCTGCTTTTATTTCCCAGGATAAGCAAAGCCAAAAAGAAGTCAGAAGGCCTGACCCAGAGCATGGTGGACAGGTGCATCCAGGTAACCCTGGGAATCTTCCCATCACATCCCAAAAAAAGGAATAATCCCTGCTGAAGTGTCTCAGTGTCCACAAGTTCCAGCCAGGATTGGTTGGATTGAAGGGAATCTGTCTCCTGAGGGGCATTTGGAAGTGGTTGTTTCAGGAGGAGAGACACGAGTTTCCTTGTGGTGCCAGGAAAACAAAGAGCAGTTTCCTGAGGCTCCCAGAGGACACGTGCAGAATTTTTGGGATATTTGGAGAAACTATCGTGTTTCTCTCCCATGTGTCCAAAATCAGTGGAGTAGGAGCTTTACTGAGAAAGCCAAGGTCTGTCTGTGAGGTTTTAGGGAATCTTTCTGTGGAATATTAAACCTACAGTTCCTTTTCCATTTGTCCCTTTGGGAGTCTCATTCTTTGGTGTGTCAGTGAGGTTTTAGTGAATCTTCCTGTAGGATACTAAACCCTCCAGAGCCTTATTCCTTTGTTCCTTTGGGAATGTCATTATTCCTTTCCTTCAAGCTGTGAAGATCCCTTGTTAGAGACCTGCCCACCTCTTAATCCAGCTATTTATTCCCTCCTAGGATGAGATAGCTGACTTCCTGACTGGAGTGCTGATCCGAGCTGAGAGCCACTCAGGCTCCGATCCACGAGACCTGGATGCTGAGAAGAAGAAGAAGCTCCGGGACTCCACCCGGAGGGATCTGTCCTTTGACTTGCCAGAAAGGAGCAGCAGACCCACGTCCCCTGCAGCCAAAGTGCCAGCCTCGCCCTCGGGATCAGAGGTAGGAGCCCTTCCTGGGGTAATTCCAGCTGGGAAAGGCTGAGGATGTGTGGAGAGGTGCCTTTGTGCGGTGGAACACATGGGTGTGTTTGGGGTGGAGAGAGAGGTGAGAGGGTGTGGAGGGGTCATGGCCTCAGGTTGTGCCAGGTAAGGCTTAGATTGGATATTGGGAAAACGTTTTCATGGAAAGGGTTGTAAAGCATTGGAAGAGGCTGCCCAGGGCAGTGGTGGAGTCACCATCCCTGGAAGTGTTCCAAAAACACATGGATGTGCCACTTGGCTTGGTTTAGTGGTGACCATGGTGTTGAGTTATGGTTGGACTTGATGATCCCAAAGATCTTTTTCAGCTTAACAATTCCATTAGTCTAGTGGTTTGTGGTGAGGCAAATGAACCTTCAGAGACAGGTCTGCTCCAGCTAAAGGATTCCTGACACTCAGGGTTAGGGTGACCTAGGGAAGTGTGGGGATAAGAGGTGTCCCTCTCTTCCTGCAGGACTTATCCAGCGTGTCCAGCAGCCCCACCTCCAGCCCCAAGACCAAAGTGGCCGCCGTGTCCCTGCAGAAGCCGCCCCAGGTGGGCACCACGCAGCTCCTCAAGAGGCAGGTGCCCAGGGCAGACACAGCCCTGGCACACAAGCAAGCACAAGGTAATTCCCTGCAGCTTTCCCACCCTTTCAGAATCCCGATTTTTGGTCTTTCTCTGTTCTGACAAGTGGAGGTTCTTGTCTTCTGAGTCCTGTCTTGAATTTCAAGCTCCCCATGGCAGCTTTTCGCTCAGCTCGGCCCCCTGTCGCTGTCATCCGAAGGCAGCGGCTTTTGGAGGGTTGGAATTAGGTTGGGAATAGTGTTTCTGTGGCCTGTGGAGTCTTCCTGCTGTTGAAAGTGGGAAGGACTTTTGCTTTGGCTCATCAAATCCCTGTGTAGCCTTTCTCTCATCCTTTTGGAAGTGGGAGTCCCGTGTCTCAAATCCTTGAAGGCTTCCTGGGAAGAGACTGAAGGTGCTCAGGAGATGGTTGAGGCTGTTGAATTGAGACTGGAACTCTGGGATTTGGGGAATTACAGAGTGATCTTGGAGCAAATGGCTGTGGAAAACCTGCTCTGAACAAGAACCATTCTGAGCTGTGGGGTTTTGTGTCCAATTAGTGCCGATTAAAACTCCTGTGTTGGTGAATGCTGGGAATGTAGGGAGTGGTTTTGTGAATGAGGATCCTCCTGGCAAATACCTGGGGAATAGTTCTCCATCCTCCCTTCTCTCTTCATTTCTTTGCTCAGAGCAGACCTGAACAGGCTCATTGTTCTGCAGCAGTGTGACCTTCAACATCTTTGAGAGCTTTTCGCTAACTTAGGGATAGACTCCAGGGGGAAGCTGAAGCTTGGATTTCCCTTAATTTCTCAGGCCATGGACTGAAGGATTGTATTGCTTTGCTATTGTAGCTGAGGGAGGCAGGAGGAGGGTCTGTGGGTCTTTCTGGATCTTTGGCTGTGTCCTGGCTGCCTGGTTTTGTCGGGAATGCTGCTGCTCCTGGCTGGAGCTGCTCAGGGACATGCTGGCTCCCATCTCCAGCTGCTCTCAGCTCCTTGGTGCAGCTGAGCCAAGCTCAGCTATGCTGTCCCAGCTGGGCCTGCTCTTGTTCCTGGGGCCTTTTCCCAGTGGCTGTGGGGCTGGAGAGGGCTCCTGGTGAGAGATGGGATGAGGAGGAGCTCGCTGTGTCTCCATTGTGCCCGTGGCTGGATGAGTCGTGTCTGGAGCGCTGTCCCTGCTCCCAGCTGTCTGTGCTGTCCCTGGAGCTCGCTGTCCCTCTGGAGCCGGGCTGTGATCCTGTAATTCTCTCTGATTCATTTCAGCTCAGTTTGCTGCTTTTCTGAAACAAAACATGCTGGTGAGGAAAGCTCTTCCTCCTGGCACCTCTTCATGTCTCTTTGGTGAGTATCCCCTCCCTTCCTGCTGTCTCTCTCCTGTCTCCTCCTTCTCTCTGTCTCTGCTCCCTTCTTCCATCATCTTCCTCTCCCCATGCACTGGTTTGGGGATGTGGCCTAGTGTGTCCCCTTGTCTCCCTGCTCTTTGCTTCCTCTTTTGCTGTGTTTGGAGCTGAAGCCAAGGGCCCACTTTGACTTCTCCCAAGCTCTTCCCTGTTCCCGGTGGATAAACGTGGTGTGTGGCAGCTGGTTTGCTCTGGCGGACTAAAGCTTTGTGCACAGGAGTTTAATTAACCCTTTTCCATGCTGGAGGAGGAGAAGGGAATGTGGACACCAGTGTGGAGAGACCACATGCAGTGGTGGTGGAGCATCCCAGACATAGGGGAGAGAAACAAGGGACAGCCAAGGGACTTGAGAGGGACACGTGGAGCAGCTTTGCTTGACCTGAGGGAGTTAGAGCAGAGCAGGGGTGTCAGAGACAGGGATGGCTTTGGGAAGTGTGATAGATCAGGGACAGGGATGCTGTCAGGACCAGGAGCTGAGCACTCCTGTGGTCTCTCAAGTTGAGCACAGTGTGTGTTGTGTTTTGAGGGTTTGGGATCAAGGGGCAAAATCCAAAGTATCCAAAGATGTGTTTTGCCACCATGGACAGCAGTGACTGCGTGGATCTGGGTTAGGAGGGGGGGAAAAGTGGATACCCAAGGCTTTGGGAGGCTGTGGTGTCACAGGAGTTTGTTAGTTCTCCCTCAGGGTGCTCAGAGCTGATGTGGGGCAGATGTTCCTCTACCACACCCCGAATGCTGCTCCTGGGACTCCAGCCCTTGTAACCAGGCCCTGAGCCAGGTGTTGCCCCAGGCTGGTGGTTTGGAAGGGGCCTTTCCCTCTTGAGCCTCCTTTAGAGGTTTCTTTCCCCCTTGAGCCTCGCTGGGAGCTCTCCCCTGTGCCATGAAGGGAGGGGGCACTCCTGGAGCCCTGCAGGAGAATTCCCAGCTGGCACTAGCCTGGGAGGTCTGTTGATAACACCAAAAGCTAATTAGGACCTCTGGGCTTGTTAACTGCCTGGTAAGTGTGGTAGGAAGCTGGGTGGAGCATTTGCTCATTTGGGAGTGGGGTGTTCCTTGGGAACACACAGCCAGCCCTTCATGGATTCACAAGGAAGAACAGGCTCTGCTCTGGAGTGGTGGGGACACAGAGGGATGTTGGGTCACTGTTTGCTGGTGCTTTGAGGGTTGCCCAACACCTGTGCATGTGCCTTCCACTGTCCTGCTTGGCTGGTGGCCCTCGGGTGGGGCTGTGGTGCCCACAGGCTGTGCATGGCTCCAAGGGCTCTCCGGATGCATCCGGGGCTGGATGGTGCATGTTTGGATGTGGGGGAAGGCACGGAAGTGTTGCACGAAGAGGCCCCAGGTCCAGCCATGGAGAGCAGGACGGCGAGCTTTGCACTTGTCTTGGGCACCAGAGCAGCCCCGAAATGCTTGTAGTCACCCAAAATTCCAGAATTTGACTGGAGTCCTGTCCCACATCCCCAGTTCTGAGGTATGTGGGTGGTACACAGAGAGTGTATAAATATGTACACACACACACACACACATATCTATGTCTGTTTTCTATATCTGTGTCTAGGTATTTATAAAAAAAAAAGGGATGTTCATCTTGACCTCTGGGCTGAGGAATACATGGGTTGAATACCTGGAACCATCTGGAAACAGAGAATTCCCATAGGTTCAGGCTAGGCTGATGGTGGGAGAAGCTGGGTGGGCTGGATGTGGCAGCTCTTGACCATGGTTTGTTCCAGTGGCGCTTGTGGGTCCCCTGTGCTTTTTCCCAGGCTCTGGCCCTGGGAAGTTTGTGCCTTAGGCAGGATGCAATGGATGTCACACGTCAAGGACACAGCAGCAAAGCAAGACATTGCTGTGGAAGAGAACTCTCAGCTTGTGGGTTTCCTCCTCTGGTACCAGCGTGGGGCTTTGTGTGGCTTGGCTTTGCTGCAGCACCTTTCCTGCCTTGCTTGGTGCTTTCCAAAAACCCGCCCAGCTCCAAGAGGAATGGTGGGTGCAAATCCCTTGGCTGTGTCGGAGGAGCAGGAGGGCTGAGCTCTGATCCTGCCCCAGCTCTGCAGGTCTCCATCTTGATGCCTCACCTGGAAATCAGGGGTGTTGGAGGGGCCTGATGCCAGGATTGGATGTGCCACACTTGGAAGTGAAAAGGTTGGTTGAAGAGTGGTGTCACTGCAGAGGTAGGACAGGTGTTCCACCCATCCTGCTTTAGCCTGTGTGTAGCTTAAGCCAAATCCTGGCCTTAACTCAGTGCAGGACAGGCAGGAGCCAGCTCAGGTGGAGAGCAAAGCGTGTTCCTGGTGCATGGGAGTGGGCAAGGCTGGCATGGAGGGAGCTGTGCAGGTGTGTGCATGGGCACCTGTCCCTGCTGTGCCCGAGGAGCAGCGCTGACCTCGAGGGCCCAGCCAAGGGCGCTCAGACAGCTCCTTTGTGTCCCCAGTTCCGGTGGCAGAGCCCTCGGAAGGGGCTGAGAAAGATGATGTGCGTTTGCAGCTGAAGAGGCACCAGAGCCCCAGTCCGACCCAGTGCTCCAAATCCTCCAAACGAGCCAAAATCAAGGTGACCATTGTCTCCCACGGGGAAGCTGCTGCCATGGGTACCGGAGCTGCCCTCACCACCCAGGCAGAAAGTGAGTCTTGGGGGCACAGCTGCTTCTGAACCCGAAAATGGGGCCCTGGCTGGGCCCAGACCTGCCCCTGGGGCACCTGCTGGGAGGGGAGGGAGCTGTGACTCATTGGCCTGTTGCTGCTGGTTTTGGAGGAGTGTGCTGCAGGAAAGGTGGTGGCTTGAGGTGTGAGTGGCTTGGGGACAGCTGGGGGAGTGTGACCTGTAGGGGTGTGGCAGGAACGTGTTTTCCATAGTGGTTGGAATTGCACACTCCAGCAAAATGTTCAGGCACAGCCTGGAGCTGGGGAGGTGAATTTTACCCCTCCCTCTGGTTTTACACCTTCATCTGGTCTTGCTTCCTCCTTCCTCTGAGTGTGGAGCTCCTGCTGGGAGCAGGATGCTGGTCCTGCTGGACCCCTTGCTCCACGTAGATCATGCGCGCCTCTGGTTCCGCTCCTCCTGCCTGGAACATGCTCCTGCTTTAGGGATGGCAACCGTGTTCCTCCCTCCCTCTGGAAGACCTCTGTGTGCTCAGACACTGCAGCCCCGGGGGCCTGGAGTCTGGGACAGCACACATTTGATGCATGTACAAAAAGTCCAGCCTTCCTACCTCTGCATCCAGGAAAACCCACCACAACATGCCCTGTGTCCAAGGAAAGGTGATGTCCTCCATCTTCTTCCCGGGAGCCTTTGGAAGAGAGTCCCGGAGCTTTGCTGCTGTCCCCTGTGGCCCTGGAGGATGTTGCCTTGTGTGGAGCATGTGTTTTGCTCCTGCCAGAGCTCCACATCCCTGAGGTTGTGGACTGAAAGTGGCTCCGTTCTGCTTGGAAATCAGGGCTTTCCCAAACTGAGGAATAATTCTGCTCCTTCCTAAGCACCTCTTGGCTAATTTAACAGTTGTTTTGGACTACGGAAGTACCTCAATCCACCTCCTTTTGGAAGGTTAACGGTTGCTCTTTGGGCAGCTTTGAAAATCTCTGCTTTCCGGAGTCTTTTATTTTATTTTATTTTTTTAATTTTTCAAACTTTACTTCTTTTCACAGAAAGGAAATGAATTGCAGAAGTAAAACATGAACCAAAACAAGAATTTCCTCTTACCGGGTGTGAGCAGGAGGAAAGCACAAGACAAAGACAGTTGTATCCCAAAAAACGCCGCAATAAACAAGTGTCGTGACTCGTCGCATCCCTGTGTATTTTGTAAAGTGTCTTTAATTAAAGAATCCTTACAAAATCCATCAACCAGATCCCAGAAATCCATTGAGGTAGTTCAGCTGTGCCATGATGGACTCAGGAGGGGATTAGTGGAGAGGATGTGTAGGAGGCAGATTTGAATTTGGTGGTGAGGGCCTGAGAGTCCTGAGCTTTTGGAAGCTGATTCCTTCAGTCTTGGCTGTCGTTCCACTACGGTTTTAATTGGACTTTGATCCTTGGGATGTGTGTTTTTCCTGGAGAAGCTGCTCTGGGAGCAGGATGAGCCCATGGCCGTGCCTGTGGGTACTTGTGTGAGCGGAGGGATCTCTCAGACGATCCCTGGAGCCCCATGGAGGAGGAAAAATGAGGATTGTCCTTTTTCTCTTGCAGTTGTCTCCGGCAAGCCAGTGCCCGTGGCCGTGTCTGGAGCGAAGGAGCTCTCAGGTCTGCTCTCCACCCCCAAGTGAGTGGGAATTTGGGATTTATGAGGTGTGGGTCTTTTTGACAGGAAACGGCGCAACAGGGGCACTCCTTCATGTGGAGCTCTCTGGTGTCTTGCTTCTCCCTGGAATTTTCTGCCATGTGGGAGGAGACTCCTGGGCTCCTGGAAACTCTTTGACAACCAGGAGTTGAGGCTGAGAGTGGCAGGAATGGGCAGAAGTGGAAGATATTGTGGCTGGTGGGTCGTGTTTCGTGTAGTTCCCCCAGTTCACTCATCTCTGGTTTTGGAGTGACTGGGGTGGCTCTGGCAGAAATCCAGAGTTTAATCCTTCATTCCCTCTGACAGCCAAACATTTTGTATCCCAAAGTCAGGGAAAAGCCTCAGAGTGCTCATGAGGGTCATGAGCTGTCCTTTGGGATTTCTGTTGGGGAATGAATCTCGTGTTTCCCTTCTAATTCAGCCCAGGTTTTGGGCAACGAGACTTACTGATCTTGCTGCCCAGAGAGGTTGTTGGATTCCCCATCCCTGAAAGTGTCCGAGGCCAGGTTGGGCAGGGCTTGGAGCAACCTGCGATAGTGGAAGGTGTCCTCGGGTGGAACTGGATTTAAGGTCCCTTCCAACCAGACCATTCTGGGGTTCTACGATCGGAGAGAGGTGAGGGAAAAGAGCTGTTTTAAAAAGTAAGTGGGTTTTAAACAGGCAAAGTGTCACTGTGGGGTCGAAGACATGTGTAGGTTGATCCAGGGAGGTGCATAAATAACACAAACTCTTCCAGTTTGGAAATTCATGGACTTTGCCATCGGTGCTCCTGCAGTGGACATAGGGAAACTTCTCTTGGACGTGATGATCTCAAAGGCCTTTTCCAACTTGAGCAATTCCATGATTCTTTTGACTTTGGGTTTCTGCAGCTTGGCTCCCTTCCTTCAGGAGCCCTGCTGGTGGTGGGGCTAGTGCCAGCTGTGTCCCTGTGCAGTTGGTCACTCACTGGAGCCTCTCTCTCCTCTTCTAGGCTAAGCTCAGCAGCAGAGGCATCGCTGAGCCCTGCTCCAGCCGGCATTCCCAGCAGCACCACTCCCAGTGCATTCCATGCCCTGCAGAGCAGGCTGGTGGCCAGCAGCACCCACAGCCTGCAGGCCCAGCCAGGCAGTGCCCTCCAAGGTACCCACCTCCCCATGTCTGTCCTGTGAAGGTAAAAGGTAAACCAGGTTTGACATCACACGGTTGGAGCCTCTTGTATCCCCTGGTTGCTTTGGGTCTGGCTGAGGCAGGATTTGTCGGGATTTGCTGTAGGAGATGCAGCAGGTGACCTGTTAATTATGTCAATTATATGTAATGATGCCTTGAGACACCAAACTCAACATGCTCTGGCCTCCTGGGTTTCACAGGTGACCTTCTTTGTAGCTGCAGCAGTGGAGTTCGGCTGTGCCAAGAGGATTTAGTTGGGACATCGGGAAAAGGTCCTTCCCCCAGAGGGTGGTGGGCAATGAACAGGCTTCCCAGGGTTTGGTCACAGCCCCAGGGCTGCCAGAGCTGCAGGAGAGTTTGGATGATCCTCCGGGGCACAGGGTGGGATTGTTTGGGTGTCTCTGCAGGGCCAGGAGTTGGATCCATGACCCTTGTGGATCATCCAGCTCAGGACATTCCATGATTTTGTGAAACGTGTGGCACTGTGTGTGTAGAGCATCTCGGGGGGTCCACACCAACCTCAGGGTACTGGTCTTTAAAGAGCAGCTCTACAGCCACGGGACACCCTTGGAATTTCATGCTGGGGAATTCCCCAAGCCTGATTTTATTCTTTTCCTGCTGTTTTGTTTTTTCAGGAGCAGCATCTGCCAGCAGCCTGCTCCAAGGGCTGAGCTTCAGCCTGCAGGACATTAGCACCAAGGCTTCCACTCTCCCTGCCAGCGTGGCTGCTGCTGGGCCACCTGTGCAGGTATCCGCTGGGAATCCCACAGAGAAGCAGGATGGAGTTGGAGGGAACCTGGATAAGGCCCTGTTTGTTCCAGGACCAGGAGAGATGAGGGGTGGGGGCTCAGTGCTGCCTTAAGTGACATGAGGTCCAGGAAACAGCACTGTGGGAAGGCGTTTCCAGGCAGCCTCCTAGAAAATGCTGGGTTGGAGAATGGATTTAGAGGAATCATGGATCATTCTCCTGGATACTCTGGGAAAACATACACCTGTGACCCCTCAGACTGCACTGCTCATCCCTTCAGTGTGAGGTGACTCCATGGGTGGCTCCATTAGAGGTGGGGCCAGTTTCTCCCAATCATAGTTTCAAGTTGAGATGTGCAAACTGGAAGGGACAGGTTTACTGGAATCAGGGATCATTCTCCTGGATATTCTGGGAGAACACACCCCTGTGACCTCTCAGTCTGAGGTGACCTCTCAAGTGGCTCCATTAGAAGTGGGGCCAGTCCCTTCCAGTCATGTTTTCCAGTTGAAATGAGTTGTGCAGACTGGAAGGGAGAGGAATTTGCACCTTCCTGTGGCCAGAAAGGAAGCGGGAAAACCGAGCCTCATGGGGAGGGAGGCTGTGCCACCTCTCAGCCTCTCCCCCAGGGGCTCAGGGCTGCCTCTTGTCCTTGCAGAGCTCAGCTGTGAAGGCACCTATGGCCCTGCACAGCCTCGGTGCCATTCCCACGGACACGGGCACCGTCGTGCGCACCATCCCCATGGCCACCTCGCTGGCCCTGGGCGCCGCGGCCAGCACGAAGCCCACAGCCATCCACCAGCTGCTGGCCAACGGTGGGCTGGCCAAGCTGGCCAGCAGCCTGCCAGGGCTGGCCCAGATCTCCAACCAGGCAGCAGGTGAGGGGCACACGGACAGGGAGGTGCCTGGAGCACCCTGGGCGGGAGGGAGGAGGGCAGGAAAGTAATAGACATACCTGGAGCACCCCAAGAGTGAGGGAGAAGGGGGCCAGGGAGATGATCCAGTTGCCTGGAGCATCCTGTGAGCCTGAGAATGAGAGACATAGGGGCAGGGAGATGATGGAGGTGCCTGGAGCACGCTGAGGGTGAGGGAGAGGAGGGTCAGGAAGGGGATGGAGGTGCCTGGAGCACCCCAAAGAGTGAGGGAGGAGTGGGAAAGGAAGGTGATCCAGGTGCCTGAGCACCCTGTGACCTTGAGAAAGAGAACAGGGAGGTGTTGGATGTGCCTGGAGCACCCCAAGAATGAGGGAGAAGGAGGGCAGGGAGGTAATCCAGGTGCCTGGATCCCACAGCTAGCATTCCCAAACCTTTGGCCTTACGGACAACCACACATGCTGTCAGTTTCTGAGCAGCCAGCTTTGATGCAGTGGGTCCTGCTGCAGCCCAGGCTGCTCCCAAGGCCCCCACAGCCCCAGAGGCTCAGGGGCACCTCCCACATGTGTCTTGCAGGCCTGAAGGCCCCCACGACCATCACGGTGACGCTGCGGGGGCAGCCGGGCCGCGCGGGTGCCCTGGGCCAGGCGGGCACGGCGCAGCCCCAGCTGGAGGAGCAGCCCATGCACACACAGGGCCCCCAGGTAATTTGGGACACCTTTCCCCACAGAACGTGCCCACCTCTGCCCACCTGAGCTGTCTGTGCCTGTGGTGGGGAAGGTGTTCCTGGTCACTTCTGGGTGTGATGAGCTGTGGAGCCTCAAGGTGGGGGTTGGGAAGATCCAGGTGGTGATACTGTCTGTGTCAGGGTTGGTTGTGCTTCACATCACAGAATCATGGACTGGTTTGGGTTGGAAGGACCTTAAAGCCCATCCCATTCCATCCCCTGCCATGGGCAGGGACATCTCCCGCTATCCCAGGTTGCTCCAACCTGGCCTTGGACACTTCCAGGGATGGGGCAGGCACAGCTTCTCTGGGAATTCCATCCCAGCCCCTCCCGGGGAGGAATTCCTCCCCAGTATCCCACCTACCCCTTCCCACACTAGTAGTGCACCAAGGGGGGATCTACAGCCAGACTTGGAAAGCTGACATCAGCATGGGAATTGGCGCTGAATCCCCAAGTTTTCCTGGCAGGAACAGGTTTGAGGAGGGAAGCTTCTTGTAGAGTGTGTCCTGCCTGTCTTCCAGTGACTGTGATGTCTGGAGCTGTATTCCCCTTGGGAATGCTGTACTTTTCCCTTCTGCAGGTCTGAGAGGGGGTTTTGTTGTGAGCACAGTGGTCTTGGGTGCTGCAGCTGGGACCTGTCATCCCCAGATCCTGGGGATAACAAAAGGGAGGAATTCCCTGCAGGTGTTCCTTGGGCTCCATCCTAAGCCAGTGTTATTTTGGAGCTGGATCCCTGGATCCAGGGTGGATCCCTGTACGGGGGGTTGATCAGCAATGCTGGCTGACCTGAGCTCAGGTGGCTTCCCTGTGGTCCAACTGGACAATGCTGGGGTCTCTTCCTCTGGCTGCTTTCCTGGGCATAGAAATGGAGCAGAAATTTGGGATCTGCCTCAAGGAGCTGCAGGAGGCAATGCAGGAAAAGGGCTGCTGGCAATGTACCAAGGGGTGTAACTGGGGTGGTTTGAGACAGGATTTGCAGGGAGAAAGTAGTTCAGCATCCAGTGGGGATCCAGCTCCAGTTCCCAGCAGGTATTATGGAAAGCAGAGAATACCAGGGTCACTCCAGCTTGGCAGGGTTGCTTTATTATGGATTTTTTTCCCCTCTTGCACATGATTTTCCTGCTTTTCCTAACACTGATTTGGGTCCTGGGCAGGTGAACTGCTGTAGGAGAGGCAGAGCCATCTTCTCTTGTATCCTCATGGAATCCCAGAATGGTTTGGGTTGGGAGAGACCTGAAAGGTTTGTCATTCCCAGCCCCTGCCAAGTGCAGGGACACCTTGCACTGCAGGTCCATAGAGCTCTGTGGCTTTGCTACCTGTTGCTGGGCAGGATCATGGAGCCTGGAGTGTGCGGCTGATTGTCCTGGGATATATTTAGGGAAGCATTATCCTACAGGTGAGGCCTTTGGCTGGAAGTTGAGTGAGCACTAAGAGCAGCAGCCATAGATCCTTAGTTTGTCCTGTTAGAGCTGACACTGCATCTGTCGTTGCTGGGAGTTTCCATGCAAAATCCTAGTTAAAGCTCAGATTTGGGAGCATCCACATCCTTCCTCCCTTGTTCTGGGTTTTATTGAGGTCAGACCTGCTAAGGCAGAGCTCAGGACCCCGAGCTGGTGCCCTTCAGATCCCGCCTGAGCCTCTTGTGTAGGTGTGAAGCTCCTGATCCATGTGGGAAGCAGCTTTTGTGCTCTTCCATAAACTCCCAGAGCCGCTGTGCTTCCTTCATGGCCTCTGAGACACAGTCAGGACCCAGGAGGATGGTGGGACTTGGCACAGGTGGGCTTCAGGGCAAGGGTTTAGGAACAGGTTAATTGTTTAGGTGGTGGCACTTGGCACTGGATATTTGATCCTGAGCTGTGACTTTTCCCTACAATGCTGAGCTTGTGTGTTCAAGGCAGGGCTTAATTGTGTGGCTGGTGCTGAGAGTTGCTTCAAAAGCAAACTGAAAGCTGCCTTTTACAGGAAATGGGGTGAGCTGTGTGTTTTTGTAGCTAATTATAGCCCTTGACATCAGCTCCCTGTCCCTCTGGCACAGAGGGTTACCTAATCCAGGGCTTCCTGGAACAGATTGGATTTACAAAAGGCTTTGGGGGATAATGCTGAGGGCTTAAACTCTTGTGTTTTCAGCAGTAGCCAGCGCTGTTGTTGGTTGTTCCCTTTGAAATTCCAGCTGGGCCTGTGCAGGAAGCGGGAAGCCCACTTTGGATTTAAACTGGGCTCAGGCTGTGCCTGGCACAGCTGAGCTGCTCTTTGAAGGGGTAACTTTTCTTTCCTTGCCCCTCCATGGGCATCAGGAGGAGGTGGGAGATGGAGGAATCTCCCGGGGGGATCTGGTGGAAATGCTTCCTGTGAGAGCAAAAACAAGAGTGTTTCTGTGGCTTTACCCTGAAAATACAAGTTCAGACTTCAGCTCCTCTTGTCAAGGAACTGCTCCATGGGGCTCTGAGGGCTGGGGGGTTTGCCCTGGCACTGTGGTGACATCCTGGGAGCAGCTCCAGGGATTGAGGGGATGCTGGATCACACCTGTGTTTCCTGCACAGCAAGGCCTGGATCCGCAACTCTGGGTTGAATTTTGGGCTCTCCCTCGGAGGGCACAAGGAGAGATGACTCCAGCCCTTGGAAGCAGGCAGGACCACCTTTCTCATCCTGCAGTCTCACCCTTTTCAGCTCCCAGGGGCAGGAATATTGGCTAAAGCCAAGGGAGCACCACTGAATTGCTGCACAAGGCAGGAAAATCCAGGTGTGACCTGCCTGGGCATGAAGTGCTGCTCAGACTTGAGCTGGTTGGTGGTAGAGGAGGAAATCAGGCAGACTGGATCAGAGGAATCCATCCAAAAAGGTGAATATCTGCTGGAAGAGCTGCTTTGGAGTGTGAATTCTGTGAGCACAGAGCTGGGAGGGCTCCCAGGAGAGCACAGACTGCCCAGGTCAAGCAAGAGGAACAGACCCAGAGGCACAGGAAGAGCCCCTCAGGCAAGGAATTCCCAGGTACTGGGAGCTCTCCACCTTGGGATACAAATCCCAATTCCCCAGTTGTCCCAGTACTGGACGTGTGGTGGCCACTGGTGCTGTGGGACCAGCTGGCATTTGTCAGTTTATCTTTGTCCAGCAAGAGGGAAGAGCTGCTGGTGTGGAGGACGGTGTGGCTGTTCCAGTTTGCGCTGGTGTCACTGCTGGGTCTGTGCCATGTGAGAATCATTCCTGAGCTCCTGGTTGTTGTTTTACTGCAGGGAGGAGCAGAGCTTGGTGATGTCCCTGAGAGGGACAGATGGACAGAGCCACCACATTCCACTCTGGAAAAAGGCAATGAGTTTGTCCATCTCAGCCCAGCCACCAACTCTGTGAGTGCTCCAGTGTCACCACTGTGCTCTAAAATACCGATCCCTGTGGATTTTCCCTCCATTCCCAGAGCCTGGGGATGCCTGGTCAGAGCGAGGGCAGGGCTGGAAGGACTATAAGGTTCCAGGTCAGAGAGGGACTTTGTTGTGAGCATTGTGGTCTTGGATGCTGCAACACAGACTCCTCGTCCCCAGATGCTGGAGGGAGCAAAAGGGGTGAATTTTCTGCAGGTCTTCCCTTGGGCTCTGCCCTAAGCCAGTGTCAGTCCTGAGGTGGATCCCTGGATCCAGGGGGAGGATGTGAGTGGATTTCTCCAGTCAGGTTAAGCAGCCACTGCTGAGGACATTCCAGCAGCTCTCCACACCTCACCCCTCCCAGGCTCCCTCGGTGAGGGGGCCTGGGCTCTGCAGACCCGCTTGGTTTTAGGTTTGTTTTTTTTGTTTGCTTCCCACTTTAACAGGTTCCACCGTGGTTTTGTTGCACAGGAATCACAGGATGGGTCAGTAGGTCACTGCTCCCACCCCACTGTTCCAGCAGGGTCATCCCAGAGCACATGGCATTGTGTCCAGAAGGTCCTGGGATATCCCCACTCAGGGAGGCTCCACACCCTCCCTGGTCTTGTTCCAGTGCAGGGCCTTTCACACAGTGACAAAGTTCTTTCTCCTGTCCAGGTGGAACTTTCCAGGCAGCAGTTCCTGCCCATTCCTCTCATCCCACTGCTGGGCACCCTGAGCAGAGCCTGGTCTAGCCTCTGACAACCCCTTTTGGATATTTATCCACATGTATGGGGTCCCCTCTCAGTGCCTCCTCTCGGGCTGAACAGCCCCAGTTCCCTCAGCCTTTCCTCACAGGAGAGAAGCTCCAGTGCTCTCATCATCCTTGGAGCTCCAGGAGCTCCCTGTCCCTGCTGTTCTGGGGAGCCAGAGCTGGACCCAGCACTGCAGATGTGGCTCCCAGGGCTGAGCAGAGGGGCAGGAGCACTCCCTGACCTGCTGGGAATGCTCTTCTTCGTGCCCCCAGGAGTTCTGGCTCAGTGCAGCTGATTTAGGGCAGGTGATGAGGAGCAGGATGTTAAACCTGAGCCCAGAGAAGGGATTAAGTGCAGTCTGGTTTGGGCCTCAGAGCACTGAGGACTCCCTCTGCTGACCCTATTCCCCCAGGGTTTATCTCCTCCATGTGTTTTTTCCTGTTCCTTTGGTTATTTGTGGATGAAGTTGGGTTTGTGGAGAACTTGACCTGCCCTCCCTGGAGGTTCAGACTGGCTCTGTGTCCAGCAGGAAGGGGCAGTGGAAGAGCTGCTGGAGCAGCAGGGTAGTGGTAGTGCAGCAAGTATTCCAGGCTGTTTCATGGAGAGGTTGTTGCTCGTGTCAAACAGTGTCCTTGTCTGTCTGTGCTGGTTGCCCAGCCTGTGTGGAGGTGGCTGGGGTCACCTGTTTCCACCCTCCTGAGCCACCCAGCATGGTGGGTTGGTGGTCCCAGCCTGGCAAGACAGTCAGTCATCAGTCACTCCATGCCCTCCATTCAGGAACTGCAGAGGATCATGGACTGGTTTGGGTTGGAAGGGACCCTAAAGGTCATGTCATTCCACTCACTGCCATGGACAGGGATACCTCCCACTATCCCAGGTTGCTCCATGCCCTGTCCAACCTGGCCTTTGGCACTTCCAGGGATGGGGCAGCCACAGCTTCTCTGGGAATTCTATCCCAGCCCCTCCCTACCCTCACAGCCAACAATTCCTTCCCAATATCCCATCCCAACCCACTTCTTACCGGCTGAAATCCATTCAAGTGCCAGTTTAACCCCAAGTCTTTCAGCTGCCTCTGGGCTGGAGCTGAGGAGGGTCTGAGACCCCCCAGAACTGCTGGTGGGACGGAGCTGGAGCTGCCAGGGATGGGCAAGAGCCCTGGAACGGGTTGGGATGGAGGGACCTTGAAAATCACCCAGTGCCAAGCCCTGTCCAACCTGGCCTTGGACACTTCCAGGGAACCTCTAAGGAGTGGGATGGGCCAGGAGGGTTGGCTGGGGAGGAAACACAACATCCTGTCCCAAAAGACGGGACTTTGGGAGGAGATCAGACACTGAAGGAAGAGGGGCTTCCCTGTGGGTGGTCTGAGCAGAGAGAGGTTTCCTTGGTAGGTCTGAGTGGTCTGGGAGTGGAGCGGTGCCAATTTTGGGTGTTGTGGTTTCCCTGCCTGGGCTGTGCCAGCCCTGGAGTTTGTTCTGTGGTCTTCAGTCTGGAGAATGGACCAGGCCAGGTCCTTCTGTTCAGTCTGGAAGTGCTGCAGGATGGAGCACTGGGATAATCCTGATAATCCCTGTCCTTGTCCCAGGCTGTGACTCAGCTGCTCCCCAAACCCTTGACATTTGTTTCAGGGCTGAGATGCTTTTGGGGAGCACAGTTCCCATCAGCTCCCAGGGTGGGCACCACATACTCCCCACTGACATGCTGTCCTTCTCCACAGTGACCACCACCAGCCCCACCAAGACTTTCTACGTCATGTTGGCGAGTCCAGAATGGGTGAGGCTCCCTCAGTGCCGCTCACACTGTGGGCCTGCAGCCTTCCTTCTCCTCCACTGGTGCCAGCCTGGTGCCCCCCAAGGTGGGACTTGCCCTGCAAAGCCTCTCCAGGACACTCCTCCTGACCCTGGCGTCAGGGCGATGGAGCCCTGGGACCCCTTGGGGTGAGAGCCAGCCTGGCAGGAGCCCTGTCCTGGGGGCCCTGGGGAGGGGTCCCTCCATGCCGGACAGTGGCACTGCCCACCCTGGGGAGGCTCGGCCACAGTCACTTGGTGCCCCTGGGCAGCTCCTCCAGCATCATCTCCCAGCCACAGGGACCCTCAGGAGGGCTGAGGGTGGGAGAGGAGCAGCCCCCTGGGTGCAGGGGTGTGTTTTTCTGGGTTGGTTTGTTGTTTAATAAAATTGTCCTTGTTTATTTTCTTTTTTTAATTAGTCTTCTGTGCTGAGTTTGTGGCCACAGCCCCTGCAGAGGCAGCTGGGGGGGAACTGTTGCTGAGGGGGGATTTGTGGAACTGTGGAGGAATGTGGGGGATCCAGGGAAGGATCCACACTGTGGGTACTGTGGGAGCAGGTGGGCAGCTCCTTTCTGTACCTCCCTCATGGAATCAGAGAATGATGAGCAGGGAGGTACCCACAGGGATCAGCCATCCAGCTCCTGGCCCTGCACAGACACCCCAAAATCCCACCATGTGCCTGGAGCTCTGGCAGCCTTGGGGTCGTGCCCAAACCCTGGGGAGCCTGTTCAGTGCCTGACTGCCCTCTGGGGGAAGAGCCTTTCCCTGAGAACCAACCTAACCCTGCCCTGGCACAGCTCCAGCCATTCCAGGGTCCTGTCCCTGCTCACAGGGAGCAGGGATTGCAGCTGCCCCCATGGACTCTGTCCTCAGTTTCCTCCATGTGGCAGCCTTCTCTGGGTCGAAGACTCATCTGATTCCTTCTGCTTTTGGGAATGTTTATACTTTTTGAAAAAGGCTCAGTTTGCTCTGCCCTGAGCACTGACATCCTTTACAGCTGTATTTCCATCAGGCACCATGAGCCTGGACCACCAGCTGTGGTGGGACTGCTGTGGATCTCTGGAATAATCCCAACACTTCCCATGTCCCCATCCTGGCCACGGCTCTGCTGCACCCTGAGCCCTTCATTCTGCTTTCCATGAAGCAACATTTGCTGGCTGAGATGCCTTTGGGAAGCACAATTCCCATCAGCTGGAGAACCACGGAGCCAGGACAGCCCTATCCGAGGGCAGGAATATGCTGAAATCTCTGCTCTCTGCCTCATCCTTCCCAGGGACTGTCCTTCTTCTGCAGCCTCTCACACACCAGATGAAACAAGGAGCTTTCGGAGGATGCTGAGCTTTGCCATCACCTCAAACCCTGCTCTGGACCCAGCGTTCCCTTCCCTTTTCCCTGAGCCTTTGTGGAAAAATGGGTAAGATTTTACTTCACCAGCATCTGTGTTCAGCCCACAGGGAAGGCTGTGGGTGTGGGGTGACCTTGAGACCAAGTTTGCTGATGTGGCATCTCCAGTGGCCTCATTCCCACGTGTGGCAGAAGCTCATGGTGGGACAGCTTGAGCCCCATGGCCATGTCCTGGCTCCCAGGTGGGGTGTGTAAAACCATTCCATGGAGGATCCAGAAGTGCTTGAGTTCATGGTGCTCTTCCCAAGGACCCTCCATCATCATGGAGACCAATTTCTATCCCAGAACTCAACCTTTCCATGGATACAGCAGTGTGGTCCTTCCAAGCTGACCTCTTGCTCCAGAAGCCAGAACAACCTCTGGGGACAAGGGAGTTCCACCATCCCTCTGCCCTTCCCGCTGTCCCTGGGGATGGGCAGCAGCTGATGGGAGTCCTGTAGCTCCAACAAAACCTTTGGATCATTCGCAGCAGCTCAGCTGCAAAAACCAAAAAGCACCTGGAGGCAAAAAGCACCTGGAGAAAAAGCTGGAAAAAGCTGGCCTGGTTCCCACTTGGACACACAGCTGCCATTCCCCCAAAACTCCTGTGGAAAAGCATCTCCTTTTGGAGGGAGGTCTCAGCCCTGGGGCTCCATGGTGAGGGAAGGGATCCCCACCCCCAAACCCTACCCTGATCCCAGAAATCCAGGACAGCCCAAACACCGCCAGGCTGGGACCATCCAGGCAGGTTTATTCCAGGCCCTTCTTTTGCCAGGTCCGGAGTATTTTCCAGGCAGACACCCAAACCCTGAAAACCCTCAGGAGCCCTGGGTGGAGGCAACAATTAAATCCCCAAATCACATGGGGCTGGTGGGGCCTGGGGAGCCCCCAAAATCCCAGGCGTGGAGGGATGGGAATAACCATCACCCGGCTCAGCCCTGGCAAAACACAAACCTCCAACATTCTTTTTGCTCCCTCTTTTATAGGTGTGTGTGTATATAAAATATATAGAACCGTGTGATACGTAATTAAATCACCGCCCTAACTAGGTCGGGTACAAACAGCTTGAGATCAGGAGCGAAAACAACTCAGTCCAGATTGTCTCCTCCTGGCCCCGGCACTTCCCGGTCGGGCATCCCAACCTCTCCCTCCTCCACAGGGAATGCCGCTGACTGGGATGGAATTCCTACAGCTTGGCGTGGCGGTGGAAGGCCGGCACGTGCTGGGAGGCGTAGGAGTGGTGGCTGCGCCACGGGTAGGGCCGGTGCCGTAGGGAATTCCCGTAGGGCGCAATCCCCTGCGGCCGGCACAGCTCTGGGGGCTGCGCGGAGCCCACCACCAAGGGGCTGGGGAAGGCCGGGATGACGAAGGGGCTGGCGGAGAGCGCGGGGGCCACGGGCATGCCCTGGGGCTTGAGGTGCTCCAGGGGGCTCCCGAAACCAGTCGGGAAGTGCAGCGCTGAAAAGCCGGGAGCGGCCACCACGGCCCTGGGCTTGGGCAGCCCTCGGTGGACCCCCGGGGGGCTGCAGCCCCTGTCCCTGCTCTCGGCCTCCCTGTGGAAGGGGGACACGGCCCCGAGCCTGGGGCAAAAGGGCTCCTCTTCATCCTCCTCCTCCTCATCCTCCTCCTCCTCCTCCTCCTCCTCCTCCTGCTGCTGCACGGCGGCCCCTCGGCTCTCCCACGCTTTGCTCCGCAGGTCCTGGGGCTGTTCCGGCTCCTCGGGCCGCGTCGGGAAGGCGGGAGGCGGCTCCAGAAAATCCTTGAGGCTGGAGAAGTACCCCCAGAGCGGGTGGGAGGCGCCGGGCGGGAGCCCCTCGCTGCGGCACGCGTGGAAGTAGCCGGTGAAGACGGTGGGCACCGGACCCTCGGCCCGGGGGCACCCCTGGGTGTCTGTGCCCCCGGGGGAGGCTCCCACCTCGTTCCTGACGCTCGGAGCTGTATCCTGAGCTCCCGAGGGCTCCGGGCTCCTCTTCCCGGGGGTAGCATCTCTGGGTGCCCACTGGCCCTCGGGGCAGTGGCGTTTGTGGCAGTGCAGGGACTCGGCCTCGCTCACCTGCGCCAGCAGCTTCTTCTTGGCCAGCGGAGACATGATGGGGTGGTTCCCTTTGGAGTAGAAGCTGGAGAAAAGGCGCTTGTAGGTCTCGCTGTGGGAGCGGCAGGGATTGGGACATCCCTCCGAGGGGCTGGGGGCCGGGATGGCCGGGCTGGAGCAGCGGGGTGGGATTGCCGGGATGGATCCGTGCGCCAGTCGGCTCCGCTCTGGGGTGTCCCGGGTGTCCTCGGTGCCAGCTGCCGCCTCCGGCTTCACCTTGTCCGGGGGCATCTGCAGGCACAGGGCATAGTTGGGGGGGTGGGTGCTGCATCCCTGGATGGGCTCCTGGATCCCCTCGGCCCCCTCCCCACCCTCCGCTCCCTTTTCCCAGTGATCCACATCCCTCCTTGCTCTTCCCAACGGACACGAGGGCCTGGAGCTGCTCCCAAGCCCTCGGGAGGGGACACACACCTGCTCCCGGCCCTTCTCCTTTCTGACCCTCTTGCTCTTGTCGTCCTTGGAGCCCTTGTACTGCTTGCGGGGTTTGCTGGGGGGCAGCGGCTTGTCCTCCTCCCCCTTGAGGTGCCGCACGTAAGGAAGGACCAGTCTGTGGAGCGAGGCGGGGCACGGTGAGAACAGCCCTGGGAGGGGGAACTGAGGCCTGGGAAAGGCCAGACCCGCCCCCGGCCCCGCCGTGTGCCCACCTTTCATAGTGCCGCCGGGTGCAGGTGGCCGCGCTGGTGCTGCCGGGGCTGCCCCCGAGCTCGTCGTACACGTTCTTCCAGAGTCGGCGCCCCGTCACCTGCACGGGGAGGGAGGGACGGGTGATACCGGGCACCCAGGGGACAACTTGGCACCCACAGGACAGCTTGGTGCTCAGGGGACAGCCCTGGCACCCAGGGGACAGATTGGCACTCAGGGGACATCCTGGTGCCCATAGAAATACCCAGGCACCCATGGCACACCCCGGCACCCAGGAGACATCCCAACATCCAGGGGACACTCCAACACCCAGGGGACGCTAAAGTGCCCAAGGGACACGCTGGCATCCAGGGGACATCCCAGTGTCCAGGGGACATCCCAATGTCCAGGGGACATCCTGATACCCACAGGACACTTTGGCACCCAAGGAATACCTGGCACCCACAGGGCACCCCAGTACCAAGGGGACATCCTGGCACCCAGGGGACATCCTTGTGCCCAGGTGGCATTCTGGTGCCCAAGGGGACACCCCAGCACCCACAGGATACCCCAGGACATAGGGAACATCCCAGCAACTAGGGGACACCTTGTCACCCAGGGGACACCTTGATCCCCAAGGGACATCTTGGCACCCATGGGACACTTCAATGTTCAGGGGAACACCCCAACACTCAGGGGACACCCCAACACCCAGGAAACACCCTGTCACCCAGGGGACACCCTGACACCCCCAGATGCCCCTTACCAGCTCGTAGGCTCCCAGCTTCTCCACAGCTTTGTAGATCTTCCAGAGGTTAACTGGAAATAAAGAGGAGACACCGAGGGTCAGGGGGACATGGGGGATCTGTCACCACTGTCCTCTGTCACGGGGGATCTGTCACCACTGTCCCCTGTCCCCAGGGGATCCGTACTCTGCTTGAAGCCGAGGTGGGGGATCCTCTCGATGGGGGTGTGTCGATCCTTCATGAACTTGTAGAGACTGACCAGAAAAGCTTCCTCCTCCTCCTTCTCCTTCTTCTGCTTCTCCTTCTCCTTCTCCCCGTCTCCCACCGGCTTCTCCAGCTCGGATCCATCCTCTGCACCCGGAGCCTCCTGTGGGACATGGGGAGGGGGGAAATTTGGGATAACCGAGGCCAAGCAGCAGCTCCCGCACCCCCGGCAGCTTCACGAAATCCGCGCTCGTTCCGTCACCCCGGGCCGGCTGCCAAGTTGGTCAAAGCTCCGCATCCCGGCGAGAACACGAGGAACGGCTTCCAGGAAAACAGAGGGGCAGGAATTCCTCCCCCCGCGCCGCCGCCGCCTTTCTCAGCTAAAAATGTGCCCCGTTTGTTTGTTCTACATTTTCCGGAGTTATAAAACTTGTTGCTATTTTTGGGCAAAGCAGCTGCTCGGCTCCCAAGTCCGGCCTTTGATTTTTTTTTTATTTATTTTTTTTAGTTTTTTCGCTGGCAATTCTTCTCCCGATTCATTTAAACTCTTGTGACAGACGTGGGGTTTAACGGCTCAACTATTTCCAAGCTTTTTTCTCGGTGGAAGAAAAAGCTGCCGGGGCGGGGGGGTCCAACATCAAAAAACCTAAACCCCGTTTCCTCATCGGGATAAAAATGATTATTTTTATGGGACAGCTCATTTTTCCTCTAAAAAATGCCAGTTTAGGTCTGTTTTCCCCCCTCCCAAAGCTGGGAATTTCGCCCTTCGCTTTCACTGGTGGCAAAAATGCTGCTCGCCCTCGTCCCCACTCCCCTGACCCCCAAATTCGGAGGGAGTTCAGCACCCCCCCAAAAATCCCGGGGTGAACTCACGGTGGGGTTGGTGGTGGGGGGCTCTGGGGGGTCTTGTTGCGGCGGTTGGTTGTTCTCCATGGGAAGGGGGAGTCGTTGGCTTTGAGTTTAGGAGGGTCCTGAAAGGGAAAAAAAGGGGGGAGGGGAGACCCCAAATTGTTGCTGCTCCATTAAAATTAAGGGTAAAAGGGGCTGATTTGGGACACGGCGTCACCCGAAACCGGCCACTCGTCGCCTGAAGCTGCTCCCTGGGTGGCCCCCACGCCCAAATTCAGGGCTCGGTTCCCCCGCAAATCGCCCCCCCCGCCCACTTTTTTGGGGTAAAAACCCCGGAAAAACGGCAAAAAGACGCGCTGCCAACCTGAGAAAAGCGAGGCCCAGTCGGGGGGTCCCGACTGCCCCCCTCGCCCGTGTCCCCCCCGTGTCCCCCCCCAAAACCGCCCCCGATCGCTCTCACCCACCGCGCCTGCACCACGTGACCGGGGCGCGCCCGGGGGCGGGGCCGACACGCCTCCTCGGCGCCCATTGGGTGAGACGAAAACGCCTCCTCCGCCTATTGGGCGGTTGGCCGGCGCGGCCCCGCCCCCGACGAGGGGCGTGATGGGAGTTGTAGTCCGGAAGCTGCGGATGGGCACGTACATGTGTGCCCTCATGCGCAGGAGGCACACACGTGTGCCAGGGTGAACACAAGTGACAAGACGTGTTTCAATGGGCACACAAGTGCCAACACGTGTGTGAGCACAGGTGTGCACAGGTAAGTGCACACATGTGTGTCCTCATGTGTAGGATGAACACTCACATGTTCCGGGGTGAACACACGTGCCCAGGTGTGTTTACATGAACATAGAACTGCCAAGATGAGTGTGAGTACACGGGGCACCCCTGAGTACAGGTGAATGCAGGTGGGCACAGGTATGTGTGTGTGGGTGCAGGGGAGTATGTCCATGTGTGCCCTCATGTGCAGGGTGAACGTGCATGGGCACGTGTGTACAGGTGTGTTTACATGGGCACAGAAGTGCCAGCATGAGTGTGAGTACAGGGGGCACACCTGAGTGCAGGCAGGGACAGGTGAGTGCATACATGTGGGTACCCTCCTGTGCAGGTGAGCAACAGGTGAGCACACACGTGAGGGGACACACCTGTGCGTGGACGTGACGTGTGAGCACCTCTGTGTGTGTGTGCAGGTACAAGCGTGTGCAGGTACAGGTGAAGCCCACGCGTGTTCACACGTGTGTGTGTCCCCCCGCCATTCCGGGGTGCTCCCGGTCGGTTCCCGGCCCGTTCCCGGCACCGCTGTCGGATTTCCTCCCCCTCCGGCCGCGCAGGAACCGCCGGGGAGACATCGGGGCTTTTGGGACGAAAAGCGGCCGATCCGGGGCTGAACAGCCCGCGCTGGTGGGAACCCACCGCGTTCCCCGGAGCGGGGGGCTGGGGGTGTCTCTAATTCCTCGTTAATGTGATTATAAGCACAGTTAACGGGCGGTCAAACTCATCCCGCCGCGGCCCTCGGAGCGGCTCCCGCTCCGTCCCCGCAGCCCGCGCTGAGCCGAGCCCGGCCCGGCCTGCGGGGCTGAGCCGGGAGCGGAGCCAGCCCGTGACGGCGGCTGAGTAACGGGGTGAAGTCATCCCTTCCCATCCCGCTGGCAGCGCCGCCGGAGCCCCGGCATCGCCCGCCGCGGCGGCCGAGTCTGGACAAGGGGCTTTGGGGCGGCCCCGCTGGGGTGGGCGCGGGTTGGGATCTCCCCGCGGGGACGGAGCTCGGCCCGGTGCCGCGGGGTTTGGGGTTTCGGGGTTCCCAGGCGAGGACGGGGGGCCGAGCCGGGAGTGGGTGATGGGACCTCCCCCGCCCGCCCCGTGGGATCCCCGGTACTCACAGAGGGGCTCAGGAGCGGCTCCTGGAGCTTCTGGAGCGGCGCGCGGTGGCAGCCGGTGTTTGGAGCGGGACCGAGCGCCGGGATGTGAGTCAGCCCCGCTCGGGGAAGTGGCGTGCGCGGCCCGAGGCGGCTCCGCGCGGGCCATTGACTCCTTCCTTACCGGAACGGACGCGCTTTTTGGGGCTCTCACCCCGCGCCACCCCTCGAATGACTGGACCGGACTTTCCAGCCCAAACCTCCACCCCGAAGCCACGCGGGGTTTGGGGACACGGCTGCGTCGTGGTCCCCTTCCTGGTGGGGTCCCCCCTTCTCCTGGGGTGCCACCTCCGGGGATGTTGTCCGTTGTCCTTTGTCCCCGTGCTGGGAATCCCCGCTGGGGCTGCTGGAGAGCACCCAGGGGTGCTCGGCCCCGTTGCAGCCCCCCGAGAATCCCCCTCCTCCCAACCCCCCTTTGGCCTCGTGAAAAGAGTCCCGAAAAATGAGAAAAAAAATTCCCCCGGTGACTCATTTTGGACCAAAAAGCGGATAAAGCAGAAGCGGGGGAAGGGGGGCATTTGGGTCCTTTCCCCCCGCCCCGGGGCCGGGAAGGGGGGGAAGGATCCGAGATGACATTAAACCCTGTCGTTCCAGGAAGGCTCCCCCTCTCTCCTCAAAAACATCGGGATTTAACGAAAATGGGTAAAATAAACAACAAAAAAAACCCACTCGAGGTTTTGTTCCCGGCTCTGTTTTCATTCTGGCAGAATGGAGGGTGGGGGTGCGGGGTCTGGAGATGGGGGGGAGGGGATTTGGAGGGTGTCCCTGCCTCAGTTTCCCCGTGATCAGGGTCCACCGTGCCGGGACCTGCCGTCGGCTCTGGGATGGATTGGATTTCAGGAACACTTTGGATTTCAGGGTCCCGAGGGAGCTGAGCACCCCTGGTTGGGATCCAGCCCCTCACGGCTCCGCTCCAGTGGGAGCTCCAGGGAAAGTTTCTCCCCCAGGGGGATTTTAGGGATAATCCTGGAAGAGGTGCTGGAGGAACAGGGGAATTATTTGGGTTGGAAGGTGTTGGGGGTGAGAGGGGCCATCAGTGCAATGAAAGGTGTCGGGGCTCAGCTAAGAGGGAAACCCAGAGCCGGCTGTGGTCCCAAAATGAGGAGGAAGAGGAGGAAGAGGAAGAAAAGAAAAAGGGAAAGGGGATGGAGAAAGAGGAGAAGGAAATGAAGGGAGAACTGGAAAAGAAGAAGGAGGAGATGGAGGAAAAGCAAATGGAGAAGGAGGAAAAGGAGGAGAATAAGAAGGAAATGGGAAAGACGAGAGAAGGAGATGGAAGGAAAGGAGATGGAAAAGGAAGAGGAAAAGGATGTGGAAAAGGAAAAAAAGGAGGAGGAGGATTAGGACATGGAAAAGGATGTGGAAAAGGAGGAGGGAAAGGAGGAAAAGGAGAAGGAGGAGATGAAGAAAAAGGAAATGGAAAAGGAGAAGGGAAAAATCGCCAAAAGGTGCAAGCCCGGCTGCTGGGTCAGCGCTGGATTCGGCAGCTCTGGCAGCACCAGCACCCCTTTGGCTGCAGGGAGAGGGTTCCTTTCAACGGGGACTTTGCGGTTGGAATGACCCTCCCCCTGTGGGCTGATGCCCTTGGTGCTGGCACAGAACCGCAGCTCCAGCCTGGTCTTGGAATTGGGAATGTGGAGCCGTAAAACGCGGGCCTGGATTTAATTGCCTCGTGACTGACCAATGTAATCATCGGGAAAACTCCCCTGGGAGAGCCGCCGGGAGCTGAGCCCCAGCCCCGGAGCAGCTTTTGGGTGCTGGGTGGGCTTTTGGGTGCCCCCACGGAGAGAGGACTGGAGGCACCACCCCGCTCCTCTGTCAAGGGGGTGGCATAACCCATCCCCAGCCTGACCATGAGGGTCTTTCCATGGAGTGTTAATTAGTGGGGCACTAATAAGGCTTAATGACCCCCTCTGGGATGCCTCAGCACCCACAGGATCTATTGAAGCTCTCCATGGAGCTGCTGATCCCAGGTGTGGATGTGCATGGATGCACAAATCCACGGGGATGTGCACCTGGACAAGCAGCTTAAAGGACAACAGAAGGTCCCAGAGACCCCTAAATACCCAGCCAGGGGTGCCAGGGGCACAGGCAGCACCCTCGGGTGAGCACAACCCCTTTGTCCCATCCTGAAAATCCCTGGGATTGGGATGTGACAGGAGTGGAGAGAAGCATCTCCATTGTGGTACCCCCATTTTGGCACATCCTTCATAGTCTGGGACAGAGGGTCACAGGGACCCCGAAATAACTCCGGGGTGTGCAGGCAGCACCCTTGGGTGAGCACAACCACTTCCTCCCATCCCAAAAATCCCCAGGACTGGGATGTGCCACACAGAGAGCGAAGCATCTCTGTGTTTTGGCACATCCTGCTCCGTGTCCGGGGCCCCGCTCAGCCCTTTCCTGCCCACGGGAGGAAGAGCGAGGGCTCCGGGGACTCTAGAGGTGCTCGCGGAGGAGATCCAGCCCCGTCCGAAGCCCCGCTGCACGGACGTGCCCCCATGGCTTTTCTCCGACGGCTTTTCGGCTTCCCCGAGAAAAAGAAGCCGCCGAGACGGTTCCGGCACCTGCGGAGGGATGTGGACCCTGAGGAGACGTGGTTGGTGCTGGGAGAGCTGGGAGAGGGCGCCTTCGGGAAGGTGTTGAAAGTAAGGAGGGACCCCTCAGGCGCCGCCCCTCGAGGGTTGAAATGGGCTTTTCTGCGGTGTTGCTTCTCCCCGTGCAGCTCCCGCCGAGCTGGGAGACAAAAAGACCCCGAACAGCCCCAAATTCTGGTGGAGGGTCCAGCCTGGGGCTGGCTCAGCCCATCCTGGCCCCGAGTCCATCCCAGCCCCCAGCCCACGGGTGGGTTCATGGTGGGGTTTGTGCCTTGGCCAGACTGAGGGGGTTGGGATGGGGATGTTTTTCTCTGAAACCACGATGCAGAGCAGGAAACCCAAACCCTGCTCGGCAGAGTCGCCTTCCGGCACCACTGGCACCTCTAGGCCTGGCCAGACCCATCCCTGCTTCTGTTTCTGGATTTTCCAGGACAGAGGAGCGTAACTTGATGGATGGTGGGAGCACCCCAAGGTTCTGGAGGGGATTGTGGAGCCCCCTGTGCCAAAACCCATGGGCTGTGCCCCCCGAGCTGTGTTGGATCCATGAGAGGATGAAGGTTGGGATTTGGGATACAGCAGGATAATGGAGGTTGGGGTTTGGGATACAGCAGGAAGATTCCTGCCAGGATGATTCTGGTGTTTAAGCCCAGCTTGTCTTCAGCTGCTGGTTCTGGATCCTGCTCCTTGGGGGACCTAAACACAGATATTCCTGATCCAATCCCCAAATCTGAGCACAGACATTCCTGATCCATTCCCTGATACCTCATTGCCCTTCAGCCTTTCAAGTGTGTTCCAGCCACACCAAGGCCAGGTTTTGGAATACAATGGGACTCTCCAAGATCTGCACAGAGGGTGACATGGCCTTACCAGGGCCAGATTTTGGGATACATTTGGGATGCTTTGTCACCTGTGGACAGGGTGGCACAGACACAGCAGGGCCAGGTTTTGAGATGCAGTGGAATGCTCCAGGACCCACGACAGGGTCACCAGGACATGAACCCTGGCCATGGAACAGCGGCATTTCCCTCTCATTCCTGGCTCTGGTGCCAGTGGGGGCCCAATGCCAATCTCCAGCACAGCCAGGAGGGATGTGATGGGTCCAAGCTTCCCCCTCACAAAAAACGATGGGGCTGCTCCTTTCACATCCCACAAATCCTTCCCAAATTCCACCCCCTCGAGGCACGGAACAGGGAGACAGGAGTGCTGGCAGCCGCCAAGGTGATCAACACCCCAAGCGAGGAAGAGCTGGAGGGTCACGTGGAGGAGGTCGAGATCCTGGCTTTGTGTGACCACCCCAACATCACCAAACTGCTGGATGCCCTTTATTGGAATGGGAAGCTCTGGGTGAGGGGAGGTCCCCCCACCCTGGGCAAGGATGGGGGTCCCACTGGCCCTAGGGGCTCGGCCTGGAGAGGCTACATTGACATACCAGGGTGGGAAACCTCTCCCTGCAGATCCTGGTGGAGTTTTGTCCTGGAGGAGCCGTGGATGCAGCAACTTTGGGTAAATAAGTGGGGTTTTTTCCCAGCTGCTGCAGGTTTTGGGATAGGATTGGCACATTCCATGGTGTGGAAGGGAGTCCTGGGCATGTGGGTTGGGGTGCACCTGCCTCCAGGCATCCCCTGGGCTTTTGGGGATGCTGGACGTCTCGTCAGTGTTGGGGTTTGCTGGTGGCAGAGCGGGAGAGGGGCCTGACAGAGCAGCAGATCCGGGTGGTCTGCAAACAGCTGCTGCTGGCCCTGGAATACCTGCACGGCTCCAGGATCATCCACAGGGACGTGAAGGCTGGGAATGTCCTGCTCACCCCCTGTGGGGAGGTCAAGCTGGGTGAGTCCCAGGGGAATCCCCCTGGCAGTGAAGCTCCAGAGGTGCTTTTCCCCAGGGATCCTCTCCAGCCATCCCTTTCTGCTCTCCAGCCGATTTTGGTGTCTCAGCCAAGAATTCCAGCACTGTCCAGTGCCGGGTATCCTTCATTGGCACCCCGTACTGGTAGGAGTGGGGCAGAATCCCTGGGGATGGGGCGTCCAGAGGGTGGGATGGAGGAGCCCATGTGTCCTTGTGGTGCTCACACGGACTATCCCAAGGGATGGGATCATCTGGAATCATCCAGCTATAGAATAGGCTTCTTGGGAATGAGACTGTGCAAGAGGAGTGCACATGTTGGGGGAGGTGGGTGGGTTCCAGCCTCCCTGGGAAGAGTCGGGGTGGAATCTCATCTCTTCCCAAAGGAGGAGATGGCACCTGGACCTGTTTTTTTGGGAGACACCACACCCAGCCCAGGGCAGGAGGGACCTGATCCAGGCTTTCCCACACACAGGATGGCCCCAGAGGTGGTGCAGTGCGAGACGTCCAAGGAGAGCCCCTATGGGTACAAGGCCGACATCTGGTCCCTGGGCATCACCCTGATTGAGATGGCCGAGATGGAGCCCCCCGACCACGAGCTGAACCCCCTCCAGGTGCTGCTGAAGGTCACCAAGTGCCCCCCACCCACCCTGCGTCACCCCAGAGGTGGTGAGTCCCCAGCAGGGACTGTGACAGGGGAGAAGTTGTTATGTGGGAGGCTGGGCTGGGCTCTTGGACCGCAGGTGGTGCTGGTGGTGGCTCCTCCAAGCCCTGCTCCAGGAGCAGCTCCGTGGGTTTCCCACCACACCGTTGGGGTGGGGACCTCCTGCCACGGTGCTGAGTGTCCCCAACACCACCCCAAGGGCTGTGGGGGGCTCCCAGTGGGGCAGTTTCTCTCCCCCTGCTCACAGGAGCCACCCCGCAGGTCTGAGGACTTCAAGGACTTCCTGAGGAAATTGCTGGAGAAGAGCCCAGAGGAGCGCTGGTCGGCAGGGCAGCTCCTGCAGGTGGGGAGCACCCAGAGCCCTCTTTCCGGGGCAGTGGGACCCCTCCCCAGTGCTGGGACCCCTCCTTGGTGCTGGCCCCCCTCCACATCCCCCTGTCCCCCCAGCATCCCTTCGTGTTGGGGGTCTCAGACACGCGGCCGCTCCAGGAGCTCGTGGCTGAGGCGCGGCCTGCGGTGCAAGAGGAGGAGGAAGAGGAGAAGGAGGAGGAAGGTCCGGTGCCCTTGGTGCGTGAGTAGTGTCCGGATGGGGTCTACGATCTTTCCAGGAGCTCTCGGAGCCTCATCCCTCCTCTCTTTGTCCACCCACAGCCTGGAGAGCGCTCCCGCCCCCCGACCGCGGGGGATCCCCTGGAGCAGCCCCTGGGAGCCGCGGGGGGAGCGGGAGAGGAGCCGGACACCCCCTCCGGCATCCCCCCCGACACCCCCCGACATGGCCCCCCACACCCCTGTGGGGGCACAGCCCGGGCAGGGGTTCCCTGGCCGGGCCGGGGGGCTCCGTGAGGGTCCCTGCCAAGAGGCCGCCCGAGCTGCGGAGGCTGTGGCAGTGCAGGTCGTTCTTTGGAGAGGGGAAGTGCCGGGGAAGAACCGAGGAACATCCCGGGGCAGAGCCCAGCGGGTTGGAGATGACGGCGCTGCATCCTCCTCAAGGGATATCAGTCCCAGCAGGGGCCGGATGGGAAGTTCAGAGGTGTCAGGAGGAGGAGACCAACCCCATGGGGACCCCCAGCAAGGTGTCCAATCTCCCCTCAGGATCCCAGCGGGCAGGAGACCTCAGGGAGCTGCAGGAGCTGAGGACAGAGCAGGAGGGGACCAAGAAACAGCTCCAGGAAGAAACTCAATGTGCTGACACATCACCCATGGCCAAAACACTCGTGGAGGAACACCTTGCAACCCAAACAAGCCCTGTTTTGACCCCCAAAAATGAGGAGTCCAGCAGAGACCCTCGCTGTGACTCCCTGGCCCTGCTGGCACCCACAGGTGGGGGCTGGAGAGGGGGCTCAGCAGGGGGGAAGCTGGTGGCAGCCTTGGATTTGGGGACCACGGGGACCAAGCCCCAGAGCTTTGACTTGCTTGTTGCTCAGTCAGTGGTGGATCTGAAGGCTGAGGTTGCCTCCACCAGGGCTGGGAATGACCTTGGGAAGGATGGAGGTGGAGTAGGGAGGGCTCTTACGGGATTAGTGTGTGCTGGGGAGGCTGAGCTGGTGAAGGGGAGTGTGACACGGGGGGAAGAATTGCTGGTCCCTGTGAGGGAGGAGGTCATGGTGGGTTCAGAACTTCCCAAGGGGTGGCAGGAGCCCATGGTTGGATTGGGAAAGGCTGGAAAGAGGAATAACAGGAAGAGAAGCTCAGTGGTGTGGGAGCCCAATGCTGACCCCCCAGACCTGACAGCGAGGGTTGAGGAGGAAGCCACAGACAACCCTGGAACTGGGGTAGAAGCTCTTCCCAAGGAAGTCCTGGTGCCAGGAGAAGTGAGACTGGGAAAGGATGTGAAAGGGTGTTTGACTGGATATCATAAACCAGAAGGATATGGGAACAGCCCAGGGGAAGGGATTTCAGGAGAGGAACTTGAGGCAGCCTCTGTAGCACTTCCAGGAGAGGGACCTGCATGTGAGGGAGCCCTAAATCCAGCAGAGGATTCATCCTCCACAAAGATACCAGGACCTGTGGAAGAGGAAACTGAAGAGAAAGTGGAAACCAGCCCCAGAGAAAAGCAGCCAGGAGCTGCTCATGGGAATGGCTGGAAGGGACCAGCTGGAAATGAGGGAGAGCTCAGAGAAGACGGGGCACAGGTGACTCCAGCTCCTGAAGAGCCACCACGGGATGGACCTGGGGAGGGTCACGGAGCAGTGCCAGGGCCCCTGGAGGCCCGTGGGGGGCTCCCAAAATCCACGAATCCTGTGGGCTTTGGCTGCGGCTTCTCCCAGGCACGGGCTGCGTGGGAAGCCGGGAACACCCCAGATCCACCCCCCACATCCAGGCAGAGACAGGTGTCATTCCTTGTGGAAAATGCTGCTGAGACAGAAGGTCCAGGAGCCCCTCCTGCGGCAGCACAGCCCCCCTCGGGCGGGGCAGCCCAGCAGGTGAGAAATGCGCAAGGAATGTGGGCGGGTTCTCCCTTTTCCCTCCCTCCGCATGGTGGGTTCTGGCAATTCTGGGGCTGTCTGAGCTCAAACTGTTATTCCCAGTTTCAGGAAACTGCCTCGGTGCACAGGAGGGTGAGGGAAACCCCCCGGTTTGGGACAGATGGGGAGCAGGGGAGGAGGAGGAGCAGCAAGGCCGGGACAAGAAATGCCCTGGAGCGCTTGGGAAAGTGAGCGGGGCCGGGATAGGAGACCACCGTGGGACCTCCCACCCGTATCTGGCCGGGTAGGGGTCTTGGAGAAGAGGTGTGGGAAGGAGGACAGGGCGTGGGCTCCCTGTGTGACCTCCAGGCTTGGAAAAACCACCTGTGCCCAAGGCTGGGATCTGCTCCAGCATGAGACCATGAGCAAGTGCTTCCCTGGATCCTGGAGACATCCAAGGATAGGGTGGAAGAGGCTTGAAGCAACCTGGGATAGCAGAAGGTGTTCCCTGACCATAGTCTAAATGATCTTTAATGGACCTTCCAACCCAAACCATTCCATAATTCCATGTGCTGGTTTAGATGGGATATTGGGAAGGGATTCTTCCCTGGGAGGGTGGGGAGGGGCTGGGATGGAATTTACAGACAAGCTGTGGCTGCTCCATCCCTGGAAGTGTCCAAGGCCAGGTTGGAGCAACCTGGGATAGTGGACGGTGTCCCTGCCCATGGCAGGGTGTGGCACTGGGTGGACTTTAAGGTCGTTCCAACCCAAACAATTCCAGGGTTCCCTGATCCTCAGGGATGTGCAGCAGGGATACATGAGGAGCCAAAATACTGCCCAGCCCCAAAACGGTGTGTCCAGCAGCAGCTGGGCAAAGGGAAAGGGGGAAAGGGAAAGAAGAAGAGAAAAGCGTTGTTTCATGAGCTTTTGTGTCACTGTCTTAGTTCAAGGGGAGAACTAAGATATCTATGTTGGCCAAGAAATAATCCCTCTCCTTTTAAATTTACAGAACAGAACTTTAATTAGGAAAAAAAATATATATGAAAAGGATAAAAGTTCTTAACCACAATACATATATATGTATATCCAGAAAGAAGCAAACACCAACAGCTTGTAATAACCCCCCCCCCAAACGACAAGGCAAACAGTTAAAAGGTCTTTTGGCTACCCCCCCACCAAAAAAAAAAAGGGTTTTGCAATTAATCCAAGGACAGCAGGTGGGGATGTCGCGCCCCGGCACGGTGGCTTCTCCCAGGGGAATGCAGGGCACAATCCCCGGCTCAGCTCCCGTTGGATCAATGACGAAAAAAAGAAGCAGCAGCAAACCTGTCGCCGTAGTGTAGGAACAGGCGTGCTCTCTTCCTCACAGGAGCTTCCACGGTGCCCACGGCTCCCAAGGTGAAGGTTGAGTTAGGGAGGGAAAAAACGCAATTCTGGCTCTCCAGTGATGCCGAAACTGGTGTCCCCGTCCTCGCTCACTCCGCCGAGAGACTGCCCCTCTCGAGCCTGTGCAGAAAGAGAAAACCCCCACCCTGGGTCGCATCTCCCACCCTGAGCTGTCCTCCCTCCCCCTCCCGGTCTGGAGAGCAGACCAGAACAAAAGGCTCTGCCTAGGACCTTAATATCAGGCTGTGCATATCCATCACGTCCTTTGTTAACCGACTTTACAGAACTCGGGCGTTGCCTCCAAGCTTTTTGGAAGAAATTCCAACAAACTGTTGAAACTATAACAGTCACTCAAGGAGAGCATGAAAGGGCAGTGGCAGAGGTGACAGTGGCAGTGGGGCTTGTCCCACCTCCCTTCCCACTGCACAAGCTCTTCTCTGTGATGTTGCACCAGGGCTGAGCTTCTCCCTTCCCTTGACCCCTACAAGGCCACACCTGGACCAGGGGGCACTTCTGGCCCCCCCTCGCTCCCACTCCCGGTTTTTCAGGTGCCAGGAGCTGCGGGTGCTGCAGAAGGAGGAGCAGCGGGCCCAGAGCCAGCTGGAGCAGAGGCTCCACCAGCAGCGGGAGCAGATGTTCTGCCACGTGAAGCAGGAGATGATGGTAACAGGACTGTCATCCCTCAGGATCATTGTCCCACTGGAGAGGGGCCTGTCTGAGGGGCTGATGGTTGGTTTGGTGCCACTTCTGATGTGTGAATTTTATTTTCATGGCAGAACAAGAAGCAGTTCAAGAGCAGCTGTTGGGGTCACACCAGGCTTTGGGGAGGGTTGGTGGTTTGGTGGCCACTACTGGTGCATGAATTGTCTGTCTATGGCAGGGCAAGAGAGACTTTTATGACTGAGAGCTGGAGCGGCTGTTGGCGTCCTATTGAGGGTCACACCAGGGTCTAAGGGAGGGTTGGTAGTTCTGATGGCCACTTCTGGTGTGTGAGTTGAGTCTCTACAGAAGAGCGAGAAGCAGTTCTATGACTGGGAGACTGGAGAGAAATTGTTGGGATCACACCAGGCTCTGGGGGTTGGTTGGTTTGGTGGCCACTACTGGTGTGTAAATTGCATCTCCCTGGCAGAGCAAGCAGTGGTTCTATGACTGGGAACTGGAGAGGGATTGTTGGAGTCCACCAGCCTCTGGGGTGGGGTTGGTTGGTTTGGTGGCCCCTTTTGGAGCATGAGTTGTGTCTCTCTGGCAGAGCAAGAAGCAGGTCTACGACCGTGAGCTGGAACTCTCAGAGCGGCGGCTGCGGCGGCTGCGGCAGCACCAGGAGCTCCGGTACACGGAGAGGCTGCAGGAAGAGGCCAAACGGCTCAAATCCCAGCAGAAGAAGGTCTGGGAAAGCAGGAGGAAGGAGCTGAGGGGAGAGAGGTGAGGTGCTGGGGGCCATCGGGAGCCTGGGGACTGTCCACTCCCCCCGGGGGATGGGCAGCGTTTGCAGAGGGGGGAGTTGGGAGTCCTGGATGGGTTTGGAGTGTTCAGGGTGGGGTTCGGGTGTCCTGGGGGGNTTTAGGGTGTCCTGTGTAGTTTTTTAGGGGTGTTTGTGGATCTGGGGGCGGTTTGGGGGCCCGGGAGATTTGGGGGATGTTTGGTGTTCTCGGGATAGCGTTGTGGGGTGGTTGGTGTTCTGGGGAAGGGTGGTTGGGGGGTGTTTGGTGTCCGAGAGGGATTTGGGAGGTGTTTGGGGATCCTGGAGGGTTTTGGGGGGAGTTTGGTGTCCGAGAGGTTTTGGGGACCCGGGGGGATGGGTGTTCGGGGTGTTTGGGGATTCTGGGGGTGGTTTGGGGGCCCGAGGGTGTTGGTGACTCGTGTCCCGGCGCACGAGCAGCGGCTCCTGCAGCAGCAACAGCAGCAGCAGGAGCTGAACACGGCCCTCCAGAGGTAATATAATTTACAGTATTGGTTCTGCATGATCATCATTTGCCCGTGTTCAGAGACAGCCTCTCTTCCCCAGGGCATCTCTGAGCAGATGGCCCCATCTCTGAGGGTTTGGTCTGGTCTTGTCAGAGGAGAAATCAAAATAACTGATGGGCAAAGGTCACAACCCACGTTGAGCTGGTCCCCAGGGTCACCGCCTACAGGAGTGTCTTCCACTGGATAGTCGGGGGGTTCTGCACCAAGAACTGTATGGAGGAAAACTAAAACAGCTCCAAAAAGCCCCATCTCAAACGTAGAAAAGTCTCACTCTGGAAGTGCTTACAAGAAGATCGTCATCATAGAATTTGTGCAGGAGCACAAGAAGAAGATGCTTAACATCAACTGGGAGGGCATGAGCAGGATCCACGGGCTCAGGAGGGGT
>VWZF01006439.1:11373-24214 GCA_013396755.1 Sclerurus mexicanus | reverse complement strand
TGGTGTTTTAGGGGTCTCAGGGAGGGATCTCAGAGGGTCTGGGTGCAGTTTTTTGGAGGTGCTGATGTCCTGCAGAGCGTCTGAAGGGTGGGATTTGAAAGTGCTGATGGTGTCATGGTCTTTCATGGGTCTCAGGGAGGGGGCAGGGGGTCTGGGTGTTTTTTGGAGGTGCTGATGGTGCTGAGGTCCTGTAGGGGATCTGGGTAGGGGGTTTGAAGGTGGTGCTGGTGCTGGGGGTCTGGGTGGAGTTTTTGGAGGTGCTGATGGTGCTGAGGTCCCCCCGGCAGCCCGGCAGTCGGTGGTGTGGAGCATGGAGCAGGGCCACCTGCAGGACAAGTACCAGCTCTTCCAGCAGCAGGTGAAGGAGCAGCACACGCTGCAGAGGCATCAGCTCCACAAGCGCCATGAGAAGGTGAGGTGGAAAAACCCCCGAGCCCTCTCCTGGCTCCCTCTCCTGCCCCTTTCCCAGAGTCACTAAAACCCAGGAATTAAACTCTCCAAGCTGTTTATTGTGTTGGAAACCCCACATTCCTCCATTGGGTGCTGCCAAATGCACGCCCAGAGCCAGCAGAGCAGGGGAGGGCCAGGGACTGATCCATGTTCATCACGTTTCCTGAACACTCAGCTGATCGTCCCAGAGGAATTACTGGGGTCTCAGCAGGGCGTTTTGAAGGTCTTTGGAGCTCATTCGGGAACATCCCACTGCCCAAATTTCTCTTTCATGGTGTGCTGGATCTTCTGATGGATCTTTTCTCCTTGAGAACATCTCAAACACACCGTCAGGCCGTGGGGCCCCTTCTCCGATCACTCCTTGCTCTGACACACAAAGTGTTCCCAAAACTGAGACATCTCCAGTCCATGGTAATTAATTAATCACCCGCACAGGTAATTGAGGCTGTAAGAGCTGGCACAAGGCTATTAATTGCCGATTTAGGGATCAAACATTTACTGTGTTCAAGTTAGAATTTTCCAACATCTTCCCCACTGCTGCATAAAATCCTTTTTAAAGAGATTCCTCTTTTATGTTGGGTGACACCAGGAGAGGGAAAGGATGAGCCGCTTCCACCAGCTCCTGCTGGAGGACCTGAGGAACCAGCAGGAGCAGGAACTGGCTCAGCTGCTGAAAACGCTGCAAGGAGACACCAAAACCTGCCTGGTGCTACTCAAGGAAAACCTCCGGGTCCAGGAGGGCAGTGGGGCCAGGCAAAGGGAGAGGACCAGGGAGGTACAAGGACCTGTCCGGGCCAGGGAAAGGACCCCGAAAGCCATCAGGTGCAGTTTTTAGGGAAGGGGAGCCATGGGCTGTCCCCGCAGTTCCTGCAGCAGGAGGAGAAGCGGCAGCGGGAGATGCTGCGGGAGCAGCAGAAGGAGCTGCAGCTCCTGCAGCAGCGACAGGCTGAGAACCTGGAAGAGCTGGAGCAGATGCAGGTCCGGGAACCACCTCCAACCTGCCCGTTCCGGGCGCTTCCCACCCCATGCTCCCGCTCCTCCTGCCCTTTCCATGCCCTTTCTATCCCTTTCCGTCTCTCCTCTTCCAGAGGGAGAAGATGCAGCTCCTGGCGGAGCAGGAGCAACGACAGCTGGAGCGGCTGGACCGGGAGCACGGGCTGGAGCTCAGCGAGTGGAAGCAGCGCCTGGCAGCCCACAAGGAGGTCGGTTTTCCTGCAGCCCGAAACATCCCGCCATCCCGGGACGCGCCGGAGGGTTGGGATTTGGGACACGGGACGTGGCATCGCTGCTTCTCTCCGCCAGATGCTGGTGGAGGAACTGGAGAATTCGCTGCCGGGGCAGCGGCCAGGAGGGATTTCCGGAGCCCGCGGCAGCACCGGGACCAGCCACCTCTTCCACAGCCCATGCTCACACCGGGATTTTTGGGAATGAGACAGGAAGATGCCTGGGAGCGACCCACGGAGGACTGAAAGGGTCTCAAAGGCAACTTGAGGGGGAGCTGTCCCGGGAATGCTGAGCCCCCGGGAATGCCCAGCCCTTGGATCCAGGGAATGCTGAGCCTCCCAGCCGGGCAGCCCCTCGGGACGTCTCCCCCCGTGGATCCATAGGCTGTGAATACCGGGATTTGGCTCTTCCCATGTGGATTTCCCTTCAGTGAACTGCAACTTATGGAAATACAGCCTTTCTGGAATAACGTCCCTGTTTGTGCCTGTTTTCCTTAAAAATTCCTGTCCTGTGCCCCTCCTGCCCCCCAGAACTCTCGGGGAGGGGGTCCCTGCGCAGCCCCGCCCACCCCGGAGGTGCCCTCGCGGCACCTGAGTGAGGTTCAGGCTCTCCCCAGGGTCCCGAGGGCACTAATTAACCCTTAATTTAATGACCTTCACCAGCCTCTCCAGAGGTCCTGACCCCCACCCATGGCCCAGGAGCTCCACTGAGGCTCAGCTCAAGGGCTCCAGTCCCTGCCTAAACCTGCCTGGGAGTTCTTGGCTCCCTGGTTGGTCACCTTGGACCAATCCTGACATGCAGACTTGGACTCAGTTCGGATGTGCAGAATTGGATTCAGCCCTGACCTGCAAGCTTGGACCTAATCCTGACCTACAGACCAACTTCCCAGGTTGTTTCTGGACCTGCCTTAGCACCAGGAACTTTCCTGGTGATCTCAGTTCTTGGTTGAACCTGGTCACCATCTCCAGATCCCAGTGATCCCCTTTTTCAGGAAGCTGCCCCACCCTGCCAGCTCCCTAACACTCCTGTGTCATTCCAGACTCTCTCCTGGTTTGGACACTCCTCCAAAGGCCCATCTGCAAAGTCTGGAGCAATTTATTGTTTTCAAACAGTGTAAAAGGTAAATCCTGTCACAGGTAAACAGGACACAACCGGGGACAGGAGCAACAGTCAGTCCAGGAACTGGAAATTACAGACAGGGAAAGACACACAGAGGAGCCTTTTGGGACACACAGAGGAAACTTGCTGTAGGCACTGGCGGTTCACAGTGAGATGGAAGAACTCCCCTACCCATTCCCAGGAAAGAGCTGACAGATCAGAGGTGGCAGGAGCCAGGAAGGCTGAGCCTCAGCCATCCATCTGTGCAGGTCCTGTGGTCAGGCAGGACACCCCTGATTTAAAGGTCTTCCTGAGGTGCAGAGACCAGTGGGATTCCTCAGCTGGGAGGAGAAACATCTGCCACTGATGAGAGTCCAGAGCTGGGACGCCGAGCTCTGGCCTGGGGTCATTCCACAGGCTGTTCCACACGTGGCTTAGTTCCCTGTGTGACCAGGACATCAGACAGGTCCTCTGTGCTCTCCAGCTTCAGATTCTGGGAATACAAAGTGAAGGCTGGGTTTAACAAAGCCAGACTGTTCCTTTCAGTCTGAAAGCACAAAAGCCCCACATGATGAAGGTTCAGGGCGAGCCCAGCCCCTCCTGCCACCACCAGCAAGGCCATGGCTGCCCCAGGGGACAAGGGACAGGATGACACAGCCTCAAGCTGTGCCAGGGCAGGTTCAGGTTGGACATCAGGAGGAATTTCCTCATGGAAAGGGTGGTCAGGTATTGGAACTGCCCAGGGAGGTGGTGGAGTCCCCATCCCTGGAGGTGTCCAAGGAATGACTGGACATGGCACTCAGTGCTCTGGGCTGGGGGACAAGGTCAAAGGTTGGACTGGATGATCTTGGAGGCTTTTTCCAGCCTCAAAGATTCCATGATTCTATTCCATGAGTCAGAGTCTGGAACACTCACAGAACTTAGAACAACTCTGAGGAGCAAAGTGCTGCCAGGTCCAAGGACAGGGAAGGACTGGCAGCATCCAGCTGGGAATACCAGTGTTCCTAGCCCATCAGTGTCACTGCCAGTGTGGGCAAAATCCAAAAGTCCTGCCTGAGGAAGAAACATCCCGGCCCTGGGTGTGCACTCACCTTCTCATTTGCCAAGTGCAGGAGGCACACAAAGGCCAAGGGCACAGACAGGTTAGTTGCCATGGCAGCAGGAAGCCTGTGGAAGGGAAGGGAGACCAGAATTAGGATGGACAGAGCCCACCAGGTCACCAAAGCTCAGCTGTTTCCCAGGGACCTGCTTTTCTCCATTTCTCCCTCCCACTGGCAAAAGATTTGCTGGGCTGGATGAACCCAAAGCTCGCCTGGGAAAACCTGGAGCAAGGGAAGGGCTGTGACAGACACAGAGGGGGGCTGTTCTTGCTCAAACTGCCCTAAAGTCTGGCCTACCTTCAGTCCCACCTGGTTTAGGGTCCCTACCTGTGCAGCAGGTCCTTGGTGATGTCGCTCAGGATCTTCTCTCCTGCCACCACCGACATGTCCTTCTCTTTGTCACCATCTCCCCCCTGCTTGGCACAAATCAGAAACAAAATCTGCTCCCCAAAATTTCCCTTTATCCCATGTAACCAAGAACAGGGATTGCTGATGAACCTCCACAGGAATCCAGCCCCTGCACCCACCTGCCCCACTGTACCCCCGTGCTGCCCCTCACTCAGGAGCTCCCACATGTTCTCCTTCAGCCTTCTCATGTCCATCTTCTTGGCAGTCCTGGCGTACTGAACCGCAATCCTGTTGATCTGAGGGAAGCACAGGTGGGATTACAGGATAACCATTCTCTGGGAATGGCCTCAGCTGTTTGATTCCCTCCCCTTACAGGGCATCACCCAGGAATAATGTCCAGCGGCAACCCTGGAGATCCTGCGCCAGGGAAAGGGGGTTGGGAGCCCTGATCCTCAGACAACTCCAAACTTTGGGAAACTTGTAAGTCTAAGAAAGTGTTAATTTCAAGAAACTTGAAATTTTAAGAAGCTTCTAATTTTAAGAAACTTTTAAAAAACTTAATTTCAAGAAACTTCAAATTTTAAGAACATTTTAATTATAAGAAAGTAAATTTTAAGGAACTTTTAATTTTAAGACACTTCTAAGTTTGAGAAAATATAAATTTTAAGGAACTTCTAATTTTAAGAAACTTCTACTTTTAAGAAGCTTCAAATTTTAAGAAACTTTTCACTTTAAGGAACTTCCATCTTTACCTGGGAACCCTTCCATATCAATGCTCCTGTTTGGAATCCAGGCCTTGCTCACCTTCAGGGGCTCCGCGATGAGATCCAGCTCCCGCTCCACGAGCAGATTTAGCTCCCCACCTGCGGAGCCGCCCAGCCCAGGGAGGGCCCCGCTCAGCTCCCGCCCCTCGGGATTGAACTCCCCTGCCTGGCCCGGGAGTTCAGCAGGGTCGTTGTCATCGTCACTGTCCACGACCTGGAGGAGGGACATGGCGCTGACACCACCAGAGATGCCCTGGAGGAGCCTTCCAGGGCTGGCAGTTCCAGTTCCCCATGGAATAGGGGCTTCTTCAGCCTCCCTAATGCTGGACCTAGTGCAGGTCTAGAGAGCAGAATATCAAAACCCAGAATATCCTGTGTTTTGGGAGTGTCCAAGGCCAGCTTGGAGCAACCTGGGCTAGTGGGAGGTGTCCCTGCCCATGGCAGGGGGTGGCACTGCGTGATTTTCAAGGTCCCTCCATCCCAACCCATTCCAGGGCTCTTGCTCATCCCTGGCAGCTCCAGCTCTGTCCCACCAGCAGCTCTGGGGGTCTCAGACCCTCCTCAGCTCCAGCCCAGAGGCAGCTGAAAGATTTGGGGTTAAACTGGCACTTGAAGGGATTTCAGCTGGCAGGAAGTGGGTTGGGATAGGATATTGGGAAGGGATTCTTCCCTGGGAGGGTGGGGAGGGGCTGGAATGGAATTCCCAGAGGAGCTGTGGCTGCCCCATCCCTGAAAGTGCCAAAGGCCAGGTTGGATGGGGCTTGGAGCAACCTGGGATAGTGGAAGGTGTCCCTGCCCAAGGCAGATTGGAACTTGGTGATCTTTAGGGTCCCTCCCAACCCAAACCAGTCTGGGATTCCATAATACATGGAAAAACAAGGACCTGAGGGCTCTCCTGCCAGAGTGGGACTAGCCAGGACTTGTGGTAACCACGCCTGGCAGAAAGCTGGAGCTTCACGAGAAATCAACAGGAATTTGGAAGGGCTGGCAGGAAAACTCCCTGTGCAGAGCTGAGACTTGGAACTTGTTCCTTCTTTAGGGCATGGAAAAGGCTGGACTGGGGTTCCTGCAGCAGGTACAAACCCCAAGGGCAGAGTTCAGGGCGTGTCACTGAGGGCTGGGGCAGGCACAGAGACTCTGCAGCTCTAATTCCTCCTTGCTAAAAATTAAACCTGGACTTGTTTTATCCCTAAATCCTTCCCGTTACATATCAAACACAAAGAGACACTTCCTGCTCATTACCTGCAGGGCAGGGCAGAAGTTGCAGGTGTCATTGGGGTTGTTGTAGTCATAGTTTTATCCCTAAATCCTTCCCGTTACATATCAAACACAAAGAGACACTTCCTGCTCATTACCTGCAGGGCAGGGCAGAAGTTGCAGGTGTCATTGGGGTTGTTGTAGTCATAGTCCCCAATCTCAGCTTCGTTGTCCAACATGGTGACCGGCTGCGACGTCCTGCTGAGCTACAGGGACAGACCAGGGGAGGAAAAACATGGACTATTTCTCCAAGCAATGCCTGTGCCATGCTCCTTCATCCTCTTTTTCCCCTTCCAGCTCTTCCTCCTCCTCACACACCTCCAGCAAGCCCCTACAGCAGCCATGGCATCCACAGCAGGCCAGCTCCATGCCACACGTTGGCCTGAAGGAGCATGCCCGAACACCTCCAGAATCTCAAGAACTTTGGAGGTTTTGTACCTGGAGTTATTGCTGGGAGGCTGTTGGAGAAGGCTCTTACCTTAACAATAGGTTTGAGGAACAGCTGGAGGATGTTCTGGGGGTCGTAGTTGAAGTCTGTGGGGAGCGTGGTGCTCCTCACATTCTGGCTTTCCAGGATGGATTTGGCCAGAGTTACAGATGCCTGGGAAGGGGTGGGAAATGCCATCAGCCAGGAACTTTCCAGGCGCAAATCACTGCTTGGAACACAGGTCTCTGCCCAAAAAGGGGCAAGGTCTGGGATGCCTCCAAGGAGGAATTCCACACTGGTCCATCCACCCACTCAGCACCCTGGGACACCCAGCTGGACATGAGAGGTGTAAACCAGGAAGAATCCAGCAAAAGCAAGGGCAGGAAGAGGCAGGAGCTAAGTAGGTACCTTGGTCTGATGGAAATAAGCCTCAAAGTCAACGTCCTCATCAAAGTTCAGCTCAAACGCTTTCCTCATGTTCCTTTTCTTGGGCTCCTTTTCAGAGTTGGTGTCAGCTGGAGGAGGGAAGGGAATTGCAGGAAGTGCCAGTGCTCTGTGACAGAGCCAGGCCAGGCAGCCACTCCCACCGTGGGCATTATCTGCCCCACACAGACTCATCTGCAGGGACGGATCCCACCCTTCGTGTGGGGAAAGCAAGAGGTGGTTTCCAGCCTCGAGTTTCCCAGGGGTTGGTGTCTTTTTATGGAAGCAGAAAGTCTAATTTAGTCCTAATGGTCTTAAGCTAAAGAAAGATGGGTTGAGATGGAATATTGGGAAGGAATTCTTCCCTATGAGGGTGCAAAGAGGCTGGGATGGAATTCCCAGAGAAGCTGTGGCTGCCCCATGCCTGAATGTGTCCAAGGTCAGGTTGGAGCAAGCTGGGATAGTGGACGGTATCCCTACCCATGGCAGGGGGTGGCACTGGGTGAGCTTTAACATGCTTTCCAACCCCTCCCATTCCATGATTCCCTGATCCCCAGGATCAGGCCCCAAATACCTACACCTGTTCTGAGGTCGGAAGCGCCAGTGCTCGGGGCCAGCCCACATGGACAGAATGCGGGGGCTGAAGTAGGAATATTCCCCTGGATTCATGGAGAGGTGAAGGCACATGGTCCCAACGTCTCCCTCTCCGAAAGGCCTGCAAAGAGCAAATGTGCACTCTGTGGAACTGTTCCTTTGGCATTCCTGGGGGCATGGAATACCCAGAGCAGCTCTGGACAGACATTCCCACTCCCTGTGCTAGCAAGGCAGGACGCCGGGTCCTGACCCAGAGTTGGGGGTGCTGCAGTGTCTGAATTCTGCAAGGCTGCTACAAAGAAGAGGTGGATTTGCCAAAGCTCCCCTTGGAAGGCAGAGATATTCCCATAACACGTGCCTGGATTTACCCAGAACCGAAGAAGAAGCAGGGAATGAAAGATTTCCGAGAGAGCTGCCGGGAGTTGTCAGGGGCCATCAGAGCACAGACGGATTTTCCGTGAGCACTCACCCCTTGCTCTGGCTCTGGCTGACAGTCCCAAAGGAGTTGACATTGTCTGTGAACTCCCCAAGCTTTTCCAAGGCTGTGTTCCGGGGGGAATCCGAGTGGAAGTCGTCCTGGGGCAGGGGGGCGGCCCCACCCTCGCCGTCGCTCTCTGTCTCCGCGTCGGGGTCAAACACCTGCTCGCTCTGCCGAAACTTGTCCAGCAGGGCCGACACTGACTGAGGGGAGGAGCAGCTCAGGAAGGTATTTGGAGCTCAGGAAGTTCAACTTAATGGCCTTAAGCTGAAGGAGCGGGTATTTAGATGGGATATTGGGGAGGAATTCTTCCCTGGGAGGGTGGGGAAAGGCTGGGATGGAATTTCCAGAGAAGCTGTGGCTGACCCATCCCTGGAAGTGTCCAAGGCCAGTTTGGACAGGGCTTGGAGCAACCGGGGATAGTGGAAAGTGTCCCTGCCCATGGCAGGGGGTAGAATGAGAAGGTCTTTAAGCTCCTTTCCAACCCAAACCAGCCTGGGATTCCATGATTCCAAGGAAAAAAATGCAGGATATCAGCAGCCCTGCAGCTGAACATCCAACTGTGTATCTCAGAGGTTATTACAGAACTCAGGTATCCCACTCAGCCCAGTCATCCAACCTGGTCCAGAGCCATCCAACCCACCTCCTCGTGGGACTCCTCATCCCACTTTGTGAACTGAAACCCAGCCAGGGAAGAGCAGATGAGATGTTTCTCCACGCACTGGGCCAGCAGAGCTGGAGAAGCAAAGGGCAACAGGGAGGGATCAGACCCAGGATGGAGCACAAGCAGCAAAAGCAAGTTCCCGGCAGGATTTAATTAATTAATCTTAAAGCCACATTTGTGGGCAGCTCTTCTTCCCTGCAGAGCTCATGTATCAACAGAAAGGGAGATTTCAATTCCCAAACCAACTCCAGAGTGGCCATAACTCTGGGAATGTTATCACAGCAGGGTCTGGTCCTACAAGCTGGCTCAACACACTTGGACAAGGTCAGTCCTTGACCTGGAGCACTAATCCCAAGTTCTGCACAGCTCAGACCAACACCTGCTGGGCCAGGTGTGCCAGAGGTTGGGTGACATGTCAAGATCCAAAACCTAAAAAAGGTCAGGATCTAAAACCTATGAAGGTCAAGATCTAAAACCTGCAGTCCTGGTTTTGCAGCAGCTGGTCTCAGCTGGGCCAGAATCAGAGCACTGCTGCCCCTGGGCAGCCAAGCAGTGACCAAAGCACAGCCCAAGACGCTGAGACTAAAATGAGGTCACCTGGGAGATGAAAAGCATGGAAAGGTCTGGATGGGCCCAACACTCACACTTTAAATCCATCACTTTCACGGGCTCCAAGTTTGGCAGTGGGAGGGTCTCCGAGGAGGGCAGGGGCACAATCTTGGACTCGAAGAGGAGCTCGCTGTGGAAGCTCTGGGAGCGCAACCCCGTGAGGAAAATCCCAGCAGTGCTGCACTCATCAAAGGAAGCTGCTGCTTTCTGGAACATGGGATCCACCTGCAGGAGTGCAGGGAAGTGGAGAATCAAGGGATGGGGGAGATGGAGGGGGTGAAAGACTTCAAAACACAGATCCCATGGGAGAATGACTCAACCATCTCCTCCCCATCCCTGGAAGTGTCCCATGCCAGGTTGGACAGGGCTTGGAGCAACTGGGATAGTGGAAGATGTCCCTGCCCATGGCAGGGGGTGGAATTAGATTATCTTTAAGGTCCCTTCCAGCCCAAACCATCCCATAATTCATGGTCTTTCTCAGAGAGGAAAGAGCCCTCCCAGCTCCCTCCCACAGACAGGACTGGACACACATTTGCTGGACCAGCATATTCCAGATGTGTGTGTGACTCTCAGAGCCCAGGAGAGGAGGGAACAGTGAGGAAAGCAGAGCTGAGGGAGATGGTGCCCCCCCCCTTCCTCCCCCAGAACAGCCCCCAACCCACCTCACACCTGCGATTGGCCTCCGACACGTTGATGTTATTCAAGTTCTGTTCAATGGTTTTGAATGATTTTTTCTTGGGCTGAACTTTCTTGACAGCCTCAGGAGCTGGACTGTCTTCTGACAGGGAAAGAAGAGCAAGTCACACTTCAAAAACTTGCTAAAATACCCCAAGAAGGACAGAGCAGCATTTAGTTCAATTCATACAACAAACACACAGTGAAGCTCCTCAGTCAGATACTTATTGGCATGAACCATGGATATTTCACTACCTGGATGCTGCTTTGCTTTTTATTGCCTCTGTTTGGCACAAATTGCCCGTTTGGCCCATTTATTCCAGAGCAAGGTACAGCAAAGCCATTCATTGTTAATGGTCCAGATCAGACCAACTATGGTTTGTGTCCAAACCCAAACCATGGACTAAACCACTGAATTCAGGACTGAACACAGAGTCAGGTTCTCACCTCAACCCTCCCTGTTCAAACACCCAGGGAAACTAATTTGGGAAGTCCCAGCCTTGGAAGAATTAATTCCAAAGCAATTCAAAATTCCCTGAGCACTGAGGTTCCCCTTGTTCCTGGGTGGAAAAGCAGCAGCTTAAGGGAGAATGAGGGAATTGCACCTTCCTCTGGGCTGTCCAGGTCCTTGGCAGGTGCTGAGTCCTTCCCCAAGCCCCCAAGGACCTTGTAGGTGTCTGCATGGACTGTGTCCACACGCACAGAGTAGATCTTGGCACTGGCATCCAACGTCCCCGCTGCGACCTGGCACCAGGGACAGGGAATTCTCAGTTGGGAAGGGGAAAGTGTCATCTAGAAGATACAAGGCTGACCTCCTGAATGCTCTGCATTGCAAGGAAAACTGAGAACAGCTGGAAAAGGATTTATTCTGAAAGTCAAGGGACCCCCAGGAGGGGCCAGGATGTGGTTTCCCTGTTTGCTTCATCTTTTGGGATCACACATTAAAATACTTTAAAAGTTGCCAAGATTAAGCAGTGGGGAGAAGCAAAATTCTCTCCTCCACCTCCCCTTTGTGCCTCCTTTAGGGTCACCCCGCTGGTGTCGTTCTGTTTTCCCAAATTATGAAGTCAAGGGGTGAAGAACAGGAGATGCCAAATTCCTTTTCTCATCACAGATCTCCCCCCAGAAAAAAAACCCTAAAAGCCTTTCCCACCCTTCCCTCAGTTCCATGAATCCACAACCAGCTGGCTCAGGGATTCCTTGAGGCCACATCAAAAGTCCTGCCACTTGTCCCTTCATCCAAGTTTTCCCTCCCAGCATCAGTCAACTATTAAAGTTTCTCTTTTCCTTGGCGAGTTCCAATTCTGATCCATCCTGGATTGAAATTAGACCTGCACAAAATTCTTTTCCAGCCTTGTTTTGCTCCTGGTCTTAACACTCAATATTAACAAGTCTTACTTTTAAACAAGATTTCCTTCTGAAGGGCCATAACTGAGAGAATTCAGATTAATTTCTGTGGTACAAAAGGATTCAGAGCCTTAAACTCCTGCAAGAAGTGACTGTGCTGCCTCTCCCAGGGATTTCTGGTGGCAGGAACAGGCTCAGCTACCTAAGCATTATTTGGGGTTTGGTATGAATCAGGTTAAATCCAGATGGAAATAAAGCACCAGATGGAAACAAACTCCTCTCACCTTGAAGTCGGTGAGCTCAGAGTTCTTCTGCTTCAGGATCTCGGTCATATAGTCGATGAGGTGCAAACCAAAGGCATTTTTTGTGGTGATTTTCTGGAACGAAGCACAGCTGGGGACCAATCCCCAGGCCAAGGACACCCCTCCCCCTGCCTGGACCCTCAGCCTGGTGGGGATTTTGGGCAGGGCTGAGGGGCTGCAAGGTGTGTTGGTGGTGGGAGGGCACCAACAACCCCTGGGAAGAGGAACAGGAAGAGCTTGGAGAGACGCGCAGAGAAGAACCTTTGGAAATTCAACAGGGCAAATACAGGTCCTACACCTGGACAGGAATAGCCCCAGACAGCAGTACAGGTTGGGGGGACCTGCTGGGAAGGACCTGGGGGTCCCAGTGGACAAGAAACTGTCCCTGAACAGCAATCAATGGGATCCTGGGGGCATCACAAGGAGCATTCCCAGCAGGTCAGGGAGTGCTCCTGCCCCTCTGCTCAGCCCTGGGAGCCACATCTGCAGTGCTGGGTCCAGCTCTGGCTCCCCAGAACAGCAGGGACAGGGAGCTCCTGGAGCTCCAAGGATGATGAGAGCACTGGAACTTCTCTCCTGTGAGGAAAGGCTGAGGGAACTGGGGCTCGAGAGGAGGCACTGAGAGGGGACCCCATACATGTGGATAAATATCCAAACGGGGTGTCAGAGGCTGGACCAGGCTCTGCTCAGGGTACCCAGCACTGGGACAAGAGGAAAGGGCACAAATTGCTGCCTGGGAAGTTCCACCCAGACATTAAGAACTTCTTTGCTGTGCAGTGACCCAGCACTGATTCAGAGACCCACAGAATATTCTGAGCTGGGAGGGACCCCCAAGGATCATCCATCCAGCTCCTGGCCCTGCACAGCCCCAGCAATCCCATCCTTGCTGTCCAGACGCTCCCTGAGCTCTGGCAGCCTTGGGGCAGTGACCAAACCCTGCGGAGCCCGTTCAGTGCCCCATAGCCCAGGGAGGCTGTGGAGTCTCCCTCCATGGAGATATTCCAGAACCATCTGGACACATCCCTGGTCCAGGAGCTCTGGGATGGCCCTGCTGGAGCAGGAAAGCTGGACCCACTGTGGG
>VWZF01006438.1:2924721-2996257 GCA_013396755.1 Sclerurus mexicanus | reverse complement strand
AAAGGCTGGCTCTTCAGCACTTTCCCCCTCTAAATGTATGACTACAGTTTGAATAATAGAATGAGCACTTCTTAATGATCAAACCAAGATTTTTATTTCCACCTGTTAAAAGAACCCTTTGCCTACCAGCAGAGTCCAACATAGATGGGCAGAGTGACTTGAATATAATTAAATACAGAAAAAATTTAACTATATACAACAAGACAGACATCTACATAATATAAAGATTTTTTTCATTATCAATGAGTCCTTGCCAATGTGAAACATTACTGGAACTCAAATACATTTAGATTTCTTTTTTCCCTAAAAAGAAACAAGTAAAGAATTTCCTATTTTTTCCGTGTACTGAGGCATAATATCCATTTTGAGATGCACAAAATTTGTGGCACTTCACAGGGTACACAAAAGCTAAAAACATTATGTCTTGTTATTCCATAGTTTATGGTATTAAATTTCAATTAAATCTATTTATTGAAACACTAACTGTGAAGTGATATTTACATGGAGGGAGTTGTGCAAAGTCATTTAGGCTATGGCTAGTACACTGTGAAAGATGCAGGGTTAAGCAACTCGCCCTCATCCCCAGAAGTAATCCCTTAAATCCACTTTTGATCATTCCTCTCAATGATCAGTTACCTAAGGAAAACTGGCCAGAATTTTTTATTATTTCTTTCATAAGCTACTTGGAGAAAACTGTTTCTGTGACCCTTAAGGGTTTGACAGTTAATGTTGAGTTGCTTCTTTTCACACAATTAATGCTTTAAGCATCAAGTATCTGCTTTTCGGGACACAAATGCAGCCATCACTGCCACTGCACTGCCCTAAGACAGCTGCAGTCCTTGCTTGTAGTTCATATTACCAATGGGAGCACACAGGAGCTAAATGTGTGTAACTTTGTAGGGCTCACCCTATTGGCACAATGCAGAAACTGCATATGCCTGCTAACAGCACTGGACCAAAGGTACTCCAAACCAGGGTGGGGAAGGTACTGCATTTCCTCAGACAGCCTTTATGGAACCAAACTCTGTACTACCATATCCAGAAACATCCTCATTAAAAAAAACCCCCAACAACTTTCCTTTTGGTTGCAAACTTCAAGACAGACGTTAATTTAGAAGAGCTGCTTTAATTAAAGGCTTCCTACAGATCTCTAGGACAGGTTAGCAAAGACACATGTGATACCAGCGTTAACACATCCTACAGTTGTGCTGCACCAGGGCACAGAATGGTTCTTACAATGGTTTACACAATCAACCAACTGCCAAAAGGTGTCCAAGGACTTTTTCATACATACACTGACTTCAAATGTGGATCATAAACCCCTGATTTTATTCATCTTGTCTACATAAACCTGTTTGTATTGGCTCATTTAAGGTTCTAAATCAGCTTGCACATTTAGTAACAGGCTTGAAGCAGACATTTACAACTCAGATCTAGGAGGGGAAAAAAAGTGACTAAATAACAGTGCATAAACTGGTGTATTCCTGCCTTCCCACATAAAGGAATTCTCTCTCCTAAGACATACATATGTCTTCTCCTTTTTTTAAAAAATACACATTTAAAGAAAGGTAGACAACCCTCAGGGCAAAGGGAGACTAAACTTCTCTCTCAACAAGTTGTCAAGTTAACATTGCTACCAAACACCTTTTAAAACCTCCACTTCCTAAATCCATGGCAGTACAGTTATTTCCTTTTCAATGCTATGCACTAGGCTACAACCAGTCAGGTATCAATGTAACAACCAGAGAGAACAGCAAAGTGAACACTCTCAACTTAAAGCACTGAACAGGGAACAGTTGATAAAGTAAGAAGATCCGTAGGTAGTTTGGTATTCAGCTGACAAGAGGATAGCGCACAATTTGCTTCTTATTCAACACTAGGAAGCCTAGAGAAGTCTATTCTCATTAGCTATTAGGAGAGTGTGTTATAGCAGAGCAGTAAATCCAAGAGACCATCTCATCATGTTAGAAAACAAATTCAGTGTTGGGATTCAAATACAGGAATTCTTGGCAGTTAATCAAAGAAGTATTTTCATATTGTACATGTTGCAATGCTTCTACGCACTTTAGATCTCATGGAGTTCATAAAAACATCTACATGTTCAAGCCTTCTGCTCAAAACACCTGACTGCCGGTCAACAGCAGGTTATTTTATTGCATAACCTTCATTGTCAATTTAAGACTCATTTATGAAAAAGCAACCCATTAGTACAGAACTTACTCTGCTTGGGCAAAGATGACATGCAGGAAAATAAGAGTCATAAGTTTCTTACAGCATGAAAACAAAACTGTAATTAAATGGTAAATTGCTAATCTGTCTTCTGAAACTATTCCATATCTATATGTGATGGTGCGAATAATTTATAGAGTAAGAAAAAACAAAATATTCAGGCGCCCTCATTTAAGCATTAAAAAAAGTAGAAGGAAATTGATTAACTGCTTCCTTCCTGGTCTAGGCTGCTGGTCTAGTTTAGAGACAGTCATTGATAAAACATTATAACCAGGAACATAAGAAGCAGCTTGGACCATAAAAAAGCTGTCTAGATACATACAAGTTTTTCTCAAAAAAAAAAAAAACCAAACAAAAAACCCAAACAGTTTTATTTGGATTTGTGCACAACCTGCTCCTCTTTAAATCTTCAGAGCATTGAAAACACGACATTTTCCCCCAAAATCCAGTTGAGACTGTCCTGAGAAATAAAAGTACTCATATATAAATGGGATGATATTGTCTGTGAGTGAGTTTCTTCCTGCAGGTTGGGCAAGAGTTGGCATTCCTAAGGGAATCACGGAGGCACTGACTACAGAAGACATGGCCACATTTTGTTGACACAATCAGTCGTCCACTTTGCACAATCTGGAAGAAAGGAAACCACAACAGGCACTGGAAGTAAAGAATTTAACTTTGCTGGTCTCCTGCCACCAGGCAAACAGGACTTGGGTATCTGGAATTGTCCTTTACTCTTAGAATAACAAAGAACACAAGGATCTCTCAGTGCCATCCTGGCAAAGGTTTCTCCCTCTACCCACACCACCAAAAAGTGACAAGTTACTATGAGCTTCAAAGCAAGCTCTGTGCTTCAAACCAGATCTCTGCAACATCCCACATAGCCCAACTGAGTTGTGCGGCTCCCCCTCTGCCCCATTCTCCCTCCCACAAGATAAAAAGGATGACAGCATGTGGCCCTTACCTCTGAGTAGACATCCATGCAAATGGGACAGCTAACAGTACCAGACGGCCTTGTGGCAGAGAGAACAGAAGGAGAAAGAACATGCAGCCATTAACTTCCCTGCACATCGAGGGTTTGTGACACACAAACTGCCCCGTCCCCATCCGAGGGCACTGACTAGCCAGGATGCATTTCTTCTGAAGATCCCTGCATATCTTTAACTCATTCAGCTTGTGGCTCATAGTAAGGAGTTTGGGTGTCCCTGTCCTAAAGGAAAGGTTTTCACAAGGGGGAAGATGCAGTCGCTCTGCTTTAGCACTAGAAGTAACAGCAGTCTCTAGCACTGTGCAGTACAGGTACAGCCATCAACATCAGTAACAGCTCTGCAACAAAAGCATCTACCTGCGCCTTGGAAACGAGTCATTCTACAAAGGGAAGAGGCTGTCAGAAATTCAAACATCCCCTGTTCTAATTTAGCAACAGCCCAACGATATGCACATTCCAAGAACTCCTTATAAAAGGGAGAGCAGGAATACACTAACATGAGGAAATACTGAACCCCAAATTTCTTGTTACCCAGCTGTGGTTACAGAGGTCCCTCTGCTGCCTTCAGCCTCCAGGAACAGCTCTATTGCACACACACTGTCCAACACACACAGCTCAGCTGCCTAAGCCCGAGTGCTGAAAAATATTCTCTATCAGAAAAAGAGAGAACGTCCTTTCACTGTTCTTAACAAACTAATCTCTATTTTAAACTTTCAGAACTCTACCATAAAGACCTGCCTCTCTTATGTCACTGCCCATGCTAAACCACAGTTTGTAATTTATTAATTAAAGAGGCATAGAAAGCATGAGATAGCTTAAAATCAAGCAGAGAGCACTACTAACATCTACCCCTACTTTAACCTACAGAATTTAACTCCACTAATTCTCCCATTTTTACACCTCAAATTTTTTAGGCAGCAGCTATAATAGCACCTCAATAACAAATTATAATTAATGATAACCTTCTTAGAAGGAAAAGGAATCCAACACTACAGATGGCTTTAGCAGGAAAGGACCAGCACCAGGAAGGACCCTTTTGTCACTGTTAAATGCTACAGCATGGAATCCTTTTATCCTTACCTACACAGAGCAGGAAGGTGCAATCTTTAACAGAGAAGCTTGAGGCTGAAGAAAAACTATTATTTTACATATTTTCCAATTAGTGGCATTTGTTCTCTGAAATACTTCACCAAAATTTAGACATCTGTAAATCCACTGGCAAAATACACTGTGATTTAGAATAACATAGGCCCTTTCAGTGGTATATTTAAGACCTGACACACAGAGGTTCCACACTCAAGTTCTATCCCACATCACCTTTCAGAAATCCAAAAGGCTCAAAGCACACTGGCTTCATTAACCCTGTATTTTTCTCCTTCCAAAAAACCACTTGAAAAAAAAAGTTTATACCACTATTCTTATTGCCTTCCTTAGTCACAGACACTTAATTAGTCTAACACATTACAGCAGGACTTTACTGTTTCTCTGCAGAATGGGGTCTTTACTGACCTAAACAGCAAGATCTCCGTCTCACACGCAAACATATCAAGGTTCCATGACATCCACGGGACAGAACGAGAACTGGCCATAAGAACATGACCTCCACAATCACCTTGCAAGGATATCTTGGGGAGGACACCTGTCACCTGAAGAAAGGCAGCTAACTGTCACAGTGTGCCAAAAAAACCCAGGGAATGCAGAAGCATCTTTACTGGAATTTGCCAGGCTCCTGCCTGCCAGTCTTCTGACATCAAGCCTCATTGACACCAACAAAAGTATTTCCACATGTAACCTAACAACTAGAGCTTTGCACAGAAAGCAAATGCAATACATTGTGAGCTATGGCCTGTGACTAATCCCCCTTCCTTGCTGTATCCCCACACTCATCTTTAAGGCTTTATACAAAGCTGTACATCTGTCTTGGGTTGGCTTTTCATCCTGAAGTGCAAATGGTATCACTTGACTATCATGCAACATGGGATGTTGTACACATTGAATTAGGGAACTAAGTGAAGGCCTAAAAGATAAGTCAGGTGATGGCAATACAACTCAGTCCTGTCTGTGTCAAAAGAAGAACAACTCAATGTTTAGTAGGTCATGGGGCATACGTACTTTGAACTTGCAGTTTCCTCTTCCAATGGTCCCAGTTCTCGAGACACTTTATCAGTCACATACACATCACTGTCTCTTGTTTCATCTTCATCGTCGCTACTCAGCACACAGCTGTCCGATTGTCGCTGGCTTCTTAGTCTAAGATTTCTCCTTTGTCGTTGATTCTCTGCAATTTAATTTTGTTGAGTTAGCTATACAGTGATCTCTCTCTCTCCCTGGAACTATCCTTGGAATGTCAGATTAGAAATAGTCTGTAACAGCTATTTTAAAGGGACCATATTCAGCTGGGTTAAAAGCAATCTTAAACTACTTTCCTAAACATTAAGGCTGAATATCCCGAGATTTTGAATATTCTGCTACATACTGACACAAAACATTTGCTCTCTTCACACTACAAACAGCAAAAATGTGACCTTAAAGATTGTCAGTGTCATAAACTTCATGTAACTACATCACCTGTGAATCAATCTTCCCTACAAAGGGAAGTTACCTCTCTCAATCCTTACTGACAGAAACTGCTATGACTCTGTGATAAGGAACTGCAACAACTGGTGTGTGATATGGGAGAGAGAAGACTGAAGTCAAGTATCTCAGCAACTCCAGTGCCCACATAATAATCAAGCACTAATAAATTAAAATGACATAAAGAAGCACAAAATTAAAGTTCCTTCCTGCCCAAGTGATTAGCTACAACTTTTACGCAGGTATTTTTCACTTGCTCTTGTTTCATTCAGAGCATAGAAAAGATTACATTCTAGGTAAGTAGCTGACAACATACTAGTGCACCTTCAAAAATATAATCAGAACAAGGCTGACAGATGTAAAGGATTAACTTTAGACTCTATTTTAACAATTAAAGTAGAAAAACACCAACTCCACCCTTGCTAATACTTCTGTCTACAAAATCTGAAGCATGTTAGACTAGATAATGAAACTAAATACTGTGACCACAAATCACTTTCTTTTTTAGTTCCTTCACTGCAGTACAGGTTAAACCCATCTTTTGACACCTTTTTTAAATTCAGACTCGATATTCCAGTGCTAATTAAAATTATGGTCAACTTAGGGCTTAAAGAAATTCTGGTTTTGGAAAGTAAGAAGTATGTGGAGCAGCTTTGATGTATTTTATTTCAGATACTTTACAAGCTCTGACAGTGACTATCAAACACAGACTGGATTCATACTCTAAGACAACAGACAGATGCTTTAACCTTTTCCTAAATGCATTTTCAGTCCATGCTGCTTGAGTTCACTGGAAAAGGCAAACAAAATAATAGCATTTAAGACAATTCCATTATCGATTTTAAAACGTCAACTCACCTTCAACAATCTTGCATCAATGCATATGGGAAAGGAGAGAAAACAAAATACAATTAGACTTTGTTGTGCACCCATGGTATTACATACAAACACCAGTTAAGCAAGCAGTTACAACAAAACAAGCTAAGAATGGTAGGCTATCACTCTTATTTTGATTAAGAACGTTAAAAGTATTATATTAACTGCTGCTCTGTAAACAACTAAGTGGATGCTGATGGCTCTGCTCCAATGGGGTAGAAACAGAGGCAGCTGATGAGCCACTTGAATCCCCTCCTCCCCACTCCCCCATTTCAGTTCCCTGGTTTATGGTTTCAGGCTGAAGGTGATTCTTTCTTTCTCCCCAAGCAGGAGATTCAGCAGTGTTGTCCATAAATATGAGAGCAGCTGCTAAAGAAAAAGCAAAAAAACAAAAACAACCCAACCCACTGTTGTCTTTGGTGGAATTGGAGCAGGGGCAGTGCAGATTCTGTTGTAACATCTGAGGCCTTTTCTTTGCAAAGGCTCAGGAACAAGAAGCACCTCCCATGCTATTCCTGCTGCTTGTTTCTGCTTTGCAAAGCAGCAGTGGCATCCCAAATCTGAGGGGATAAACCACACTTCTGGCTGGATCAAAGACTATTCTAGCTTTCAAAATTGCAGTAAAGGAAAAAAAAAGTGGAGTTTTTTAAAGACTTGTTGGAGTAATGAGCTCAACTAGTTTGTAGCAGAGAGTTACAGTTGTGCTTGGCATCTCTGACAGGGGTACCTCAAACCAATGCTGCAGCTAAACAATTCCTACCTGGGAAGTCAGAGATTTATTCTTCTCTCCCTTGGCTTTTTCTTTAAATCACTGGCCACTAAGGTTAATAGAAAAAATTCTTCACCAAAAGAGTGGTCAAGCACAGGAAGAGGCTGCCCAGGGCAGTGCTTCAGTCCCCACCCCTGGAGGTATTCCAAAGACATGCAGATGCTGTGCTTAGGGACATGGTTTAGTTGTGGACTCCATGATCTTAGAAGTTCTTTTCAACCCAAACAACTCTGTGACTCTATCTTTGATACAAAAGCTTCAACTATCAATTGCATCTCTTTATGTTACACTACTCATGACTGATACACATTCACACCAGGTTGTGGAGCAAAAAGGTGTTTTGTATTACCCTATTGCAATCTGCAAGTGCACCTCAGAGCAGCAGCTGTGTTACCTGTAACACAGGGCTTTCATGCACTGACATGTCAACTCTGAACTTAAAGTCAGATTCTGTGAGGGAGCACAAGAGAAAACTAATTTGACTACAAGATTTAGGCAAGTGTGCTGTTCACTACCTACCACAACAGAATCATTGTGAGTTAGATCAACGACTACAGGACCCGAAGATTCACATGTGAGATCTACAACTTCTTCACCTGCTGAAAAAATAATGTTAGAATCAAGATCAGAGATTGCAGAGGAGTAAAATTGCCTGACACTGTATAACAGGCTGATATTCAACCATGCCCTCTCCATCTTCTCTTTAGGAGTGTGTCCAACATTTCACTCAAGCTTTGCCCTCTGCAGTCCACAGAGGGCATTACCAGCCCTGTCTTCTGCAAGCTGCAATGCAAAGGGAACAGCAGCTGAGCTCCTCACACAGTTGTGTTGGATGACAACAGCTTACAGGAGGCACACAGCAATAGACAAGTCATCTGACACAGCAGAATGTTCATCACACTGAAAAATTAATAACTTTACAGTACCATGTGGCACATGTTCTCTTGAGATGGGACACAACTACTAACAGTTTTTACTATCTTCTTCAAACTTGGGAGCTCCCAAACTTAGTCTGCCACTATCTGTAGTGGCAGCTGCAGTAACTCCCACCTTGTCTGAGTAGAATTCTGGATGTTTGAGCAGCTTTGAGGACCTTTGCTATGCAACTCACCTATCACTACTGTCAATGTATCATAGCTCAGTACCAAACCAAACCAGTTGTCAGTAGGCTTGTTGTTTAGAGATGCCATACCAGGTGCTTCCTAAAAATCAGAGGTTTCCCTTTCTCTACAGTAAAGGGCCTGGAAACCAGCAGAAACACACATTCAGTTGGACACCAAAGCTCCAGAAGCACTTTCTGTTCTTACCAAGTTGAAAGGAAAACTTACCACTTTCTTCAAGTTCAATTGGCTCTGCTTCTGAAGCCATTTCTGCAGTAGAAGCCATGAGCCTGTTTCTTTTTCGGGCTTGCCTAGAATTAACTGATCCTCCACGGCGCTTTCGTTGAGTCTAAGAGAGAACCAAGACTTAATATTACCTGCACAGAAAATGCTAACGTGGCCCTCAACTTTGCAACAGCAATGAAAGCACACAAGGATACAGACAATGTTCCTGGAATGGCTGTAATATTCATCAAATAGTTGTATGGGTTATTCCTGCCTGAATGCATGGCCATGAAGGAAAAGACATCACCTCAGATCTCTTACCAGTTGCCTCACCAAGAAAAGGCCTATCATGATGGTTTGCAAATGAGAAGACTAGTTAACAATTTATCAGGTTTAGCCTAACATTGTAAGCATTTCTGAACTACTACTAGCACCTAGAGATATTAAAAATCTTCATTATCACTGAACATAAAGTTACATGAAGATTCAATATACTTATGTCCCTGGGTATTAGCAACAAACTCCTAAAATAATTTTCAGAAGCACCATGGAAAACATGTTTCAAGAATCAGGATTGCATTGAGTAGCAAAATACTTACAGTGCTCATAGTGCTTCTTGATCTAAAACCACCAATAAAGAGGCTCAAACACCAAAAAACTAAAGGCAAGGAAGCTACAACTATAAATTCCTTGGATTTCTTTATGTAGGTCACCGATAAAAAGTCCAGATTTCTCAGGGTCAGAGAACGATGTTCTTCCAAACCTATCAAAAGAGAAGAGAGAAGATTACCTATCTGCAGTGCTTGTTCTCTCCAATACCTCCGGCTCCAAGATTCCCATTGCTGAGTCATCACCTTCTGCCCAAAGCCAGAGGAAAGACCTGAGTTTGGTAATTGAGCCTCAGACACCCACACCTGAGCCTGAACCCACTAATTAAACACTAGAGTAAGTGAATCTGACAGCGAACTGGGAAAATACTAAGGAATCCCAATGACATTGAACTGAAAAGCAATGGATTGATTCTCCAGGCAATGTCTGTGGGCAGGAATCACTGGGAATTGTGTCATTAGCAGCCACCTTCAGAGAACCAAAAACTCAGACAAGCAGTTCTCCAATCCATCTCCAGATTCCAACAGCTGGGAGCCAAAGACCTTGCAAGGAATCTGAAACAAGTGGAGCAGAGAAATTTCAGTTTCGAAATACTTGCTGATGTGCAGGAGAACATGAGTTCACTGTGGCTGCTCTGGTGCCTGCAGGTGTGTGCGCCCAGCTACCTGCTGAGAGGGAGAGGTGTAAAGCATAAAGGCACCTCTGAGTAAGTGACAAGGTACTGAAGGTCCCATCTTAGAGCTTGGCTGTGGTATTGTTACCACGGGTTCAACACGCAATGAGGAGCTGGGGGTGGGTGTGAGGGTAGACAGAAGAGGGGTCAGGAAAAAATACAGTTATATTAAACAACAGCTGAACTGTCTTCCTGAGCTGACTGTGATTTACACTGCAAAGACCAGCACACATGTTGTTAGCCTGCTTGTAGATGAGGAAACACTGAGACAGTGCAGTGGAATGGTGGGATGGAACAGCACCGGTGGTCAATCCTAACCCTGAAGGAAAGGAAACCTGACTGATCTTTTGCATCTTCAACTTACTCTATTTCATAACTTGCTTTCTTAACAGACCCATTAACACTGAACTGTGACATTATTAAAACAAATCATGCTTGAGAAAAATGCTCACACTAAATTTGCTACTTACTACTAAGCCCAAAAATATATTTACGTATAGTTTTAAGCAACACAATACACTACTCTTCAATTTTCTCACATTACTTCATTTTAAAACTGGCACAAAAGCCAGAACGAAAATTAACATGCTTCTTTTCCCCCCACCCCCAATTGAACCATTTACTACATACCAGACAATGTTCAATGACTCCACAGACAGATTCTGGTCACAGTGGAACTCTTTTTCAAAACTGTTGTGCGTAAGACCCCCTCCCATTATGAAGCTATTCAGTAACCAGTTCTGATAGTTTTAAGATTTTTCATTTTAAGAATCTAAACTGACACATACAGTTTTTTTGGCAGATATGAGAAATAGCCTTACATTCTCACCTGGTATGTTGACGACTAAATGCTCAGAGAAAGCTGGGAACTGACTTTGTCTCTTGCTCCCCCAATGCAGGACTCACCTGCACAATCCTTTCCATAACACTGTGTCCCAGTAATGTAAGTTCTCTTTGAACACTTCATCACACTGTTCTTAAGGTCTACATTTCATTTGCTTGTTAGGAAAGAAAGCTTTTCTGCCGGCCTTCCCAATATTCTTGGGAAGATCATATTTTACTCACTTTACTAAGTTTCTGGGATAAGGGAAAAGAAGATTTAAAACAAGACCATGCCTAGTGATGCACTCATACAAAAACCCCCCAAATAAAAAAAAAAAACAGAGGGACTGTTTATGAGCACATTTCCTTTGTGCTATAGGAATTCCTAGTTCCATATGATTATTATTCATGAGTTTTGAGGTTTTAAGTGACAAGGGGAAGAGAAAGGTGAAGGAGGAGGACACAGCACGAGGAATGAGGGAGGGGACAAGGGAGAGAATCATCCCTAAACCTAGCACATCTGCTGTTTCAAACTAATTGCTCCAAGACAAGCTACCACTTTCATCGACCAGGTACAAATGAAATGAAAAATAACTTGGGCAAAGCAGTTTTCTGCACACAGCAAGAGGATAAACAAGAGTGACCAACACATGAGGTATATTAAGAAGTTAGGCCATTAGAGTATTTTTAAGTTTTATTTCATCAAAAGAGAGACATTTTCCTTGATTCTCCTCAGATATGGAATTGGAAAAAATACTTGGGACATTAAAAAGCTGAGAAATATTAGTGGGTACACACACCTGAGGATTATAAAGAGATGAACTTTATACAAGCTTATTTTTAATAAAAAGTTCTTAGAACTGTTTTAAAACAGAACCTTTTGGAGCAACCTGATACACTGACATATCTGCACTGCTAAAAGACAGCAAAAGAGAAGCCTATTGTATTCACCAGACACCACAGGTTTGGATCTAAAACACCTACAAGGTTTCACAAGACCTGGTGCTTTTTGTATTTAACACTGAATACAACTCAGTGCAACGGTTTGTTGACAAACTATCTTTAGAAAGGGTTAAAAACATAAGGGGAGCACCTCGGATGACTCCAAACAAAAAACAGTTTCTCTCTGCCCACAAGTGGCTTAAATGCCAGAGAAGAGCTATAACAGAAGAAAAAATTAAGCAAACCAATAAACAAACATTTCCAAGTTATGGTGAAAGGCAAACTGAAGTAATACACAATAGGAGACCTGTCACACTAAGACCACCCTAGTCACTTTAAATATCCACATATTTCTTTACCAAGATATCAAGGAACAGATGATTTACAGGATTACTATGAAATGTCTCAGAGGCTCTACTATCAGACCTCAATAACAGAAGACAGAACTACTTTTTGACCTAAGTGACAGAGAGCACTGTTTCAATGTAGATGGTTTAATTTTCAAAATCTTAGAACATCAACAGCAGGCCTTCTTTGTAACTAATGCAGAGAGCACATGTAAGGCACAAACATTCTACCTACAAGTGGCTCCAACCTTAACCTCTTCAGAAGCTGCTTCTGAAGAAGAAAGTTGAGAATTATACCCATACGGAAGCTCATCACTGTAAAATCACCTCAAAATAAACCATAGGCAGGTTCATCAGTATCAACATGACCCATCTCAGGAGAGTCATGTTTATAAAGAAAATCAGACTGCTGCAATTTAATAAGGCTATGGAAGGAGTCTCATGATCCAGCAACATTTTTGTTTTGCAAGAACAAACCTCTTCTGTGGGGATGTAGATTTCCACACATTCTTGGCTTACTTGGGAAACTTCATTGAACATTAACTCCCTAACTGTAAGAGTGCACACTGAAAATAAAGCAAAGCTCACTTTCTGGAATACACCACAGCTCATGTCTCATAGTGCACAGGAAATACACCACAGATCACATCTCAAAATGCACAGGAACAAAGGTAAACACATTGCACATTCAGAGAATACACTCATTGGTAAGAATTGCTTAAAATTTAAAACAAGACCACTCAATAACACAATTTGTTACACAGGACTGGAGAGGCCAAGTTAAAAGATAAGGGCCATACATTCCTCTTCCAGCAGTCCCTATGAAACCACCCAGCACCAAGACTCCCAAGAGCAGACAATACAAAGAATTACTACATCAGCCTCCTCCCTCTCAACCCATACACATCCAATGACCTCATTAACTCACAGCTTCAGCTGGAGTTATCTATGAGACTTAGAGCTAGATGCATTCAAACATCAAAAATTCTAAAATTAAGACTTTTTAAAAAGTAGGAAGACTTTTGGGTTTGTAGGTATGTAAAAACTTAGCAAGCTAATAAATACTTTTACATACTTTTTATGGCACCACTGCAGGATGATAACAGTACCAGAAAAAGCCCTTCCCTTTCCTCCCATAGGCAGAGCTCTGCACATGCAGTTATTGTTCCTATCATTTAGCTCTCCCAAGGGCTTCAGCAGTGTTGACCTCTTAATAAGTAGAATTTCAAGGACTATATTACCAACCTTTCTCTATCCAGGTAGATACTTGAGAAAAATAAAAGTCAAGCCACTTAAATTAAGAATGTTTACACCAGGAGTGGTAACTACCCCTCTTCCTCATTTAAGTATCCCGTTAAATTTTTTATTCCACAAAAAAGTTAACATTTTCACCGAGTTCAAGTTGACTTAATTAAACATATTTGAATTACCATTCAGAAATAACTGATTCTCCAAACAACATAAACTGAAAACTTCTCTTCCACTACTCTGAAAACAAATCCTTGGTCTCCTCTGTCCTTATAGCACGAAGTGAGGCAAATTGTCTTAAGCAAGAAACAGACATTTTCCCCACGCCTCACAAACGCAAACAAGACTTTAGCTCATAATCATCCTAAACAAAATATACACTTTAGTACGTACTTAATGAAAACAATAATGTCAATCAAAACGTTGGGAATGTGCAAAGCACAGCTAACCCTGCCCGCTGCATTTTTCAAAAGGTGATATCCCACGCCTTTAAGACTGTGCTTCTCATTTCTACTCAAAATGTCTTTGTACTCCTAACAACAGAAGACACAATGCAGCTGCATAACAAGATTTCTGTCGCTAGAAGATGCACATGCCAATCACAACGTGCTACTCTTAATTCTCTTTTTTACCACAAAGACCACTAACCTGGTATTATACTCTTACAAATCTTCCTGTCCTCTACTTCCAGTACCTTTAAAAATGCTCCCTTTTTTCAGATGCAGTACAGCAACTTCCTCGAAAACAGAAGATGAGTCTATTATTGGTTACCCAAATTAGGTCAAACATTCCCATACTACAAAAGCTTGGTGAAAGGTAGTTTCAACAGAGTAAAGATGAGAGATAACCAGCCTACCACAGAGATGCACCAGCCTGCCTGCTCGAAGCAAATATGACACGGTCGTGAGCAGCCTAAGAAAATCAAAACAACGAAACACCACAGAACAAAATACACCAAACCTTTCCATCGGCCACACGTCCTGTTTCAGGAACAGCAAAGAAAGAGGGACACCGGCCAGAAGAAAAGCTCCGCACTGCTCTTACTTGCACAAGTTTCTTTTAGAGAGGCCACAGCCTACTTTCAACAGTCCCAAAAATCAGATACCGAAGAAAGAAAGCAAAAAAACAAACAAAAACCCCAAACAGTTGAGTCTTTCCACATCCTGTAATCGACGTGCAGGGGGGCGCTGAGGCAGCAAAGACACATCCCCCCCCACTCCCGCTGTCACACGGAATGGGAGGGGAGCGCCACAACTTCCTGCAGCTGCTCCCACCGCGCCGCTGCGGCTCCTGCGAGCGAGAGGAGAGGAGANCGGCCCCGAGCCCCGCCGATTGGTCGGCGCGCACGTCAATCAATGCGAGCCGCACGGGCGGCACCGCCCCCTCCCGGCCGCGGGGCGTGCTGGGAGCTGTAGTTCGGCGCGGGCGTGCGGCCTGCGCGGCTGTGAGGCCCTGCCGTCCCTTCTCGCTGCCCCCCGGCGGCCCCGCCTCAGTTCGGCCCCGGCCGTGCTGCTGCTGCGCCCCGCGGTGCTGTCCTGCCTGCAGGCAGCCGCTGCGTGAGCCCTGCGGCGGCCCCCAACCCAGCCAGGCTTCCGGGAAGGGCTGACGGCGTCACGGGGTCGGTGAGGTTGTCAGAGGGCTCTGAGGCCATGGGGTCCCGGCTGTGCCCCAGCACGGCCGTGTCAGCGACACCCGGCCCTGGGCGCCTCCTCCGGGCTCTCCTCAGACCCCTCCAGGGACCCACCGTCTCCCTGGGCAGCCCCTTCCGATGTCTCATCACCCTTCCTGTGAAGAAATTATTTCTGAGTGTTTCCAACACGCCGAGAAAACTCACTAGAGCCATTACCTGTTGCCCATGGCATATTTACTCCAGATGCGGCGTGTAACTCATTACAAGTGATTGCGGAGGGGATTCCACGCCCTCACCGTCAGAAGGAGCTGATTTACCTTAATGTAAGGACCATCTGTCCTTCCCTGGCTTCTTGCTTCCCTGTGCCATGGGGCTGTTCGTAGCTTTCCCTGGTGACTTCTCTTCTCCCTTGGGTGAAAACTGCTGGAGATCTGTACTAGGCAATTTTGTTTGCGAGGTAATTTTTTGTTTGGTTTCCAACATAACCATCTGTGTCTTTGCTTTCATTTCAGTAAGAAAACGTCTGTTTCCCTGAGAGAAATCATTATGTTCCCTATGGCAGGTTGCACTACCTGGCCTGGCAGTGTGTGCAGGAGGGAGCCAAAAGCCACCCCGCAGTGACTGTGTTACAGGAGCAGGGAGCACCCTGTGTCTGGTGCCCATCACAGGGCAAAAGCCCTTGGTCTTCCTTAGGTAATCCGGGTTTTTTACACCTCCTTACACTGCAGTGGCACATGAAGGCTTCTGTGGTCTGACCATTTACACCGAATCGAGAGCTCTCTGGAATGTGCAGCTTTCAACTCCAGAAATGTTGCTTAGTGAGTCTGTCACTATGATCAGACAGTGAAACTCCTGATTTTTTCTTTCGTTTGTTTGGGGTTTCTTTTAATAGATCATTTCAGAGTCAGCCTTGTTCACTTAGACTCACCTTCTGGCCTGTAGTGTAACAAATGTGTAAATGAATGAATCATGAATTATTCATCCGCCTATGTTTCCACAAAGCAAGCGTAGAGGCATTGCTCTCTCAATGATGTGTGTGTGGATGACCCAGGGGGTGAGTGGTCCCTGCCACAGTCACCAGCTGGGGCAGCAGTCTGAATGCAGCTGTGTGGCTTCACAGCTCACCTGGCTCCAGTGGCATTACAGCTGCTTTTGTAATGCAACACTAACAAGTCCCACCAGGCCTGTGATGGCTCTGCATTGGGTCACCTCAGGTTTTGGTGTACCACACTGCTGAACAGGAGTACTAGAGAAGGTGCTCTAGAAGGCAGGGGCTGAGTGGTCCTGAATAGGATCTGCTGTGTCCAACATCAAGTTACACACATTTGTCAGAAAGAAGATGGTATTTTTTATGTTATTCTATGTATTCTCTTGAAAGACCTGCCATCACTGAAAAATCAATAGCTTATATTGATATAAAAATATATTGTAATATAGTAGTATAAAAATATGAATATATTGATATTTGCTTTAAAATACATTCTTTTGTATTCCTCAAAACATTGATTCTGAAGATGACTTTATGCATCAAATCCTAAAGTAGCAATAGGGCTATTTGTGACTTCTGAAGGTAAAAATTGTACAGCTAGATTATTGGGATTCCTCTATTCCTCAGTCCTTTCATTTGAGAGCGGGGAAAATATGGAGAAGGAAATAGTCATGAATCAACTTGATTGCAGTTTTGAAACCCTGGTCCAAAATCACAGGGGAGGAAGCTTGCAGTATCATGGGGTTTTGAAATTTTCACATGATTTCCCTATCTGCTTAATGATGCTTTTTAAAATTCTCATGAAGAAGTTTAAGAAGAACTATTCAGCTATGCAGTATCTTAGACCATGACTGTCAGCTGTTAATTGATGGCTTCTGGAAAATCAAGGTGTTAGACTCACCACTTAGCTTTGTTGCTCTGGAATACAGTGCAAAAGAATGCTGAACAACCACGAAGGAAGACAAACCCTCTGCCACCAAGGGTTTGTCATTTAAAGATATTACAATTCCCCACTTGACATAGTGTCATAGTTCCCTTTGCTCTGTTGTTCTGTTTCTATGATTCCCTCTTTTCCTTTTTTTGCTCCTGTTAAGGAGCAAGAGCCCTATTTGTATTGCTTTTGTGGACTACTATAGCATTTACTCAGAGTGAAAAATACAGCACATTTTATCAACTTGAAGGTTGTGGAAATGATCTTCACAGCTAGATGGCAACAAAAGAATTCCATTAGACTTCCTTCAATAAAAAGTGAGAAATGCAATGTTGTGAGAGCATTAGAAGCAGCTGCCTGACTCTAATGTCAGTGACAGTCTCCGTCAATTTAAATATTTGCAATAGCCATAATTAAACACTTAGTAACTGGCATTGAGCTAAAATAGAAATACATTACATAGTCTTACTGCTGTGCAGATTTTAATTCCGATTTATATCCTCCTTGGCTTTGTGCCTGGATAAGTCTTGTGATATAAAGGCTGATTTACACAGTATAGAAATTGTCATAGAGGACAAATTATCTTCTAACTGAGTAATAGAATTTTGACTTTTTCTGGAAGCAGCTTCCTAAAGAGATCAAACAATGTTATGTTCTCCTTTCACTGTTTAAAGACTGAAGAGATTTACATCTGCAAATAGAGGAGTAGTCTGCCTGGGTCACTAAATCTAGACTCTGGCTCCTGGAGGCTGTGACGTCATCTAAACCTTGTAAACAGTTTTTCCCTCATCCTCTAAAACCAGTGTTGAAACTGGTGATTCTCCTACACACAGTCCCTGTCATGTAAGAAGACGTGTTACAACCTTGGGCTGACCATGCCTTATGAAAAGATGTAAACAAATGTTCCTTGGGTTTTGCCCTCATTTTTATCTTTTTGGAAGATGAGGGTAGCAAACCATGGCACAGTATACAATAACAGAAATTCAGGTCTCAACATTCTTACCTGGATATTTGCCATTCTGCTGTAGGATCTCTGATGATAAGGTTTCAGTTCCTTAAAGCTTTTGATTATAGCAGAAAAAAATCATTAAATCATAATTATTCATTGTATCATTATAAAATAATATAAAAAATAAAATTATAAAGAAACACCCCAATTTTTATTCTATTTTGCCTGTAAGACCCACATTTTTCTAATCACACTGTAAAGGTGAAATAAAGAATAAAACTCAACCTTGTAGTAAATAGGTACACTGGGAGATTTCCAGCAGGCCTGAATTGGTTCCAAGTGTATTTTATTTTAGATCAGAGCGCAGCGTATAGGATGTGGTTCCAATTCTTGCTGCCACACAGGCAGCCCTTTTGTGAGCTGCTTCTCTGGCCATGAAGCCATGTTGAAGGAGTTTGAACTGTCTTTCCCGAATCTCTTCCAGTTCTTTCCAATGGTTCCATTGCAAAGAATCCTGCATGAAAGACACACAGATGATCAGACTGCAGATGATATAGTAGTCTCCTCTTTAAAGGATGCGCTGAACTTATATTTGACAGTCCTGCTGGCTGACAACTTGGTTTGTTTTCTAACATGATTGGGAAACTTGTCAAAATCAAAGCAGGAGTGATTAATAGAAAGGTAACCTGAGTGGCTCACCCAGTTTAAGATGACTTAAATACAGCTGCAACACTCCACAAACCCATGGGAATGATGAACTGTAACAGCTTGGGTGAGAGAGGTGGTAATCCCATTGGTGTGGTGGGATGTGTGTGATGGGAAGCTGGGGGAGACAGGAGTTAGAGACAGGGCTGTGGTGCTGTCTTGGCGGGATGAGCGTGACAATAGGAGTGGGAAGGCAGGGGCAGTGCGGATGAGCCACCTGCTCTGTGGTGGCTGAATGTGTGACAGGAAGGTGAGGTCAAGGCCAGGGCTGGAGAAACTGTGCCTGTGCAGGAAGCAGGGTGTTGCTGTTGCCAGTCATGCGTGGCACCATCTGCCTCTGCCCCCCTTGCCAGTGCTGGCAGTGGAGCAAAGGTCTGTGAACAGCAGGTCTATTGCAGAGCTTTTCTCCTTATGTAATAACCAGACCTTGCTCGGCATGATGCTGGTTTTCTGGGGGGTAATCTTTAAGAGTCCTGCTTGCTTTTTACGCTCCATTTTTTTTTCTACAATCTTCTTCTGCAGGTTTAAAATGCGTTCGTCTTTCACGGGCCTTTCACCAGCCTGGGACTTTCTTTTCTTTTCTTCTTGCCTACAAAATCAAAAAGAAGCAATGAGAAGGCGAAATAGTATCTTCCCACAGAATAAATCCATCTGAGCATATATTACCTTGATAATAATGAATTTGCTCTTGCTTCTGGGAACAAGCTAGACTCAAACCAAATTTAACTCATATAACTTGCATGTGGTATTTTCAACTTGCCTCTTGTTGTTACAGCATAGCATTACTACACCATATAAAATAATTTTTTCCCACAGGATGCCAGGATGACAATATCTGAAGTATTTCAAGCCTGACATGATATTCTTTAGAAAAAAACATGTGCAAAACTTGGGATAATACTGCAGCTCTTTGCTTGTGAGAATGATGAAGTTTTCCTTATATGATCATTAGTATTCATCTTGACTGCTGTATTCCTTGGCAAATGAAAGATATTATTTTCTGTGTAATCTCAATGCCCAGATACAGAATCTATGGGATGGTGATGTATTAATTAAGGTTATTTGCTCTAGGTGAGCATAAATTCATGGCAGCATGTGCAGCATAAAACTAAGGCATAAGAGAGATGTTATTGGATAGTCTTCTCTTTCCCCCCCCTTCTAGTGTAGTCATTTTTCTGTCCTCTGGAATTTACATTTTACCTGTTTTTGCTTACTTTCACCCAACTGGCACAATTTACTCAGAACTTCTTCATGCAGGCTACACCACAGTTACATAGTGACTCACTTAACATCCAACCTCCTCTTTTATTCAGCATTGCACTTGAATTTGGCTTAGTATGATCAAGCTGCAGAGTTAATATTATGTCATGATCATCTGTGATTCTCTGGCCAAATTCAGAGCTAAAGGAAGCATCAGATCTTCCAAATAATGCACATAATTATATAATATATGACCAGGTTAGATCTGGTGCAGCTGGTAAGGATAGTTTTATAAAAGGTCTTTTTATATTGCAGTGGTGCAACATTACAATTGCTTTTACTGGAAAGCAGATAAAGACACCACATGACCAAGGGCAGAGTGCACCAGGGTGTTGTCCAGCTGATTCTGTAAGTGTCATTCTGTCAGTGCCAGGACTAGTTTCACAGACAGGATGCCTCTTGGAAAGAAATGTTTTACAACTGAACTTTACCCTTAAATCTTGGTCTTACATCAAGTGTTTTGAGTATAAGACACACTCTCCTCAAGAAGCTGGCAGATGGGGAAGAAGGAAGAAGTTCCTTCTGATGCTAAACCCACCAATTTGCCTTAAAACGATGTAAATATCAAGACTCCAGGGATCCAAACACTTCTTTCATCTTAGGAGAGATGGTTTTTGCCTGCCTTGTTAGCTTCATCTTTGCTAACAGGAAACTCTCCATGACAGCAGATTTTCTTCAGAACAGCCATTCTGGACTAGAGGTCCCAAAATCCTCAGGGAGTGGATAAAGGGGAGATATGATCTCTGTTACATTCTAAAATGTGACTGAACTCTAAATAAGTGGCACAGTTTAGCTTGACTTCTCATTTCCAGTTGCTTTCCTGAGACACTTCCTGAACCTCTCTTCTTGTGTCATGCTGTGTGCTTAGGATAACATTTCCTTATCCTCCTTAATATTGTGATATACTCTGCTACACTGAGATTAATTTTTAACACTATTGTGTAAATCTGAAAATTATGTACTATCACTTTATCTAATTTAGAACATGGTTTATTTCTATTTGCACAGTATCAAGGCATTGCATTCCAAGGGGTATAGGAGAATATAACATAAGGTTTTATGTAAATACGTGATGATTAAATCTCGTCAATGGGAATAAAGAACAAAACCTTTCCTTACATGCAAATCTAGATTCTTGTAAATACAATTAAGGGAAATGCAGCAAGAGGTTTAAAATCATGAAGCAGCAGCAGCTGCTTCTGTATTAACACTGTAAATAGTTGCTTATCCCCAGAGTAATATTCAGTTCTCTTCAGGAAGTCATGTGCCAGTCATCTACATTATTCCAAAAAGCTGCCAATCCCAGAGATTTTCAGATGCCACACCATATCATAACAGAAACTCCAAGAGGGGAAGGAATGGAAATTTTAAAAATCTGCTTTCCTGTGATGGTCAGTTGCAAACTTTCAGGACTCAAGAAAAAAAACCTCTTATGATCTCTGTCACCTCATCTCATGTATTTCCCAGGGAAATAAGGTAACAGCCAGTCAGAATGGGCTGGTACATAGCTAGAAAAATCCTCTGCAGATTCAAGAGAAAATTATGTGATGATTCATGAAAAACCTTCTCAGCTGTGTTTAAAAAATGGCAAATTTGAAGATTCTAGGGACCAAAATACCAATCTAAGCAGCTAGGACTCTATTAGAAGCTCACCTTGCAAAATAACTTGTGCAATAAACACAGTTAAAAAAAAAAAAACAAAACCAGGATTACCTTATAGCACAATAAACACTTTTTTTTTATTTTCTCATACTCTCAGTCTTGGTGACTAGGGCTCCTGCACCATATAATTCTTAGTTTCTGCAGTAAGTACAGTGAACATACCCAACTGTTAAGGCAGTCATTATTTTGACATTTAAGAACACTACACCACACGACTGATTACTATTTTGTACAGGTGTGAGGGATTTAAGCACTCAAAATCTGCCTCCCTTCCAAAACAATCAACTTATTAAGCACATCTTTACCCCTCTACGTGCTGTTTGTCCCCTCAGTTCTGTCCTGCATCACAGGGTTGTGCTGTCAGACTGTCTTACAGACTTTGGAGGATCGACCTCAGTTCTCCACTCCTCCCCCAGAAGGCCTTTGAACCCCTAAGTCAGACCTGAACGCTCCAGGGAACACCTGGTTTAGGAAGTTTGTTCAACTTGGATAGGACTGTCACAGCTGTTCATCCACAACCCTCCCTTCTGCTTGTCCTCTTTCTAACCTATGAGGACCATTGGTAAGATTTGCTATTCTACCCTACAATAATTCTCTAAACATAAAAATTTGCTTTTTACATCTCTGTGCAGCATTTCAAGAATACAACCCAAATAATTAATCTCTCACACTCATTTGATAGGTATTTCAGGGTTCAAGATCTGCAAATAAGGTTTAATACACAAACCCTATAGTTTCTGTAGAGAGAAATAAAAACTGCATCAAGGTGTTTAGCATTTGTAAATGCTATGGCCAGCATGCCATATTTCTGTATTAACAGAAATAACACCAGAGATCTGGATTCTAGATGGAAATGCATGAAATATGCTCCTAAAGAACAACATTTTTGGTATACTTTGATGATGCCTTTTTATAGGAGATGCTTCCAAGTTACATACACAGAGTGCCTGGGAGCCATGAAAGGAAAATGTCTTATAATATCTATAATTATACATTATGTTTTCTTTATTTGGAGAGCAAACAGGGCATTATTAAAATTATTGTATTATTTATCATAAGTCTGAGCAGAAGCTTGTAAACTTAGTGTTTAACTTCATTTGGATTCTACTATCTCTGGCATGCTGCTCTGTTCCAAAAAAACATTTCAAATGACAGGACAAAAAAGTGAATCAGAATTAGCTTCTTATTCAGGCATAGCTTATTTCAGGATCAGAACAGCTTTAGGTCTGAATTAAGCCAAAGAGTTTAAAGGAACCCAGTCCTTTATAAAATCCACAGGCTGCACATCTAGCAGAACAGATGATTCTTTAAGCAGTTACTAGTGAAACAGGTTTCACACAGTGCACAAGTTCTTACTGTGTAGTTTGTGTCTCTAGTGGAAAACAGTGGCTTGAGTTGGTCCCACAGGCTTTCACAATGCTGAATATTTAGCAATGAGAGTGCATTTCCAGCTCCAACTCCATTTCAAGTTCTTAAGTCTTGAAATCTTTTCTTGATACATGCCATAGAAAAGAGGGTCACTGATCTGTGGAGTCAATCCACTGCAGCTGCAGTTATTGATTCATTAAACTACCTTCTTAAGCACTAACATATTAAAACCCCAGTCTTTGGAGATTAACTATCAGCAAAAAACCAAATTAGAGCCAAGACTAGTGAAAACTAGTTAAAGGGATACATCAACACTGCTTTCTGTAATTGAGATTTAGAACTGGATGATAAATCAATAACATGAATTGAACTCTAAGAAGCCACCTTTGGCAATAGACATGAATTTAAATCATGTCTAAAGACATGTGTTTGTAGCCTGATAGAATATGTCTTCAGAATGTCAGCCTAAACATCAGTGTGCAAAATAAATATGGCAAGACAAGGACTAATCTCTCAAAGCCACACAAGTGAAAAGGTGAAAGGCAACTTGCAAGAAAACAGTGGCAAATATTCAAGATCCAGTAAAAATGGCATAACAGGCTTGTAATATTTTATTCTTTTACATGGGCTCAGCTTTATTTGTAAATAACTTAGATTTTAAAACCTTTGTGGAAGGGACCTGTCTTCTGCATATGTGAAGCACCTATGTTGGCTATGGATCCTTTATGACAATGAACAATAAATATAATAATTAATAATATTCAAGGAAAAAAGCTACAAGCCTAATATTAGTTTAGATGAAAAAGAGAAACCACTTTAAGTGGCAAGCTAGAATGATTCTAATAACATCAAATTAGTTCTGATTAGCTGACAAGAAACAGAAGAAAGGCCAAACTTCTTTCTAAATATATATGATTGCCTCTGAATCCTGGGGCAATACTGTCAACACTAGCCTATGGAGTGTCTTCAACCATAAATGATGGAAAAGATTTGTTAAATCTGATGCAAATTATTTTCAAGAATAAAAAGGAAATCCTGACCCCAGTGTAATCCTTGACAAAAGTTATACTGATTTACAAAAGGGCACTATTTTGCTCTTTGTTCTTCTTCTCAAGGCGCTGCCAAAATACTAACAAAGTTGCAATGTCTTAAATGTCACATGCTGTTTTATACTGACTTTAAAGCAGCTGCTCGTCCAAGTTCTGCTCTGAATTGGGAAATCTGGTCCAGTTTTTCTAGAATAAGTTGTTCCTTAGCTTGTTTTTCATGAATTATCTGATCTCTCTTCTCTTCCTCTGCTGCCTTCTGTGCTTCTTTGAGTAGAGCGAGGCGTTCACGTAGTTCCACTATTGACATTTCACCAAATAAACCATGGCCACCAATCTGGAGAACATGAAATATAGGTTTAAATAACACTGTAAATACCAAGGGGAGAGTAAATGAGTAAAACCAGAATATTTTGATTGTGTTCCAATTCATGCTGAATATATTCTGACTTCCGGAAGTATAAGGGTGGCCCTAAAGTAACTGATATTTAAAAGCTGTTTTTAAAATATAGAGCTTATCTCTCATATGTGTGAACATAAAATATTTAAAGAAAAGGCATTGAAATATACAGAAGATTAATCACAAATACAATATATTTGCTCTCCAAAAAAATTCTGCTTGACTTCTAGTTTTAATTAGACTTTTGAATTTTAAAAATGTGTAAAACTACCTTTTTTTAATGTGTAAAACCAGAACAGACTTTGAACTAAAAAATACGCATTTTCTGTATTTATCTATTTCCAATGGATTTGATCTGTAATGGCATCTACTATTTTTATCTGAAAAGACTGGGACTAAACAATGCTCTCTACCCAGGAAATTCGGATCTTAATGCCCAAAGTTCAAATATTCAAATCTGAGTGTTTAATGAAGGCTTTGCAATATCCACTTTGCAATGAGAGTGGTGATCCTGAGATGCAATGAGAGACTTCTGCACCCTAGTTTGCACATGGAGACAGGTAATTTCTAAACAGCTTGGAGAACCCTTGAAGTTTTTAGCCTTTGCTCTTACGTATACTCTCCCTTTCTCCAAGTCCACCATTAAACCACGTCCCAAGTGCCACTTCTCACATCTTTCAAAAACCTCCAGGGACAGTGACTCAAACGCTGCCCTGGACAGCCTGTTCCAGCGCTTGACAGCTCTTTCTGGGAAGAAATTTTTCCCAATATAGAGATATGGTTTCGGGCTGATTATGATGGTTCTGGGTTGACAGTTGAATTGGATGATCTTGAAGGTCTCTTTCAACCTTGATGATGTGTGGTTCTGTGATCTCCTTCTCAGATTTCACTTTACAGTGAATTTGCAAATAGCAATTTCCATAATACTTTGCCTCTTTGACCACTGAGTTGTATCCACAGGAGGCGAAGGGGAAATGTTTTGCAACAGGGTTTATATGTCAGTAGTAGTGTTTGAGCATGACAAGTAGACGCCAAGAATGTCAAGGAAAGAGAATTTCCTACAGGCACAGAATGGTAGAAGCTGAATATTTTGAATGTCTGCATTTCAAAAATACTCAGTGAAGCCATAGAAGTGGTTCCTAAATTAAGAAAAGTCCTATACTCGTGCAGTAGATACTGCTGGTGTTCAAGCAACTTAAGTGTCATCAGGGGAAGAACTGGTACTTTAAAAATTATGAGAATGAATGAGAATTTGATGAACAAATACTTAATTTCACTACGCCACAAAATATTTTTTTGTACAAAGAAAGAAAAGCAGGGCAAACTATCACCAAAAGTGTGCTAATTCACTACAGTGCTATTGTAATATTCAGTAGAAGGGAACTGTGATGTTCTGATATAGAATCATAGAATGATTCGAGTTGGAACTTCTCTGAACAACCTGTTCCAGTGGTTCATCATCACGCTCATTTAAAAAAATTTATTCCTTTTGCCCAATGTAAGGCTTTCAGTTTCAAACCNGGAGCCAACCCAGACCTCCACACAACTATTTCCTCCTGTCATGTCACTACAGGCCTTGGTATAATATCTTTCTTTTAAGTGCCTTTATATCCCAAAAGGCTGCAGTATGGTCTCCTCAGAGCCTTCTCTCCTTCAGGCTGAACAACCCCAATTCTCCAGCCTTTCTTCATAGCAGAGGTACTCCAGCTCTCTGATCGTTTTTGTGTCCCTCCTCTGGACCCACTCCAACAGGTCCATGTTGTTCTTGTACTGAGGACCCCAGAGATGAACACAACACTCCAGGTGGGGTCTGACAAGAGCAGAGAGAGGGGCAGGATCCCCTCCCTCGACCTGCTGGTCACACTGCTTTGGATGCAGCCCAGGATATGATCAGCTTTCTGGGCTGCTAGTGCACACTGACAGCCCATATTAAATATATCATCTACCAATGTCCCCAAGACGTTCTCCACAGGGCTACTGTCAAACAATTAATCTCCCAGCCTCTACTGATACAGGCAACCAGGAGTTGCCCTGACCCATGTGCAGCACCTTGTTGCACTTGGCCTTGTTAACATGCATGAGGTTCACACAGGCTCACTCCTCTAGCCTTTCAAGACCTCTTTCTTACAGCGTGTCAACTGCACCACCCAATCTGGTGTCATCTGAAAACTTGCTGAGGGTGCACTTAATCCCGCTGTTTATGTCATTAGAGAAGATATTAAATAACATTGATCCCGGTACAGACCCTTGAGGGACACCACTCCTTCCTGGTTTTCAATAAACCATTGACTGTAACTCTGGATGTGGCCAAGCAGCCAGTCCTTTATCCATCTAACAGTCCAACCATGTCATTGAAGTCCATGCCTTCATACTTGCAATATGACCTACTGTATGGCCACTCCATTTTCAGCAACTTTACACTTTAGTAACTTCGCTTGATTTTTGAATGAATCTTTCATATATGACTTGAAACCTGCTGTGTTTTTCTGCTTTGTCTTTTGAGATGAGCTAGATGGGAAAATGTCTTTAAAGCTGCATTCTGTACAAACAGTATTTCAGTGGAAGCTCTACATGAGGAGTCAACAGCCACTGTAAAAGGCAATGAAATGAACTAAGCTCAAAAATAAGAAAGTACTGACATTCCAGTTACCATCATTTTCCTGAATGAGACCCTGCACCATTTTACAGTTGTAGTGGAGAATGTGATGACATTTCCACATCTGACTACGTCAAACCATTATGTCTTTGCAGCCGACACTTTGTGACGGAGTCATCAGCGTAACAAATGTGCAGTGAAATCACATTAAAGGCTCTGCTTAGGGTGGATAGAATGTACAAATCTAAGCATGTTCAAACCTGAAACAGTAGAAGACCTATAGGCTGGAGTACCTTTTGGCAGTTACCATATCTGTGGTGTACAGTAATTCTTTGTACTCCTCACTTTATTCCTCTGCTTTTTCCATTGCGGTTCAGTAACATTTCTCCACAAATGTGTGGAGTCTGGGTTTGAAAAAATAGAGTTGCCTTCTTCGGCTGGAAAAGAAGTGGAGAAGTGATGGAAGCAGCCACAGAGGCAACCAAAGAGAGTAACGGAGAATGGGACATCTGGGGAGCTGATTTTGTTCTTGTTCATTTCTTTCACACCTGACATTAAATGCATTCTGAAATCTGATAAATGAGATGGGGGATTTATTTGGTGGTTGCAAAGACAGGTAGCTTTGGAATCAATTAGAGGCTCAGTTCTATTCAGAAGAGCAGGAGGTAAAACCAAAGCATCTTCTTGACTGTTCCAACAGCCCCTTGAAAGAAAGATCTGTTCCTTCAATATGATTTCTTCAGACGAGTCATGGATGTTTATCGTCTTCTTCATTTGAGTACTCATGAAAGAAAGCAATGGAAAAAACCCACCAAAACAAAAGGATTCTGTGATTTAAAACTGCTAGTGTAATTTTATATTATTCCATGTTATTCTTCTTTCATTGGAGGTAAGAAAAATGGGAAGAGTATTTTCAGCTAATCTGGTTCTGACTTAGTGGTAAGGTAACAGATTTCTGGATGCAGCCTAAGTCTGGGCATTACAAAGCCCAATCTCAGGCATATCAGCTATTGTGCATCTACTAAGTCCAACAAGTTTGGGATACAGTTCCTGTAGACTTAAACACACTCACACAAGTCATTTGTGCAGTACATACATAACAGCTTGGAATGTTTTGGGTTCTCTTGACAATCTCTTTCATATACCTGAATGTTGGCAGTTTTGAAAGCAATTTATTTTGCTAATTACCACAGCCATCATCACTGCAATATGAACAATACATCAGTCCAGACTTTGTGTCCATTCAGTTCTTGCCCAGGACTGACCAATCTTTGAATTTTTGAAGATGGATAGAACATCTTGTAATGACTTGCCAGTCTCTTTTTGTAAAATATTGGGAAACCCAAATTATATTGGCAAAATTCAAAGGACCAAGAGGACTAAGTTTCACTTACCATCAGAATATTTCTCTTGATAAAATTTTCATTTTATAAACTTTGTGAAAGTTCCATTTCAGATCTAACTTTTGTGTTTCCCTCCAAAATGGGGTCAATTTGTACTTAATGCAGTCAGACTGTGATGTATCTGCATGCAGTACACAATTCCTCCAAATGTGTGAAACCTATACAGGACACCTTTATATAAAAACAGTAGTTTTTATTTTGAGCTTACCTCTGTTAAGTCAACAAACTTGTGTCTGACACCAGGTAGAGACTCAATAGCTCGTATTTGCTGAATTAGTTCATATCTTTTCTTAGCCTTCTCTTCCTCGTCTTCTAGAGCTTGCCGAAGAAGTTCTCCACTTTCTTCATTAACTCGCTGAGCTGAAAGATTAAGAATTAATCTCTGTTAGCTGGTTGCCTGTTTTAACAAGTAGTCCATCTGGAGGAAAATTCATATGGGTTTGTGAATAATGGTAATAATACTGATCTGAAGGTACTTGAGGGAACAGTCTGGCATTGGTGGGAGGAATCATTAGAGAAACAAATGAGTGCTTCCCACCTCCACTATCTATCCTTCTATTCAGCACATAAACGTACTGTATACATACACAGACACTTTGAATTACTGCTTTGTAATTTCTGTTCTCATTTGTGCATACTGTTTCATTATTCAATAAAAGGTTAGTATACCACAGAAAATACTAATAGTTTTTCAGTCTATGTATATCCTAGAAATCACTGAATTGCAAAGGCTGGTAGGCTTTGCTGGTTCATTTTGGAGTGGCTCTCTGCCTGTCTCAACCCTTATGGGTACAGGTATGAAGACACACAAGCAGAGAGAGCTCTGCTCACCAAACTATGCCCAACTAGAGGCAGTCTGTTCACACAGTAGATGTTAAACATGGCATTGCACTGAAATATGTGCAGCCATGTCAGTGAAACAGCCTGGGCTTTATTAGCTAATGCATTAACTGAAGAACTTTCTTTAAGGATAATGAGCATGAGTAATATTATTTCCCTCCATCCTAATAATGTATCTATCTTGGAGGTGTTACATCCTTCTCCCTTGTGAGACTGTCCTTCTAGAAGATGGCTTTTCTTTAATTAGGTACAGACTTCTTCTAGAAGATGGTCTTCTCTGGAGAAGACAATAATCTTGAGCCATGATTCTTTCACAGCAGTTGCCAGACAAAAATGAATCACAAGAATCTGAGCTTCATAACTTGACAAAAAGTAGAGTCATTCACACGTGCTACTTTTAGGTGGAACAAACACTGGTTGCAGAACATTAGTGCTGTATTTCTCCCATTTAAACAAAGAGTAATTCTCATGACCAGTAGCTTAGAATTTCTGATCTACCCAGCTTATTCCTGAAATTCTTGTTCATACATTCATGGGAATGTAATGTATAGCCTGGACCTTTCCCTCAATTTCACTTTCTGTTCTTTAAAAATTGTAATTGGCCACTAAAAGAAAGATGAAGTAATTTGGGGACATTTAGCATCACCTCACATTTTTCTGGCAATATATAAATACCTATCTGCTGTTTGTATTCCTGGAGCTTTTTTTTTACTTGCTTTACATTCTTGTGTCCTTCCATGACCTGCTCCGCCAGCTCTTTCATTTCTTTCTGTTCCTGCAGACGTTTCTCTGCATGCTGGTGCATCAGCTCTGCTTTCTAAATTGCAAACAAAGAGGTGAATACAACTCCTGATGACTGCTGATCTGAATACCTCAAGTCATTCAAACGGGGCAAGGACAATTGGATTCAAACTATTACATCATCCACAAAAGTAGCATTGGCTGGGGACAAGAAAGAGACCTACATTTAAGTTCCCTTCCATGTTTTATTTACCTGCAACTGCCCTTCATGACATTTGTACTGCTATTTTCCATGATTCCCTCCTGCGTGTTTCTAAAAGCAGACAAAAAGAGCCATTTCTGGATCTGGTCATGAGACAGCAAGAAGTCTGCTAATCTAATATACAGCTGGTTGTGTGCCTGCAGGATCTTCTTGGGCCTAAGTCACAGCTCTGTAACATAGCCCACTTTTGGCTACCATGCTCCTTTCTTTGTCAGAGGAAAGGAACAAGAAGCAGGAAAATGGATTTTCCCAGACTGGAGGCCTTGCTGTTCTTTCTGTTTTAGACAGAAGACCAGAGTTTTAGAAGAAGGAGGGAGGTCAGCCCAATTGGTGCTCAGTGTGTCTGGAGTTCTGCATGTGGATGAAAAGCCCTGCTGGCATCTGCTGTCAGGCAAAGGGAGACACCTGGAATTGGTCAGCTCAGAGCAACTCTTACTTGCACACCCCCAAATCTATTCATATTGGGGCATTTCTGTTAACAAATAAAGCACATGTGCTCTGAAATTGAGTTGAATATAACAATTCCAGTAGTTTTGGAATGAGTGTGAGGGATCACACTATGCTCAGTTGCACATAACAGGGTTCACTTTAAGTCCTTGATACAGTCTGTCTAAACAAACATGAAGACTCAATGCCAAAAAAAGGTTGAAACATTTTACAGGACAGAAAAGGAGCTCATTAAGCAAGTTTCCCTTTTGCAGCATGGTCCTCACGAAAATTTTATACGTTTGCTGTCCCATCTTATGTTGCTGAGACACTGAAGAGACACCTGTGAGAGATGGTCAAGAGACAAGTAGTGGCCTACAGGGCATAGCAACAAACTGGACTAACAGGAAACAAAAGCCTGTGATAGTGGCTATGAGAAGTTTAAAATCTATCATATTTGTTGATTCTTATTCACCTGTTTACTTTATAGGAAAAGCACTGGGAAAATGTGATGTGAGTTTGGGAAAATAATTAAAAGATCTAACAAAGTTTTCAGGAAACTGATTTGCTGGATCAGAAACTGTGTGAAAATATTTCTTGGCATAAATACTAATTTTTTCATATAGATGGATCCAGAGAGGGTTCTCTACCTGAATTTTCCCCCAAGAGACGCAGGTATGTCAGATAATATCAAGTAAATCGTATTATATCACTTTAAGAAACAAATTCTTTCATATTTTTGGCTCTTATTTTAACAAGATAAAGAAACTAGTCCTATATTTTATTGAATTCATTGCAAATGGTGTATTGCATCTCAGTATTTGTTCAAAAAGGCTTTGCATAATTACATGAATATAGGGGAGCTGGCTTTAACCTTCAGCTTTTATTCAATTTACTTTCTAAGTGTTATCAATCAAATCAATCACTTGTAAAAAGTACTTTAATGTGTAAGCACTGCTGTATCTGGAAGTTATAGCACTATTTTTCCTTTGTTTGCAGTGAGTAAAGGTGCTGCAGAGAACTTTTACACTTTTTTATGGTAGGTATCATCTGTGATAGTGCAAGTAAGCAAAGTTTCAGCATCTCTGTATGTATTACCTCTTCCCTCAAGAGATCACCTTTCTTCTTATTTTCCTGAATTACATTCTGACGGGCTAGAACTGCCTCTTCATGACTCAGTTTCCCCTGAAGCCTCCTACACTCTATTTCAGCCAGCTGTTCTTCCAAATCTTTTCCACGCATCAGTTTTTGCCATTCCAAGAATTCAGATGGTTCTCCAGCCCCTTGTTGCAAATTTTCAACTCTACAAGAGAGAAAACAAGAGTATACTATTCTAGGGATCTGGCTCTGCAGCCCTGCCTTAGTTCATAAAACATTTCCAGTAGCTTTTTGTGATAGGAAGGGTTTCATCTCTGCAGAGAAAGAAGTCATTTGGCAGATATATTTTAATTCCAGGCTAAGAGGTGTTCCTACTATGAGGAAAGACTGAGAAAGCCAGTCTGAAGGAAAGTGCATGAGGGCATGGACCTGAAAGCTTTCAGTAAAACAAAACCCCTAGAGAGGGCTAACTTTAGCTACATATGGATTCTCATAAGGAGCACAGAGAATCAGGCTGAAGGTATGTATATTTTCTGAGAGGATTGCTTTCCTTAGAGGTAGAAAGAACCTTTTTGGCAATCTTCTTGGCAACTTTAACACCAAGAACTAAAAACTTCTGCTTGATTCTGCTTCTGTTTTGCATTTTGTCAATTAAATAATATTGCTGTAATGAGGCAAAGAAGTATCCAGCTATAAAGCAATGTCACATTCTTATTTTTTGTGCTCAGCCGAGAGAGAAAAGCATAGCAAAACCCTGGGGCAGGCCCATCAAAGTCCTGGAGCAGAGGAGGGAATGAACCAATAACTAGGGCAAAGACACAAACATGCAGTGAATTGCATATTAATGCTGCTCCCTAATGCATATATGTCTGTATATATCTATAGATATCTATATTTATATATCTATATATATGTTGTGTGTTAAATGCAGCTGAAGATTAAACTCATTAATATAAAATAGTTACAGGGAAAATCTATTCCTTTGCTGAGTGGAACAAATTCTGCCATCTAGGGTCAACAGTGACATATGTAATACAGAAGAACCTCAATATACACAAGCAGCTGGTAACAGAACCTGAGTGATGTATAATATCTTACTGCTGGAATCCTGATGCATGTACCAAAACCTGATGGGTCAGAAGATCAAATCCAACCTTACGCAGTCATTCCAGGACTTAAAATGCTATCAATATTTAGTACTTAGCCTGCTAAGTCAGGTGGTTTAGAAGTAATACTAAATCAAGATGGCATGATATAGGTTTAATCTTTGTTAAAATTTTTAGTGAAAATGTTCTTTAATTCTAGTCACAGAATACAATCTGTAGTGGCCATCCAGGAGTCAGCCTCTCCCTAGTTAACATCCTGTGACAACCTGTGCTGCTCAACAATGATTCCTTATGTCAGGGTTTCTTAGAGCCCCAAAAGGACCTGCAGCCTCTCACTCCTGCCCCCCAACCCCCAGGATTTCGTGTTGTGTTCAAAGACAGCTCTGTTGCAGTGTGACCGTATAAGGTTGGATTGGACTGAGTGAAAAGAACTGTGTGAGGGAGAGCTACAGAAAGTCCTGGTGTGTGTGGAGAGTTTCTTACCAGGAGACTTATTTAAGCCTGTGAACAGCCTTGGTCCTTGCCTAAGCTACACTGCAGGTATGCCTGCACCCAGCCTAGGACCTTGTTGACCCTGCCTTGTTGATTTGGCTTCCTGGCTGGACCTTGGTCCTGACTCGTCACTTTGGACTCATCTTGCAAGCACTGGGCCCTTGGCTGACCCTGCTGTCTGTCACTGGGTCTGCTCTGCTGCCTTGCCAGGGTAACATGGAACTGAGCTGCTGTCAGTGAGGACACTGTCCCTACATGTCTTGCTGTCACCCTCAGCTCTGGCTAATCTCACCCTAAGAAGCAGCACATTCTTTGTCCACCATATCTTACTGTGATAGAAATGGACAGGTATTTTATATACATATCAGCAAGTTCAAGTATCAAACTTGGCATGAGGTTGACCACAACCACTGAAGAAAATGGAGATCTATGAAATTATTTGGCTTATTACAGATGCATCTTTTATGGACACAGAAATAGATGTGTATCTGGGTCATTATTTATTCTAGAGAATTGGAATAAATATAAAAGTGACCCCTGTTGGACTTTGCAAGTGGGATCTAACCAGGAATGCTAAATCAGAACATAGTCACATTGTCTGGCATCTACAGAAAAACAAGGACTTCAATGTAGATCTTTTCCAACCCCCTTTTCTCTTTATTTGTCAATTGTCTTTATAGAGTAGCTTCCTATGCTTAGATTAGATCCATTAGTTTAGTTTACCTGTAATTTACTTAATTGTTTTGAATGTGGTTGATCGTTCCCTATCCAGGGATGTGAAAAGTAATCCTAGAAGGAGAGTGGTCATACCTCTTGAGCTCCTCTTCCATTTTCCTCTGGTAGAGGGCACCCTCCCTTAAAATAGCCGCAGTGTTTAATTTAATGGGTATATTGTCAATCTGTCAGGAAAGGGAATGTATATACTGTTGTTAGTAATGTAAACCATAAAACAGAGTATTAAAACATTTCAGTGGGTTAAATAAATTGACCCAAGACAGCATAAATTTTGCTTAAAGCATTCATCTAGCATTAATCTGACATTCACAATGAAATTGCACGCTGTTCATAAACCACTCAAGCTGCTTAAGAAATCAGCAAAGTCCCCCAAGTGGATTATAAATTTGTAATCACGCCTGGACCATGTCAAATCCCATGGAATGTCTTCACTTCCCTTCATATCTTCCAGTGCTCATATATACAGTGCAAAGGGATTCCATCTGTTTTGGACAAAGACAATAAACTGCCTCTCTGAAAGACAGTCAGTCAGACAAAACCATTCAAGTAAAACGTAAGCAGCACCTTTCATAGAAAGGTCTCAGATGCATGCCATAAATAATCACTGTTATAACTCAAAAGTATTTCGAAGTCAGGTGGCATTACCCATTGCCAAACCCATTTTCTAGACAGAAGAAGTGAAGTACAGTTCTCATGGACTTTCAGGCCTTATGGTTTAACTTGGACTAGATCCTGTGGCTGCTTTGTAATTCTTCAAAGTATTGCCTTAGCACTGACCACCAGACAACATCTAAATACTGAGGGAGGAAGGGGACAACTCCTCTGCCACTTAAAGTTGTTCCCTGCACAAGTAGGCTATTCAGCAAAAATGGGTCACCTTTGCAGACGCATGTAAGAGACCTGATCTGAACCAAGGCAAAGCAGTGCTGCTGGGATAAGAACTGAGATCATTCCTGCAGAAAACAAAGCTTAATCATAACACATTTGACTTAAATCCAGACAAGTTCTGTGTTCAGAATTAAAACATGTATTTAAATTCCAAATTAAGAACTTAATGAGTGGCTGAGAAACAGATGCACAGAATCACTCAAGCTACATACTGCAAATATTGTATGCACAAATATGCACTGCATATTTGCACTGCATATTTGTATATATTCTTCTGAAGTACATAAGCTAACTGGAAAAAAGCATGTTTTATAATTTATATTAATTAGGAAGGTTGAGGATAGCAAACATTCCATCGCCCAGAAATTCACTAAGTAGAATTAGAATGTTTGTACACAGATGACATATTTTAATGCACAAAAATTAAATACCTGTCTGTTTCTTACAAAATTATGATAGCTTGAAGAATTCAGGAAAATAATCAAAACTAATGTATTTTATTTCTTTTGCTTGACTCACTATACTTACTCTTCTTAATGCCTAACAATGTTCTATCTTTTGGTCCGCTTCTCAACACATCTCAAAGTCTTCTGCATTATATGAACAGTCACTCCCCAGCCTGTATTTTATGCACTATACTGTGTAAAAAATGTCTACTTAGACGTTTGCTCTGACACATGCAGGAGTTTTATCTATGTATACAGATTTCATGTTCAGTATCACCAACTATAATTTGGATACAGAAGTGAACTAAGAATGATTATAGAAATACCTTTAACTTCAGTTTTGAGTTTATTGACCAGAAATATGACTATGTAACAATGAAACAGAAATATGGCAATATAGTAAAATAACTAGGGCTCCCAAGATATATGCAGGCAAGCCTAAGTAAAATAACTGAATAGATTCTATAGTGTCAAGGAAGTTCTGAGTTTTATTCATTCTCTTCCTGTCATTATATATATTCCCTTTTTTTAAGATGAGAAAATGGAAATAATTGGGAAGATTACAGAACACTCTAATTCCTGTGGAAAAACATGGTGTTCACTATTTCCACTTAATGAACAGGCAATAGCTCACCAAAATCAATAAATATGTAAAGAGCACGGTCTGATGAGCAAGAGGCAGACTGAGACAGAGTGATGATGCATTTGTACTGTCTCATTCTCCCAGTGAAAAGGATGAACGGATACTTTGGAAGAGCAAAAGAAATAATTGCTGCTGCACATAACGAATGTGTCTGAAATGAAAAAAATATATTTAATATAGTGCGGGGGTTCTAAAAAAAGGAAAAGAAAATACTATTTGGTTAATACATTGTGTGATTTCAATAATTTGAGGATAGATTATCATCTTATTTATACATCTTGGATAAACCTTCCTCTTAGGATTTGTCTACTCACAGAGTTGCACGGCAGGAAGGCAACAGGAATAGAAAGTATCTTAAAAGTCAATAACAATATGCCTATCTCTGCTTGAAAGTTACAGCAGCATCTTGAATATCACCTAACCAACCTTTAAGGCAAATGTGTTTAGACAAGATAAAACTGATTATGCTTCCAGAGGAGACACTAGCAGATTTTAGAAGCAGCTCTGATCAATGCCAGAGGATGCCAGATCCATAATTTTTGTCATGCAATTTAGGCAGGTGGTTTGACTCTCATTAGTCTGCACTAAGGCTTTATATTATCAGGAAAGGGAGTGGAATATACACAGTTTTGAACTGAGCCTGCACAATTACACATCATGTGTGTTTGGGTTAGCTATGTAAATGTTTCCTATTTGGGCTTTTTTTTCTGCCTCTTTTTTGTGCAGAAGGAGCTGGGATCTTACTACTTTCCTGTAATTTAAATGCTGCTGGACTATAAGCAAGCAGACTGAGTAGCTGATACCATTATTAAAGATAAATCTGGTATGTGATAAATGCTAGACAGGCTTTAGAAATACTTGACAGATGCCCAGTTCCCCAAACAGAGTCTTTTCAGGGTATGTATGAGCTGTACCTAAATACATAGACAGACCTGCTTACAAGATATTTGAGATCACTATAAAAGCACAGCTTCCACCTTAAATTATTCTGCATATGAGCTTGAAACAAATGAAAGGTGACAGACTGAACAAATATAAGATTGAAGATCATCTGTAGAACAGTTATTGTAGAAACAGCAATGTGAGTTTTCATGTGTTACACTGTTAAGCCTGAACAGCCCATTTTCCACGTTTACAATTCCCTGACCCTTGGAAATCCTAGAAGAGAAACAATCAGCATAGTGGATTTCATGACCTCAGTATGTGTCTGAAGGAAACAAGACAAACCTATACAATCCAGCCTGATTGTATATTGTGTATCAGACAGTCATTAGCTGGAATGATTGCTCAGCATTCTTTAGGATCTCATTTTGAAACAGTGATTTACTGATGCAAGAGTCTTCTGTCCTTATGCTGAGTTCTTAAACCACGGGTTTACCATTCGTTTTTGCCTGGGGATGAGTCTCAATTCTTAGCAATTTACATAAACTCTTCTCCCTTTGTAACCAAAACCACTGTTAAGGCTTTATGGGTACATGGTGCAACAGCACACAATTCCCTTGTCAGAGCTCTCAGGGAACCAACAGGTTTTAATCACCCTGACCAGCCTCATCTGGAACCTCCACTCACACCCTCTGCTCACTGGTTGGGAGCCCCACTTAAGCTCAGATATGGGTTTCAGTCCTTTCCCATTATGCTGGGATTTTTTCCACTCCTGGTTGACTCTCCAGTTCTGTCTCCTGCTGCCATGGATCTGGCTTGCTGGTGTAGCCTTGTCTCCTCAATGGACTCCAAGGGTGCACTGCAGACCTGACTTGGTACCTTGCTTTGTCTAAGGGTGACTTGTATCAGCAGAACCTGTCACTGCCACCGCCTTCTCAGGTTCAGATCCTGTGTCCTGGTTGGTGAGGGCATTGCCTGTGCTTTCATTACCTTTGGCTCCTCATTTCTCTTCCCTTGTTGCTCCCTGACCATTTCTTTGTGGATTGTTAATGGTGCATAGGACAAAACCTGTGAGCCATAGACTCATCCATCCCATGCTCCTGGCCACAGACCTTAGTGTAAAGACATGGATTCTAGTAGAGTTTGTGTCATTACAGAATTTGCATGTTTTTCACTCCAAAATTTTCAAGTATATCTGACAGCACTTCCTTAAAGATTTCTCACCTTGCTTTGGATCTTTTGAGCACGAAATGCTGGTTTACTCTTCATACTGTCATGTGTGCCCTGCAGTTCAAAGCAAAAATATATGGTTTCATTTCAGAAACAGATTTTCAATTATTCACAAAAAAATAGTAGATATTTATCAAAAATAACACTTGAATATTCATCTAGAGTAACAAATGCATAGGGGACATATTTTTGAATTGTTATATGCACAAAAACTGGCTATGTACACCCAATTTAGTGGCAATATTTCATATCAAATGACCATACAAAGGTAGGTCCAAATATTACCTAAAATTTATTGACTAAAATAAAGCTAAAAAGTAACAGTGATGCTTTGACTATGAAGTATTACTTAGATAGATTAATATATTCAGCTTTTAACTAAAATAGATATTGGGAGGACAAAACGGTATCAAAGCACACTTCACAGAATTATCAATTAATGGTAGAATTCTACTGATGGTTATTAATTTAATTTTATGATGTTAGCTATAGAAGCGAGACTGTCTGGTACCATGGGGATGAACACAGTGAATAGAATATGCAGCAGTGATGCTGAAATGCATATATTACATGCATAGTTTGGTGACATAACTGTGAACTGGGAATGAACCAAAGCAAGAATTCTGCATGAATGGGACTGTTATTCCCTCAGCTTGGCTGCTCTGTGGCATAAAAGTTAATGGGAAAATAATATGTGGATTTAGAGAAATATTGCCAGTTTGGAAACTTGCTGGAGGAGTTTCACAGAAGGGCTGCTTGTCTCAAAATTAGGAGAATAATAAAGCAGCACCAGAAGTATGAGAAAAGGGGGTTGTGCATTATGCATCCAAAGAGGCAAATGTTGGTATATGGATGTGAAATGACAGTATAGCTATAAATCATGGCACGTAATTCCTAAGCCCAAATAAACATAATTTTTCAAATACTCTGAGATATCTTTAAATAATTCAGTCATTTTTCATCTTCATACTGGGGGATTTTCAGGCAAGAAAGTATTTTGTAGCATACCTCTCTTTTTTCAGACTTCATGGTTGCACACCTGAATCGGTTAGTATTTGCTTTCAGGAGCAGATCCTGCAATTAAAACAATTAAAGAGTGTGGTTCATTTAAATTCTCTAAGAATAATTTTGTGTCTCAAAAAGCCTTGCAGCCCTGACCACTGTTTTCACAGAATATTCTGAGTTGGAAGGGACCCACAAGGATCATCAAGTCCAACTCGTAAGTGAAGGGCCCATATGGGGATCAAACCCACCACCCCATTAGCACTGTGCTCTGACCAACTGAGCTAATCTCACAGCTAATTCACAGAATCACAGAATCGCTTGGGTTAGTTAGTTCCAACCCCCCTGCCGTGGAAAGGGACACCGTTCCCTAGACCAGGTTGCTCGGAGCACCATCCAGCCTGGCCTTGAACACTTCCAGGGACAGGGCAGCCACAATTTCTCGGAGCAACCTGTTCGAGTGCTTCACCACCCTCACAGCAAAGAATTTCATTCTAATATCCAAACTAAACCTCCTCCCTTTCAGTTGGAAGTCATTCCCCCTTGTCCTGTCACTACGTGTCCTTGTCAAAAGTTTCTCTCCATCTTTCTTGTGGCTCCCTTCAGGTACTGGAAGGCCACAATTAGGTCACAACCAACACCTTCTCTTCTTCAGGCTGAACAATTCCAATTCCCTCAGCTTTTCCTCATAGGAGAGGTGCTCCATCTCTCTAATCATCTTGGTGGTCCTCCTCTGGATTTGCTCCAACAGGTAAATATCCTTCCTGTGCAGAGCTGGATGCAGGACTCCAGGTGGGGTCTCACCAGAGTGGAGTAGTGGGGCAGAATCCCCTCCCTCACCTGCTGCCCACACTGCTTTTGGTACAGCCCAGGACACACTTGGCTTTTTGGGCTGCAAGAGCACATTGCTGGCTCGTCATCTCTCACCCGCCAGCACCCCCAAGTCCTTCTTGGCAGGGCTGCTCTCAATCTCTTCATCCCCCAGCCTGGATTGATACTGGGGGTTGCCCCGACTCAGGTGCAGCACCTTGCACTTGGGCTTGTTAGAACTCATGAGATTCCCATGGCCCATTTCTCGAGCCTGTCCAGGTCCCTCTGGATGGCATTCCATCCTTCGGGAGTGTCAACAGCACCGCTTGGTGCTTGGTGTCATCTGCAAACATGCTGAGGCTGCACTTGATCCCTTGGTCTGTGTCATTAATGAAGACATTCAATAACACCGGTCCCAAGAGGGACCCCACAAGCTTGACTTAGTATTTATATGAATTTTCATTCCTTATTAAAGACTTAAGTAAGCAACCCTTGATTTTCTGCCAGTTCTGCCTGGTTGTACCCTCTGCACAGGGTATCAGGGCTTTGATAGATCCATCCATATGAAACATGCTGCTCATCCAGATTTCAATTTATACGCATCATAATTATCCATGGCACATTAGCACCATTGGTAGGAACTATTTCCACACAGCTGACAAACAATGGCTTTGTTTTTGAGTTACATTAGAAGATTATGATCAGGGCATCACAGCACCAGGGGTTGCTCCAATGGGCACACCCCTGGCAGTAATTCTTCCAGTCATTTTAAAGGAGACCACGTTTCTAGTTTTAGGATATTTCTTTTGGTTGTAAACCAAATTTATAATCAAAGCTGTGAAACACAGACTAGATTTTCTAATGGCTTTCTGGTAGCAGCTGATAACATCAGTGCTTCCATAATTGTCTGGAGTGTGGCTTCCAATGTTCTCACTCGTCACAGATGCTCAGACATGGTTTTTATAACGACAGCTACAGCTTCTGTGAAAATGGTATGAAACAAATTACATTTTTCATGCGTATTTCTGTTAGGACCCATCAGTTCAGCTTGCTTAGCAAACAGTCTAGGGAATTGACCTTTGTGAATGCTTTGAATGCCTTTTATAACATTTCCAGAGGCGGCAAAAACTGCTGTTATTGCAGCTATAATTTCTGTGGTGGTTTTCCTTTGTTTCTTGTATTCATGCATTTTCTCTGCTGAAGAATATGGCTGGTTATAAAGTGATTTTAAAGTTGTCATAAATTTTTGTCAATTTAGGCACTGTGATATTTGGCTTTCTCCTCCCGGTTCTTCTAGGAAGTTTATAGTGTACAAATAAGCACACAGACAAACAGACGTGCTTCCTCCACAGTATGAAAATAATAAAAGGATAAAAAAATAATGTTTTATTGTTTTATAATGAAATATCAAGCATGGGTAATGTGATAGGCCAGCAAAAGGAATGTAAAATTTCTCCCCTATAGTTTAGGAACAGAATCCAATGTCCCTCTCACAAGGACATGAGGAGAGCCCAGAAGAGTGATGAATGGACTTGTACTGGCCAGTGAAAACTGGAGTCAGGCATTTTCAGAATGGAGGTGGCAGAGTGCTGATGAAAAGGAGTCACATGGCAACACCTTTTATCAAGCCTATACTGTTACTCGATTGGATACGGACTGCAGTGTGCGGAGGGAGAAAGACAGTGGAAATGGACATTTAAGTAATTCCTTTCCAAGGAGAAGATGATAACGATCTGCTTTAACTATGACAGGAGCTAAGGCTGAACGAGATTCCTGTCAAAGTTTGGATCAAATAACTAGATCTGTTTGTTTTTCCAGGCCTCCCTCCTCTTGCTCTCTTAACACACAGACCACGTGCTCTGCTTCTTTACAAACCAGGATGACTTCACACTCTCTCAGTTGCGGGAGGAAAGAGTATCAAGTCTGCACAACAAAGGAGTCAGAATCTGCTGATATTTTCAAACATTGGATGATGACATGTGGTTATTTATCAGTTACTACAGAAAACAAAAAAAACTGAACACATTTTATAACTTGAAGCCTTAATTAATAACTGAATATCTTAAATATCCACATTTCCCGTGGCAGTAAAAGAACTATCGAACTATTTCAAGCTACTTTATGTGGCTACTTGCAAAATTTCTCATGTGGTACTTGTATAGTGACTCAAAGGTGGACCTTGTCTCAGACAATTAGTAATAAAATAAAGAGGATGGGAAAAAGGTGCTGGAACACAATAGAGGACACAAACTTCATGACTCCATAGAGAAAGAGTCACAAGCTAATTAGGTGCAAAAGCAGGTGAGTTTCAGATAAAGCTCTAAGACCTGTGAAGATGGAACAATACAGAAGGACAAGTTTAGAAGAAAGAAGAGAGTAGAACAAGAACATAATACACTTACATTTGCTTCTTGGAGATTTTTTTCTTTGATTGCCTCTAGTTGCTTTTTTTCCTTTGGAGGTTTGTAGATGCTTGGAGGAACCTACATTCAAAGAGAAAATTCTCTAGAACACAGGATATAAAACATTCCCAGTGACATATTCTTGCAGGATAAACCTCCCGCCCCCCCATTCACTTTTACAGAACAGCAGCAGTTATTTTTTAAATATTGATTTTTTTATTATTGCAAGTGTAGAAGACAGGGATAGATTCCAATTAGCTGGGACTACCCAGGCTTTTCAGTCCTGTCTAATGCAATATAACGCATAGTCAAATGACCAGAAAGAAAAAAACAATTTGAAACTAGTACAAGAAAGGCCAAAGCAGTAATTAGTCCTATAGGCCCTATCAAAGGGAAAAATAGTTGCCAGAATGGGAACAATTCCGTCTGGCATCTCATAAACTTCAGTTTCACAGCACTGACAGCCAGATAGGGCAGCTGAATAAAGTCAAGCTGTGGAGCTCTCTTGCACCATGTGTGGTACTGGCAACAAGTCAGAGAGACTCCAATCAGGTTTAGGGAAGAGAAATACTTTGAAGTTTAATAAATACCCAGGAACTTCATTGTAACTGAGGAAGCCTTTGAGCTGAAATGGTGGGAGACTGAGAAGACAGTTGGAGAAAGAAGCAGCTATGCTTGTTCCATCCCTCTGGTCTTCCCAGACATCTGTGTTTAACTGCTAGAAAAGACCACACCGGGCAAAATGAGCCTTTGCTCTGGTTTACCATGGCTGTCCCAATGTCCTTGTAAGGGAAAACCACTGGAGGTGTGGATTAAATGTTTGGAGGTAGAGGACTGAAAGGGCCCTCCTAGCATTAGTCAAAGATTTGGGAAAGCATTCACACATCAGAAAATGCTACAGCTAAAATGAGAAGGAAATGACTGTATGGCTGTCATATGGATCAACAGGAGACCAGGAACTTTGGGGAGATTTCAATATTTGCTAGAGCAGTAAATTTTGCCCAGAGCAAACTCAGAAAATAGACTAAGTGCCTCCTTCCTATGTGGGTGAGATAGTCTGACAGTTTAGTGGACATCTGCTTAAATACTTATCTTGCTAAAGATGTTCTAGCTCAATTAGAAGGTGCAAAATTATTTAAAGAATTAATGGGGAAAATGTATAATCTGTATTATACTGGAGATCAGTTTAGGGAATATGTGGATCCCATCTAGCTTTATTGGACTATACAAAGAGCTGTGCTTTCAAAAAGTCATGAATCTGATGGACTTTTACCGCCTTTGCTATGTGACATCTTTACAAGTAAAACAAAAGCACAAACAGAAGAAGATAGCAATTAAATGCACTGGTGGGACTGCTCAGGTATTTTTGTGAGCTTTTTAAGTGAAGCAGAAGTGAAAGGATTTCCCAGCAGTATCTAAGAATTTTGATTATGCTTTTATAGCTGGAGAAATTAAAGCCCAGAGGATTTGCAAAGGTTTGCACAGGCGGCGAGTATCAGTTTATTTCACTCTTCTTTCTAGTCATGTGCTTTACCTGCAAAACTGCACTCATCTGCCAGTGTAAGCTGCAAACCTCTCCTCAGAAACAGCTATGCTTATTCCAAGTAATTTAAGGAGAAGACTTTTCAATCAGCTCTGTTTCAAAAACGTTCTTAGCCTTGCAGTTTAGCCCTTAGACACCATGGTATGAGTACCAGGCAGACAGATAGACAGTACAGCAATACCCAGTTGCTGGAAGAGGATAAGAATTCACTGCAAGTAAATTGTAAATTCCAGCGAGATCAAAAAGGCCAAACTGTACCTACTTAATGCAAATGTGAAAAAGAGGGCTGGGAGTCAGACACCAGCCTTGCTTTCCCCCTCCAGCCAGTGGTCAGGCTCACAGAGGCTGTGTGGATGCCCCTGAACCAGGGGCTTATTTGGGGAGTAGGTACCACAAGAAGTTTAAGGAAGAACAAAATGGATAATTACTTTTAAATTTAGTAGTCATCATTCTTCTATTTTTTTAAAGTTACTGTTGCAAGATGGACAAGGGCAAGCTAATGCAATGCTATTGTATTAAGGGTTTCTATTTTTACACATAAGATCATAAATATGCTGTTGGGTCTGTATATTTGCAAACAAAATCCCCTGTATTGGCTAAATGATTTCACCCATTTAATTATTTTAAACAATCAGATATTTAATTCATGAAGCACAGCTGAAATAATAAGGAAAATATCGAAAATATACATTAAATTTGGCTGAGTGATGTTATAATTACATTCCAGTGCAGCCTTTTTGTTTTTTAAAATATATTATTGGTTTACAGAAAATCTAAAAATAAAATCATTGCATAATCTTATTATTCTAGTATAGTGCAGGTATTAAAAGAATGGATTTTATTTGTTACTCTAGGCCAAGATATCCAAGGAAGTTAACTGTGTCCAAATAATTTTGCATGTTATCAGGTTTAAGCACCTGTCTTCATCTGCTTTCTGTGCAAACTTCCAGGTAAAGGACTCCTTTGTAGAATTGTATTTATCGTGTGTGCACGGATATGTGCACACTTGTGTCTGCATCCATGTGCTTGTGTGCAAAGGCCAGTGGAGACAAGAATTTATAATCTTTAGATCAAATATTTAGATTGAAATGTTTCATTGTTGGATTTCAAAATTAACGTTTTTCCTTTTTCACTTAGTGTCCCCCATTTCTGATGAATGTTTATGATGATGAATGATTATCCTAACCTTCTAGGTTTGCGTTACTCCAATGAAACTTTCCAAGGGCAGCGGGGAATCCCATCTCATCGTGGTCACTAAGACAACTACCCTGCCTTCTGCAATGACCCACATCCCAGTCCTCTCCTGTGAAGGAAGCGTGTGTTCAGCACACAGGATGCCAGTGCCATCCCAGCTCCTGAATGTGCATGATACAGCCCATCTTACTTGGAAAGAAAGAAAAACCTAGAATAATACTAGAAATAAATACCTAAAGTAATAATCCTATTAATCAGTTTCACCATAGACATGACATAATGCTCAAAATCCAGATGCCTCCAAATGAATCTGTCCAGCTGTTCCAATGTGGAGCAGTAACTATGCCTGTAGGTAGAGACTGCAATAGTCCCTGCTGATATTCCTCTGGACAAGTTCTTTGAGAGGTACATGAGAACCCTGAGAAAAAATGGTATCTCATAAAATGAATACCTTTCTGAGAAAATGGATGAGAACATTTCTGCAGCAGACTATGGGATGTAATCTCAAGAGCTTTATTTCTGTGCATTCCTCTCAAAATCCTACAACTCTCCACCATACAGTATCAAAACCTATGGCTGGCTCTCACTTTACTGACTCTTCCTTGCCATCTGAGCTTGTCTTTTCAGTCTCTCTTCATTTCAGGATGTAAAATGGTGATACTGGTAACAATATGGCAAATTAAAGTAAATTTGCTGAGATAGCTACAGAAATGTTTACAACATATGTCACTACTACACTACTGGTGTTAGATTCACACAAGCTTTAAATCTGCAGACCTGGCCAGCATGTAAACCGAATTTAGTATAATCCTAACAACACAAATGAACTTCACTAAATGCATCTGCATTAAAGCAAATTTATTCTAAGAAGGGCTGCACAGCATAAAGGTTCTAAAATGACAGCAACGTGACTCATTCCTATACTGATTAAGTAGTTATTAAATGCAGTTTTTCAGAGCCTGGTATTAAGCTATTTCAATGTAAAATCCCATTAACCATATAACACACTACCATTAAAATGCTCTGCAATCCTAAGATGTAAATGGTTTCTAAGAGCATTCAACACATGTATTATTTAAAAGCTGAAGTGCTCATACAAGGTGGCAGATAATGCCCAAATCTATGACTTCCAAGCTCACTCCCCACTGCATTTAAATACAGATGATTTTGGAGTCCCTATTAAGTTAGCCATAGCAGCTTGATCCCAGATCCAGTTTGCCTTACCCCAGTATAAAGCTTAAAACTAATGGTGGGTCTCTGATTTGTACCAGTGCAACCGAACCACAGTCTGAGACAAGGAAAATAACAACTTAGCATTTCAAAGATACATCTCGTCTCATTTGTAGATGAGCAATGAATTCAAACTGAAGAACTTTAATTTTAGAGATTCAACACTAATACAATTAGAAAGGAATAAAATTCCACCCTCAAGGAGGAGCTGCACACCTAGAGTCCATCTCATTTCCAGTGAAATAGCTTTTCCGTTTATTTTAATGAGAGTTCACCTACACAAAGTCTAAGTTTATAAAACATTTTCATTTGAATGTTCTTCTCTTATCTGCTTCGATGCATTGTCCAAATTAAACATCTTACAAAGCCAAGGACTGTCAGAAACGGTTGTATCAATGCTGTCATCAATTTATTCCCATTTTGTAGTTCTACCTCTGAAAGTCACAAAACAACTACAAGAACCAACTTTTTCCCTTTCCTCTGTTTGGCTTACAATTTGCTTACACAACATTTACTGAAATGAAAATGATTAGTTTGTTGTTGGATGCTTTAGAAATCTGACCTTCAATAATGTAGATTATTGCCAAAGTAATTTTTGATCTGTCAGAGGTTGTGGATTTTCTATTATTACTGTAAAGAGATTATTAACTCCTCTACCAAGATTCTGTGCACAAGCATACATAAAATTTAGTGTCTTTCAAATCATAAATCAACTTACAGGTCGTCTTTTTTCCAGTACTGGCAGATGCATTGGCAGAGGTAGAGGAATGGCACGTGGTTTGGTCACAGTCAAATTAAATTCCTTTGGCTGAGTGACTGTTGAAGTCTTGACATTGGTAGTAAAATTATTTAATTTATTTGTGAGTTGTTCAATCAGTTGCTGGACTTTTGGCTGCCATCTTCAAATAAAAACAGATTTTTCAATTTTATTTCTTTTTTATTTCATACAAACACACTATATGAGGTTGGCACTGGTGCAAGTTCTGTAAGGCTTTCAGCCATTCAATTTTGATAAAACTGGCCTATGAATCTGTACTCAGGATTTAGTTGGACTGTGTTACTTCATCTCTTGATAGATGCTAGTCCATTCAGATTCCTGGTGGTGAAACAGCCAGTTTTTACAGAATAAGCAACTATTCATAGCTGCCAGTTCGTTTTACAGCAGGACCAGACTATGAATCAGAAAAGCAGCTGTCATAAGTTAATTGCACACTTAACATACTTAGATGAAGAGACTATGAATAAACAGTGGTCTGAATAATGTCACTTGTACCAACCAAGAGAGCACACACAAATCAATCTCAAAGCAGTTCTGATAAAAAAACATGAAGATACAAGGACTCTGGTGTATTAGTAAATGAACCCTCAGTGAACCCTGGGGGCAGCCAAGAGCATTTTGATTTCTCTGTGTTTGGATCCGGGCTTGTATGAAGGCTCAGTTTTCTTCCAAGGAATGACAGGAAGGGACAGATTAAAGGTAAGACACAAACAGGGTATCACAGTCTAATTATGGTGAAAGCTTCGTATCAGTTATTCCTCCTTTATATGTGCCTTATCCTTAGATATTACACATGCAATGGAGCTTTCCCAGAACTTAGAAAGCAGCTGACAGTGCACATGTACAGTAACTTGTTTATATGACTATTACCTTAGCTTGTAATGTCATTATAAGAGGAGGCTTGCAAGTAACTTTTACAGGTGATGAAGCTCTACTAAAATAAATAGGACTCTTTACATTAACAACATTGACATTAGAAAGAGGAACACAAAGACATATTTGGAAGAATTTCTGCTACTGAACTGACTAAACTCATCAATGTATCCTCATCCCCCTGAAGGAAGTTTCAAACCCAGTAACCAAATCTGGTCTTTGAACATTCTTGTATAACTTACATTTACGGCTTCCAGGCAAAACGTGGGTTCATTACACCAAGTATAACTGACTGTGAAGGGCAGCTCCAATAAGCTGAGTGCTAATGAAGCAAGCAATGGCCCAAGCATCTGCCTGCATTCATGTGGATGCATAAAAACTGTGTGCATATGGATGTGTATCTCTATTTGTGGCTCTCTATCTGTATCTTTATACAATCATAAGTATATAATTAAAGGTGCTACAATGGAGCATTTTGAGTCAAATTCTGCCTTCAAATATATCCCTGGGGTTCCTGAAGAACTCAGTGAAATTCAGAGTAGTGCAAGCCAAATCTATGCTATGCATTTGCTGAAGTGCTAATAAACTACACAGCATGAAAGGATTAACTTTAGTCACTCTGGTATGACAGAACCAGATGCAAACTCTTTTTCAGCTGACATTGTTTGTAGCATGTTTTTGTCTAAGAGTGTTTGCCATCATCTGGGTTAATCTATACTGCATTGAGGAGGATTGGTGTAATTTATCTGTTCTCAGTAAAAACAGTGAAGAAGTGACCCAGCAGGCTGCAGAGCTATTGTTTGTCCATATGGAAATGGTCCAGTCTGGCAAGGGAACTGTTGCTGCTGTATCACCACCTAACCAGTGTGTGGACACACCTGCCACCTCAGAGCATTTAAGCTGTTAAATGATGCTGCAACTGTGTAAATAAATAATAATTTTAAAAGACTTGTTTACATGCTTATCTGATTCGCTCAGAAGGGATTTTACAACCCTCGGCATAAACAAGACTGTGCATAAAGCCAAACTCAGGGAAGTCAAACATCATTTTTTCAAATGCTTAATGTCACAGATGTTGAAGTGACTTATGAGGCATGACTCTAACTCTCTAAGATAATTTGAACCTTCTACTTTATTTTTTTTTTCAGATTATGATGTTTGATCTATTCAGGGGCACCAGGGAGCAAATGTACAACAGCTGTAAAAGAACTTTTCTGTGAGAGAACCTTCCCTCTGGGTAAGTAAAAGGGATTACTAAAGCCTCATGAAGATGAGAAAGGTTCTGAGTGACTTCAATAGGAGAAACACTTTAACAGAAAGAGGAGCTCTTCAGGGGAAGTCTTTCCCAGCTTTTTAACTTGGAGGTGCCTAGAGGCTACTAAGTTCTACTTACCTTAGCAGTGGATCAATCAAGTTCTCTTTGACATACAGTGAATCGTAGAAGTGACTCCATTCATCTTTTATCCACGTGTTCAAATGCAAGTTATTGAAGAAGAATCTAAGAAACTAATAATAAGTGGTTTCTTTTAAACATGGATACTGAAGATAGGGTGTTCATAAGACTACACAAAGATAGTTGCTTTTACTACAAACACCGCTGAAGAACTAGCTTGTATTTTACTTTGAAATTATAATTGTAAGTGCTTGGTATTTTTAGATTCTTCTTAGTTGGTGGACACTCCCATGTCTTTCAGCTCTGTTTTGTGAAATAATAGATACTAAAATATTTTAGGGGCAAAAAAATTCTTCTAGAGGCAACAACATAGAGATGTGTTGATTCATCTTTAATTTGCTTCAAACATTGTGAAACAAAAGGTTTTATTCAAAATTAATTACTACTGAAACACTGATTTTAGTATCATTTTGCAGTAGAGTTTCAGAGTTTAATATACCTAGAGTCAAGTTCTGATTACCTGTAACTAGATGATCCATGAAGCCCAGAAATATCTCACGCCTGGCACCGCACCTGAATTACTTAAATTATTTTCAGCTCACTGGAAACTGGGCAGGGAGAACTGCTGAAAACTGTACTAAATGCTATACAATATATTTTCTTCTTTTATTGAAATATAATTATTTGTCATATTCCTGTTAAACTAGAAGACTGAAATTCAGCACACATGTATTGTAGGGTTCTACTTGCTGGAGGGATACCAACTAACATTTAAACTTTTGTTTGTCACTGCAGTTCACCAGAATGTCAAAAGCCTTTCTTTAAATCTTGAACTATTCAATTGGCCTTTTGAAACCCTCTTGAAAAATGGCACTCAGATTCAGCCTGTATCATTTACAGCAATATAAATTCCAATCTTGAACCTTAGCTCTTTCATTAAAATTCTTGGAAATGAAAGTACAAACATCATGCTGGAATAATCACAGTAAGAGAAAAAAGCACCCTAAATAATATTGACATTATGAGACATACTGGAAAGCAGTGTGCAGTCACTTTGAGAAACTTCAAATGGAGACTTGCAGAGCTTATTAGTATAGACTCGGCATCAGCCCCGTCTTGACTTGGTTTCTACACAGCCACACAGCTCTTGGTATTGAGTTTTCAGTTCTGTAAGACTACCAAGGAGCTTCTTAATTCAAATGTGGTGCCAGGCACAAGGTGCATCAGAGCTTTGTGAATAATTTCAGCTGCAAACTATTCAGATTTGACTCCAGGTGTTTGCTGCAGGTGTTCAACAGGTGTAGAAAGCCTGCTACTAGAAATCTATAGTCCTGATGCGGCCATTTCCAAGAAACTATCCTGTAAATTTAGCCTTATTTTCATCTATTGTGCTTTTGGTAGTCAAAAGACTGATCAACACTGCAGGATTAGATGAATATTACTCCCTTGGATTCCCATTCTTGCCTAGAAACCACTGCTCCTCCCCAAAATTGCAGATGCCAGCTTAGCAGCACACCATCCAAAAAAAGATCTTTCATCCCTAAAAGCATGGCTATAAACGAAGGGTTGAATTGTGAAGAACTCGTGTTTTCTGGTGCTTCCCCAAATTCCAAGGAGTTTGCTAAGTATATGGTAAGGGATGCATTTTATCCCATTGGTCTAGAAAGTCATTCGTTGTCCTTCTGGAGGATCTGTCTCTGTAACACATGCATATTGGATTCAATTTGTCACCTAACATAGTAATTAGTACTTATGTAATGTATAAATAAAATGTCAGAAGTCTAAACAGAGTTCATACCCTCACCAGAACAGATGCACTATACAGACACTATTTGTACCAGTTATTGTAACAAAATCTGACATCCAGTTATCCCAGCAGTATGGGTGATTACAGACCCAGAGAACACATCCCTTGCATAAAAATACACAAAGTTTATGAAAAGCTGTGGTTTTAAACCCATCTAAACAAGTGTGTATACAGGGGTGAATTATCATGAGCTAGTATACTTGAAGCAGACCCTGAGATTTGAAGCTGCTTTCAAATTTCTAGGTATTTAAAGAGCTCGCAGAAGAAGCTGATGTAGAAATACTGCAGGTGGTGATTTGTAAATCCTCCAGTTTTCTTTCACTAGCTTTCATTAAGCTCAACTCCTCCCTCTCAGTTTCCCCTTCAATATTGCTCCTTATAACTAGTCCATCCTCAGGGGCTTCAGTCAGTTTTCTACTGCAGTGGCATATGAAACTACACCTCTGAATTGTTGCTTCAGCTCTGTGCCTCCTAAATAGTTGCTGTACCTGTCAAAGTGCTTGCAACTCCACTACCACTTGAAGATGAAGAGATGAAACAATAATAAAGGCACTCAGTGGTTTCTAGCTGCTGTATTTAACAGCTGGCTGTTATCCCTTGAGGTCTCTCACTGCAACACCAGTCTTTACTGTTATTAACATTTCTCCCTGTATTAAGACAAGTGGGTAATTATGTGATTGACAAATGCTATGATGTGCTCCTGAGGTACTGAGAATGGTTAACCGTGTAACCAGATGTCAATACTGTGATGTGTATTTTTGTACTGTTCTCCTCACAGTCCCCAAAGCAATGCTACAATAAGGATATGACACAATGCGCATCATACTAGAGAACACTTGGAATGCAGCCCTGGAATGGTCATTCAGGCACTGCAGGGATTGCAAATGGCAATGCAGGATGACTGGACATCATTTCTGACCAGAGTGTGCCTGAGCCAAAGCCCACACTCCTAGTTTTGATAATCCCTATCACAGATGGTGAAGTTGGCAAAATAAGACCCATGAAGCCATAGCACAATTCTTTTTCTTTTCCTGACAACAGGAACTTTAGTGTTTTGTGAACTGAATTGCTAGGACAAAGTCCTTATATTTCTGTTTTCTCTTTGTTCACATGTGACACAGGTGGCAAACCAAATAACAGCGGCTGTTGCTTTTACAGCAGCCAAATGGGGTGTCTCTCAGATTTCTGTCTGGGTACTGTCAGCATCTGCCTCCTTAGACAAGTCACTGGACAGTCATTTTGGTAACAGCATTATTCTGCTCACTCCTCTGTCTTGAATGTTCCAAAGTTTCACTCACTACTCACAGTGCATGGTAACCAAGATTCAGTTCCCTTCTAGAAGTGGTGGAATTACACCACGTGGAATTACAAAATAACTGTACCTATTTTTACTGTTTTAATGTACCTGGCTGTAGTAAGACAAGTGTGTATAATTAAAGACTGTTTTATAATGCATTTTTACAGGTGGGCTGAGTTAATACCTTGCTTTTGAGAATTTGAACACACCCTGCTAATATTGTTAATGCATTTTGACACAGTGGGATCATACAGATTTCTGAAAAATAAATAAAAAATGGGAAGTTTCCTCATGTAGCATTATCTTTACATCCATGTAGGCATTTGCAGAGCTGAAATGCTTATATTCACAGTAGAAGCTTTTGGCTCTCGAATTAAGGAAATAAGTGCAAGGAACAGCAGGTTCTCTTTCTCCATATAGATGAGGCACTACCTGAGAGCACCATTATTGACTCAGCTAGGACTGGTTTTAAGCCCCATCCACATTGAGGCTGATCTCGCCCTACTGCTCCTACCTCATCATAATAGCTATTACAATGCCCAATTCTTATTTGAAGATCTCAGAAGTTCATTAGAACAGCTGGTAGAAGCAATCAGAACGTGAACCAGAACACGTTCTTAAATGCTAGAAAGAAAACACTATGTATTTTGCATGTTTTACAAGGTGATTAAGAAATTTTAAAGCTGTTTTGAGCTTTATATTGAATTTTTGATTCAATAGTATCTTTAACACACGAATCCCTAAATTTTAAAATAAATACAGAAGAATAACAGGTATGAGTAACAAAACAGAAAAATAGGCTTGAGCTAGCAATGCACAGCTAATTTCTTAGAAGGATAATCACACTGAAGTTACAAAATTGGATTTTACCCTATGGTTCTGTAATTTACAACCATAAAATTTTTTGAATATATTCTTAATATTACAAAATGAGAGGTTGTAATTTTCTGTTCAAGCAGATGAACATGTGTAATTGAGATAACATTATTATTCTGTCTGGTTATTCTGCCTAAATGAAAATATTTGAATTTACATCAAACATAGGGAAACACTGTGACTTTGAGTTGAACTGATTCCATCTCACAGTCCTGTAAGAGAAAGGTCTCAAATCTCACACAGCTGAACTCACTCACCTGAAGACTACTCTTCTGAGCAAGGTTTATCTGCATGATTTGCAGTAAACCTAGGTAAGTATATGTGAATAATTTTTTAGTATCTTAACTGAACTCAGACACAATAGTCATCAGGCAAAATCTACAGGTCAGCACCCTGAAGGAGAATCCCAAATTTCTTACAACTTTTGTTGCTAAGGCTGCAGATCTCCCTTCTGCTGTTTTTGTCTCTGTTACTGGGGGGGACAAAACGCTGCTTCTAAATCCTCTGCTGCAGGTGCATTAATATAATCTGCCATCCTTTGGAGACAAAGAACCTCTTCTAAAGCAAGAGAAGGAAAACTAGGTACCATGGTGATGAGGATCTCATAAGACACTTAAGGAAAGTTACATCTGAAGGAAGAAAAAGTAGCAGGTGCATACCATTGGAAAACACAGCACTTTCCTACCAGAAAAGAGTTATTCCAGACAAGGAAGGTGAAATTATCTAAACTAGAACATCAGGGCACTGATGCTTAAGCCATATAAAGCTAGGTGACTGGAATCAACAAGGGATAACTGGCACCAAGTGGGACAATTGTGTTGCTAGCTGAATGAGCTCAAGATGCATCCAATCCAATGGCTTGTGACTAAGATGTTTACCAAAGAATGGGCTGGGAGAGCATTTTAGCCAGAGTGATTTGTCTGTCTACCAGATTATGATAATTCTTCAGACACTTCTCTGTTCTTTCTAACAGTTAATGAAACATATAATTTTTGTCTCTGAACGGAATTAATAAAAACCATTCCATGGTAAGTCCATGTAAAACCAGACAATCTAACCTGCTCTCTCCCTACATATTGCAGAGCAACTGCACTCGTTAAAGAGACAGTGGCATCCACATGAACATGCAAAGTAATCTCCATAAGGATAAACCTTAGCCTTTTGAGTATTAATTACTAAAATGTGCCTGTCTCTTTAATTCCGTATTTGTTATTCAAACAGCGTGTTTGGACTATGCTTTGGAACATCTGGATGATCAAAGATTGCAGATGCTGTGTCACCAGTAATTTAATTTTTAGCCCATTTTCCGAGGAAAACAGGGCTTATGAGAAAGCATTGTCACTCAGTTTATCCCTGTGCCCCTCTTTACAACATAGCTTTTAAGATAATTAGCACTTTCAACCATTTTGAAAGAGAAGCAGAAGATATTTATATTCCTACAGATTTCATGAAAATTAGCAAATAGTGGAGTGAAACCCAAATTCACGACTACAGAGAAGGAAAGGCAGGCAGAACTGTGTTGTTCCACTTTATATTTGGCAGCAATGGTTTGGACAATTGCATGTTCCACTGGGGCACTTGGTACATGCATAGCTCCAAGTGAGCCATTGTTTTTTGGAAAGGAGAAAAAGTGATGGAAGCACAATAGGCTTGATAATGGAAGTGGCAGTGGGTTGTTCAGGGGAAAAAAGAACATTAATCAGCAGGAAGTGCAGGTTTCAATTCAGATTTGTTGCATATGGAAGAATATTCTCCTGCCTACAGTCAAGGAAAGAATGTGAGAAGAGCCAAGAGAAAGTGTGCAAGTTAGAGGGACAATTGCAAATCACACGAACTGTAAATCAGGTGATTATTCTGCCTTTTCAGGTTATATACAATGTATTTTAAATCGATCTTTGACTGAATGAGAATCACCCTCTAAGTATAGATATTAAAGGGGGTTCTGATAACAAAATGCTAATTTTCTGAATTTAAATAGAAAATAACACTAATTTCTCAAAGTTAATTCTCAAAGTTGAGAAAAGTCATCTGATTAATCAAACACAATGAAGAGATAATTATTTTTAAGCTTTTTACTTTCATTACCTTTTGCATTTTTGCAGTGTCCAAGGATTTCACAATTCTGCTGAAGTGCTGAAGACCAAGCTCTTCTAGTTGAAAAGTAGCCAGATAACAGATAACTATCAAAGGATACATACATTTAAAATGCAGCAAGCAATTCTAATAAGCCTATACCCTATACCCAGCATACTCTGGGATTCAGACTGTTACCTTAGTTTTAAGAGTTTTGATAGTGAATTTTTCAACATACTCAATTTTTAATGTTTTCAGAGAGGATGGTCCTTATTCTTCTGTTCCAAATTCATAGTTTATTATATATAAGAACATTATACATAAACAATTTTTTACCATAAAATTCCGTATTTCTAGTATTTATTTGGCTGTTTTTTCCAAATGATCATTTTGCATAAGATGTTGTAATCCTTGTTCTTGTTCTGAACTGGAATAAAATCAGCTTTTTAAACCAAGAAATTCCAAACCTGATTCTTGCCCCCCTCTCTGACAAGTACACAGTTTGATCATCTTAGAGTTCTTTTCCAAGCAAATGATTTATGATTCTGTTCTATGAATCAGAAAGAGGCACCGTCAGTACTGTGAAATTTTTGCAGCCCTGTAAAGTTCATGGGCTCCTGTATCAGCTTTCATTTGACCACACTGGCTTTGTTCACTCAGGCTTCACTTGCACTGCAGTGTTTTAGCTGCCACCAAACAGTAATGGTGAAATCAGTAAATTCTGACCAATGTGCTGCAGCCAACGCCGTGTATTGTCAGGCTTCAATCTCGTGTGCTTCAGTATAGCAACATATTTAAGTGGTCTTAGCAGAATATACATTTATCTCCTACAAGCTTTATTAAAGTCAAATCTGCTCACACATAGCAACAGCCTTTATAAGCAGCTTTGATCATTTAAGTGTCAATGCAGCTTGGCAAAGGGAATCACAAGCAGCTTAAAAAAATGTAAGCCAATGACCTTAGACTCTCAACTTGTTGCTAAAGGAAAATTTTTCTGGGGCCTACCCTCTGCCTATGATTAATGGAGGCTTTTGAGTGGACCAGTCCTGACAATCCCATTATAGCAACACTCAGCTTAAAGGTATAATTTATGTGCCCCAGACAATGAAAAACACGGCTCTGGAGAAATGGAGACAATGAAGCATTACCCTTTAGAATAAACTCAATACACTAATAATTTTATCTCTGACAGTTTAGGTTCCCTCTTGTTTGTTCTTTGATTTAGATTTCTGTACTTTTCCAGATTGTGACAGAAGCAACAAGAATTGCCATAAAAATTTTGTAGCTTTTAAAACACAAAATGTAGATATATTTATATTCCATAAGTTTAGTGTATTTTTCAACCACTTTGAATTAAATTGACTTTTCAATATACCCACAAGGTTTCTGAACATATCTGACTTAGAGAACCAATGCCAGTGTGATTTGTGGTCCTAACTTATTTAGGGACTTAATAAATCAACTTCAGAATGGATGTATTAAATGCATAGCTTAAAAATATTTTTTAAATTAATTTTTAATGTACTTCTCAATGCCTGAAATAACTTTGGAAGCAGTAACTACTCTAATTAACTAGGTCATACTATCAGATATAGATGTATCGGAGCTGGTTTTAACCAAGTAACTAATAAAAGGGAAATAATTGACTTCACTCATGGAGACAGACAGAAGTCTGTTTATGTCATTTTAATGGCCAGTAATGAAGAAACCCATGTATGGATAGAGATAATCCTATCTGCCTCCTGTGAGATGTGCTGTTCCTCAGCACACAGAGCTTTGTTACACAGTTTTGGATCTGAATGGCAGAGGGAATAGGTTGTATAGAAGAGAACAAAGGGAAATCACTGAGGAGCATTTTTAAAGGGATGGTTAAACTTTCAAGATGCTTCTTCCAGCCACTGATGCTTTTTTCCACCTGCATCTTACCTGACTTTCTTCGGTAAAATTCCAGTCAACACTTGTAAGAGTCCAGACTAAATAACAATTTTGGGGTTTAGACTTTACATTATAGGGACATTGGAAATAGTCCTGTACTTCATACTGCACTAGGCACAATGACAATGCTTCCAATGTAATGTAATACTAAGATCTGCACAAGTAAAATGACATTTTTTAAAGTTTTGGGGAAAACACATTTGATGTTGTAAAAACAACTTACCTAAATAGATATTACGCTCAGAAATCAGGCAGTATCTCCCATCCTGAGCATAAAAGGCATTGACTACTACATCCAATAAGGATTTATATTCTGTGCATCCTGCTAGTGTATCTGACACAAATTTTTCTTCTGTCACGTCAAGAGTCTGTAGAGATACAAAATTAATAATGGTCAATGTACTCCAGAAAGAAAATGTTTGTTGTGTCCAAAAAGTACAATTACACAATCATTTTGAAGCAAGTGGAAAACATGAATAACGAACAGCAGTGCCTTTGGTAGGGCTGATGCACTTCTAATGCTGTCCCAGCAAACTAATTGCCCATGTTAGGGAAAATGTAACCTTCCCCAATGTTAAATATTCAGTTTATCTGCTGACATACACACTGAGTTAAAAGGCCTTGATGTGTCAATGTCAGCAGTTAATGCAAAGAAAATCTGAAGTGTCTGAGCTAGGAACAGTGATTAACTTAGACAACTGTATGAGAAAGTTCCAGTAAGAGTTCAGTTCTCCTGTAGAAAACCTCTCCTTTGTCAGTGAACTCTGTGCTACTTAGGGACACTAAACTGAAGGGAGAAGCTGAACAGGGATTATGGACAAGACCCTTAATGGCTCCTGAAACCTAAGTTTGGAGAATAAGACTAATTTAAACAACCTGAATGCCAGGATTCTTTTTAACACAGACTGTTTCTTATCCAGCTATGCTCTCAGTCACTTACAATATTCATGCAACATCACAAGAGAACAGGAGAGTCAGATGCTCACTGAATACCTTTTGGATCCCCTTTAAAAAGTTTGAATGCTCCTGAACTTTACAGAGAGTTTCAATCATAATAAATAACCCACGGAATATCTGTTACTATATGAGATAAACCACCTTTAAACACTGCAATAAAAGCTGAGGCCCAGAACAGTTTGTTATTACATGAATTGAAAAAGGACAGCCATGCTATGACAACACGGCGAACAATAATGATCCTTTGATTTAAGGAGGTTAGACAAGAAGCCAAGAGAAAAGCTGAGTGCCTCTTCTGAACACACACAGTCCACGTTTGATATATGATCTCTCCCGCAGCACGGAGATGTGGGAACAATTGAACTGCACTAATATATGAGACGAGAGGTTCACCTTGCCTAGGAGGCTCTCTGCTACTCTCTTGATTGCTTTATTTCCCTAATGTGATTCATTTCTAGTTTAAGGGTATTATTAGAGGCTGCTGGATGGAATATGTGTTTTCTGATGTATCACACTATACAGGGCTTTGAGAATGAGCAAATGCCAGGCAAAACTTTAATGCTTCCGTTTTAATATTTAAATGTACAAAATTATGGAGAAGCATTCAAAGTGTGTTTTCTCAGGTTGTCCTTCAAAGCAAGCGTAATTTTTTCACTACTCCTGCTAAGAAGGCAAGTTTCATTCCTTCCAATTTGTGCATATCACTAGGAAAAAAGAGGAAAGGGACTAAATGAATCTGAAAATATGTAAGCCCCCCCCCAAAAAAACCCAAACACTTGATTTATGGAAGTTCTTTCATAAAACTAACAAAGAAAATCCAGAAATCTCATGTCCCATTTAATGATCAAATAGATATATCCCATATTTGATACAGGATACTGAAGAATTCACCACAAAAGGCAAAAGCAAACCTAAATAACTGAATGGCAAAGTGAGAGAGGATGCAGTTCCAGTAAAAGCAGGATTGTGACATTTTTGATCTAAAATAATTGATCTCCTTGAGCAAGTGCTGTTGTTCATGAACAGACGAATCTACAGAAAACAGCAACCTCAGTAATAAACAGAAAGATCATGGTAAAACTGGCCAAGCCCATTGGAAACAAGCCCAATAAAAACTCTCACAATTATCTCTGCTAGAAAGCTAGAATTTAAAATGTTTTCAAGACTTTATTAGATTAGAATCTTTGCATCCACCTTTTGTGTCCTTTGGTATATCATACATGTGTAAAGTACTACAGCAAACTTGTGTTTTTCAAAGGTACTTTGGAGAGATGGCCAAAAGTAGACGAACAGATAACAACATGACAACACCAATGCCCAAATCATATCTCCCATACAGTAGAGACTACAGCATAAAAATACAATTGCATATTTACATTTACTCTACTTTCACTGCTCTGAGTTGACAAGCCAGTCACAAGTTAAGTGTTAGGACAAGCACAGAAGTGCGTGCTTACTCTTTCCTACTCCTTGAGCTAGAAAGTACATCACTACGTGGCCTCAAGCCAAGCACCAAGGTGACAGGAAGGGCAGCCTGGAGACAGCTGTGCCCAGAACATCAGTACTGATTGGTAATTCTGTGGACCACAAGCCAAAAAGTATTACCATGAAATATAATCAGTTGAATCTGCTTTCAGCCACAGACGGTACTAAATGTTCTGTTTGTACATGTAAAAATTGAGAATAGTTAAGCAGCCTGCAGCTGTGTCATCTAAGGAAGTGATCTCATCAGAACTCATAATCAGCTAAAGACTGGGAAGGAGGAGTACTTGGACAGGAAATCTCAAAGGTGAGCCAGTTGTTGGTTAATCTAGTGAGTCAAAAACTGAGCCCATGCTTTAAACCAGTTAGGATACTCCCTGCATAGAAAGTGCATTACGTCCTTCGCAAGTTTCTTCAGGCACATTAACAGTTCATCTGTATATCTGAATCATAATTGGTTTGGGAAAGGAATATGTTAGGTAGGTGTAATTTCTGGAACTAACTACTAAAAGTTTTCTTTTTGTGTGGCTTTATGTTGCACTTTATGTAGCACTTCATGTCAATGGGATGCATTTCAGAGTGGGTCGAATGATCCTGAAACAGTTTGAAATGACAGATTGTGTGTTTATAGCGCCTTTTGTATGAGGTTTTCAAAACACTTCACTAACATTAATTGCATTTAATGAAATTCCTTTTGGCTAATAGTATTTTGTAAATGCAGGAAGTATGGCACGGAGCAATTAAGAGAGTTGTCCCAGGCAACACACTAAGTCACTGGTGCCAACAACAATCCATAAATGCTAATTTGTGAGCCTTTGTTCTGTCCATCAGAGCAACTTCTTACCTTTGCATGTATGCTTTAATTCATGTATTTCTCTGAAACAACTAGCAGTGAGCTGTGTGTGCAAGTATGTGTGAGCCCTTCAGCATGAGGAAGGCCAGATAATTTACAGGTCAAAGTAACACGTGCAGCAATGAACTTTTGGTACACCGAATATTGAAAATATCAGAAGACAAAATAAATCTTGAACAGATACAAATATCTGAAAGTGTTCCCTCTATGGCACTGAACTTCAGCTTTTCCTGATTAATAAGTGTGTAAGTTGTAAAAAAAATTATTCTGTCCAAAATTATCCTGAATAATCCTTGGAAAAACCCAAGATCCTTGTCTAATTATGTGCTGATTGGTGTTATCTCCCCCTTTTGAGAAATCGCTAATGCCCTTAGAGTGCTTCCACGGATATAGTTTCTGTGCTCTCGGACACCTACCTCTAGCTGCAAACCAGTCAATGTCTTCAAAGAGAGAAGAGACTGTGTAAACTTCCAACATTGGTTAGTACAAGAAATAGCATAAATTAAAAGGAGTAGTATCTGCAAAATGAAAGCTTTGTCACCGAGGTCGTATCGTAATCAGGCTGGTTAGAAAAAGATGGGTAAGGAGAGAAAGAAAAGCTCTTTTTTATGGAGAGAAAGAAGGAAAGGAACATCAGCCGTGCTCTGTTTGAGATTCCTCAGGCTAAGCATACAGTCTGAGGTGAAACAAACATTTTAGAAAGAAGATAATATTTGATGAAAAGATAAAATAACTTTCACCTCCTGAGAGAACTGAGTAACAGTATGTAGTGAACTTCCCTACTTGTAGGCAGAATAGGCATATTTTGCAGACACAGCCTGATCAGTTTATAGTGCTAGTGCTAGTCCTCTCCAAGGATCTAATCAAAATGCTGTGGAAAAGAAAGAAAATATTCCTACTGACTTCACCAGGTTTTGAATCAGTCACCAGAACCCACTCCTCTTTCTGTCTGAAGTCAGTGAAAACACTTCCAGTAATTCCAGTGGGGGGAAAAAACTACTTGGATCTTCCTGCATAAGTAGGAAAATAGCCTGCTTCTACTCTTCAGTCTATGTTGCAGTCACAAATGAGCATTTTCATCTTCAGAAGACAATGCTGACCAATGCTGTACCAATAGGTCAGTTAACATCATTTTTCCTTGTAGCTAATATTAAATCACATGAGCAGAACATTGCAGAAAACTCAGATCCCATCCTTTCCTTAGAAAGATCCTTGTTTAATTTAGTAAGATTTTTTCCCACTACATCTATCATTCTTGCATTACATTATCTTCATATTTAAAACTAAATGTATGACTTTTGACATTTGGGGATTTTACTCACAGTTGAGTAAAATCAGTTGAGTGGGCTTGTGTGAGACACAGCTGAACCAGCACAAACGAGAACTATGAAGAGTAGTGCCAAATTACACCATGTTCTTGTGAAATGAAAGGCTCATAAACAGGCTCATCTTGTTGTCGACACGAGAGGGATAAAGGAGCAAAACAGTGAACCTGGGGTGGCACTTCTGATTTTACAGAAGTAAGCTTTTCAGTAGCTGGGATGTAGAAAGGTCAATATGATGGCTCTGATTCTGCAACTCTAATTGAAGCAAATAATTCCGATGAAAATAAAGTGAGTTATTTGCATAGAGAAACGCACACACATTGCATGGCAACTCCCAAGTCAAAATCTGTCTCTTGTTATCATAACAAAAGCTCGATTCTAACAGACACAAGGAAGAACAATACCTGGGATGCTTCAGTCAGGTGCAAACCAGTTTTTTTTTCCCAAAATGAACAGATACACCCCATTTCTATAAATGGTCTGATGAAACAGTATCTTTATGTACAACATACACTGGATGAAACATCGCTCCGGATATGGATCATTTTTGATAGATTTAATTGAAGAATGCTTAATAAAAAGAGGGGGGCTTAGTACACAAGAACGAAGATATTATCTGGAGGGTATCGGTCTGATAAAAGGAGTATTAAAAAGCATTTAGAAAGATAAACAAGAAGTAATCTGACCATTCAAATGAAGAACAACAGAAACAGATGTAAATTTGAATGTGAATACTAATCATTTAAAGATCTGAGATAGACTTAGGAATTATTTTAAGTTAAATGTATTATTCAGGATAATTCAAATTGACTTGTGTTTAAATAGCAACAAGGTCACAACATCCAAGCAAAAACATAACTGGACTGATTTGTTTTTAGGAGGTTTGAGGGAATAATATGATTCTTCATGATTGAAGGTGAGGGCTTGTTTGTTGCAACTAGGAACCATCCATCATATTGCTAACGAACCTGTGTTCTTATTGAAAATATTTGCAGTGAAAAACAAGTACAATATTATGTTATAAACATCATAAATTACAATACAATAAACATGAAGATTATAAATAACTGGATTACAACTCAAAGTGTAGTTTTCTTCCTGGGAGAAAATCAAGTCTGAGCATTCACTGAGAACAACAAACAGAAATTATTTTTATGATGTCAAGTTCACATGTAGCAGAAATATAATGGAGTTCAACACAGAATCACCACCAGACTGATTTTGATCATAACACTCTAACTAGAGAAAACTGTGTTATTCATCTCCATCTATTCAATAATTAAAATTCCTTTCACATTTAATTTGTTTTCCTCTAAAAACAGGAGGCTAATAATCAGTGAGTTTTCCTAACTCCATTTTTATACGGAAGCCTGACCTAGGAATTGGAAGATAGGAACTGAGATTGGAGTCTTTTTCTCTCACTTCCTGAGAGGCCTTGCAGAGATTACATTCTCTCTTGACACCTTGGTTTTAAACACTATTAACTACCTGTCATTCAGCAATTCTTTTATACATTTCCATCATACAAAAAGAACATTTTACCTTTAAACATACAGTGGTTCAGACTGACCTGAGCTACTGTCAGAGTAATGGTTTTCCTCTCTTTAAAATTCACTTTGTGTTCCTTTAGCACTAATTTTCTGATTTCCTATTTGTATATTGAAACACTGAGTGGCTGCAAAGTGCAGTGAGTGAAAAAGAATAATGTATCCCAGCAGTTATTTGATATGGTGTCTGCTTGAAATACCTCACTCACAAAAATGCAGGGAAAGATGGGTGATTTTCCAAAGCAGCACACAGGGATTAGATGTGCAGCCGTCATTGCTGTAAATGGACTGTATAAAGCTAAATCCCACATACAGCTAAAAAACCCCATACCTCTTGATAGCAGTATCTAATGCTATCATTCCTCTATAAATAAAGATGGGAAACTATTTATCTCATGTACACCAACATATGTACAGGGCAATGCTTCTGACTTCGGAATACACTCGGAAGCAGAGTGTACGCCCAAATGTTTTCCAAAGAAATTTCCCTCTCAAAGCTTGAGACAAGACTTCCTACAGTGAGAGAATATGTGCAGGTGGGACCCTGAATGGAATTACAAAGATGCATTAAGAAACAAAAACAATAATCAAGAGGTTGCATCTGCTTCTCTTGAAGTTAATGGATACCCTTCCATGTTATTCTAAAGCAACTACAGAAGAGTAACTCACATGGCCTGATAGACGTAACCGATTTTTGACAGAAAGCTGTCATATTTCCAGGTTTTTAACGGGCTATTTGGAAATATTAAGCCGTTTTGAACCAAATGCAGGGAAACAGCTAGGGATGTATTTTCAAAGTGGCACACAGGGGTCAGCAGTGCCTTACAAATTTGGCCTTTTGGTTTTCTGATGAAAATCCATGCACATTTTGCCAAGTGAAAAACACCCATTTGCATGTGTTTAGTGTGAATTTATACTGTAGCAGTAAACTGCCCTGAAGATTCTGTGTACAGTACAGGATGAGCCTGGGACAAGCTGTGCTGGGTCAGTCTGGGAGCTCAGACTGACAGAGGAGAGCCCGTCGTGCCAATCTTCTCTGCGACATGTGCCTCTTGTGGGCTTCAGTTTGAAAAGGGAGGTTTCTCATTCAATATAGGTACAGTAGAGACTGGAAGTGAATGTGCAAGAACTTTATGATGAGCAGAACAAGACCAAAGAAGCAAGCAGGACTTGCTGCATAGTGGCAATAGCAGTGGAATCAACCACTTGAAGAGATGTTACTGGGACCGGTTAAATAAAGAAGCCTGTCAAGTAAACCTGAGGGCAAGAGAAAGGACAGAGATAGAAAGATGACAGAGCTTGGAGCAGAACTCTGTTTATCTTTTGCTTCCATCCACCCAATATTTGGCTAGCAGAGTATTCCAAAACTCTACAGTACAGCCATTGTGCACTGCCAAAACATAAAAATTTCTACACAGTTTTTATGAAAGGGCAAAATACACTATTTCACAAAATCACGCATTTTGGCTTTTGTTTTACTTATACCCCTAACGTTACATGCATCTAGAAATTAAGAGGAAATTCTTGCTGAAGAGTGACCACGCAAACCTCTGGATTGTGTCACCTTTCAACAAAGACCAACTGTACAGTCAGTAAAAGATCTAATATGGAAATCTACAAGTTCCTTCTTAATATTAGCTGCAAAGCAAGTACATTTTCACCCTATGGCTTCAACCCGTTGGATTTCATGCATCTTTCTTTTTTTATACATTCATGTTGTGAAGTCCTTCATTTTAAAATATATTTGCACTCCTACTTTCACTTCTCTTCCTGTGCCTCACTTCAACAGCCATTTTTACTGCCTTAATTTGCAAGGAGTCCCACAAGAATGGTCTTATGCCGCCTGTAGACAGAAGACAGGGATCTTTGGATCAAGACAGATTGTGCCTTCCAGACTCACTCCCTTAGGACTACATCCAACTTACTTTCATAACATTCACATTCATCATGTACACAAATAAGAAGCCTACACTTCAGCCGAGGATGCTGGCCTCTCTCTGTGACATTTCCTTGTTGTTATTGTCAGCTTAATTTCAACAATATGAGGACAAACCTTCAGCACTCTCATGCTACTTCTTTCCTCGGTTATTGGTACTATTGCCACCCTGCCTGTCAATCAAGCCCATAACTTCAGAGGTCATTTTTCACACAGATTACTCCCCAGCATATCATAACCAGTTTATATGCACATCTTCTTTACTCTTTTGGAGCAGTAGGTTTCAAGTAGTATTTTCCTATCACTTCTAAGCTAAAAAATCGAAGGTACTACCTCAAAATTTTCTATTTTATTGCAATAAACATCTCCTTCCTGGGTTTAACTAACCCAATCTTCAGCAAACAACCATATGGAATGCCATCGTTAAGTCTGTTCTGCTAGTCCACTGATTTGACCCACTTCCTCCACCTACCATCTCACAGTTGATTCTAGCACATCAAATTAAAGCAGCCTGTCAAGATGCTTCACAACTCAGTTCCATTCTGCCTCCAATTTCTTACTTCTTGCTGATTTCACCCCCCACTTCTGATCAGCCAAGGATGTCCATCTCCTCATGCCATTTATTAGATTTCCAAAGAAGTAATTTTGTTTACTTTCAATCAGTTCCTACATACATTTATATTGCTCTTAAAACCTACTTTATTCAGACAAAGGTTTTGCTCTGCAAAATGTCTTTTGTTCCTTGCAGTTTAGGTGAGAATGTGTGGCTGTCAGAGGTACTTATTTCCAGGATCTGGCACTTAACAAGACTGGCATTACAGTGGCTCCTGCAGCCCCTGCTAGTGGGGTACTGAACTGCCTTGAACATATTTTGGAATGACTGTGCATAATGTATTTTTATTTTGAGGGAAATAATCTAGCCCAAAATTGGTCGTTTCACCAGGAACAACCTCAGACAGGTAGACAAAAGGAGAAGGAGCCTATTTTATCTAGGTCATTGACAGATTATCAAAGAACTAAACAAGACACCTCATATATCACATTAGATGGACATAAAGACTATCAAACATCCAAATACAATAAAGACATGTATTATGAATAAAACATATAGTGTTGACAATGACTGGAATCTGACTGCGCTTTTAGGGAATGGAAAACTACTAAACAAGGATAAAAGTCTAACAGAACAGAAGACAGTAACTTATAGAAAAGTCAAGTCTGATATACTGCATACCTAAGTCAGTAAATAAATCAATATTGAGATGTGTCTTGCAATTATTTAGATTTGTGCTCCTGGAGTCTGACCCTCCTGATTTCTGTCTGGTCGGTACCCAAGATAAGGTTTGCTATTTGTCATGCTGCTAGAATGGGACATACAGGCATGAGCTAGTCTGAGATCCAGAGCGATGGGGTTAATCAGGATACAAACTGAGGGAAGTTTCTGCATGGAGCACTGAATGCTGGCTAATTGGTAAGTGGTCAAGGCTGGAAATGATGTGTACAAAAATGTTACAATATTTTTAGGGTCATATGTTTATGAATATGACATTTTTCCTGATGAATTATAATCACCCCTTTGGTACTGAAATAAAGATGAATTTTATGTAAATGCAGATCTTACTTTTTGCTTTCTTGGATTATTATTATGTAGTAACTGACCTGGAACTATCCCAGAGAAAAGTTTTTGCCTTATCTTTGACATCAGCTATCCTCCCTGTTCTTCCCCTTTTAAACGGATTTATTATGAAACTTTAGATTCATGTTTCTCTAATGGAGTTACTGCTTCTTTTGTCTTTGTATCACCTTTCCTAGGCTGAGAAGAACAATGATCTGAAGATTCATTTTTACGAGTATTTACTTTGGCATCAGTGGTAGCTGAATTTACCTGCTCTCTGCCCAGTGAAAAATGATTATTTTGAAACTGGATCAGTTCCCTATTGTAATTCAGCATGTGAATGTATAAAGAGTTGGGCCATTACTACAAGGCAGGAGGGCAGAGGCATAAACTAGAGGGCTGAGTGGAAACTATTTAAGAAAGCAAGAACCCAAGGAATGTGTGTGGAGCCACTGCCTCAGCATCTGGTTTTCTTGTCACACCTCCATGATTTTATATTCATGTAGTCATTTGTGTTTATGCAGAAACAATGCAAAAGACCATCTAACTGGAATAGAAATGGTTTCGACCTTATTGTCAGACGTGGAAATGAGTACTGGTGCTATGTGGCAGTGTGGAATCAGAGCTCCAACAATGTTGTTTGATAACACACAGCATGTACAGACAATAGCAGTCTAAACAATATTACTGTCTTCCCTTAGTGATTTTCTAAAGCTGATTCAACCCACTAGCTGCCTCAGCACAAGACGGGGTGACACTGGGGACAAAGAGATGGGAAGAGGTGACAGAATACAGCCAGAAAAGCAGAAAAGGATGAGAACTGCTTCAGCAGTTCTATAGCCACATATTGGCAAATCATGGTCTGGTTACTTGCAGTATTAGATTAGAATCAAATAGTTGACTTAGTGCCACTTTCCATCTATCTCACTGTTCTGATGGTCACTTATGTCCTCAGAGCAAGAGCACCTGATCCTGTGAGTCAGCTTCTGAACCATAGAAATGGGTGGGGCTCTCAGAAACTTCTATTTGGAAGGAAGAAAGGAGTAAGAAACTACAGAACAGCTTAGTCCAAAGTGGAACAGAAATTGTCCCCATCACTGTCAGATCCATTTTAGAAGGTTGTTGCTTTCCTGGGTTTTTTCCCTTTTTTTTTTTTTGTTTTGGTTTTGGTTTTTTGTTTTTGTTTGTTTGTCTGGGTTTTTTGTTGCTGTCCAAGCAGTTTTTAAACCACTCTGATCTTTACTTTCTTGTTTTCTGGAGATAACGGTAAGAAATTTGGACTTTACTCGTGAATGAAAAATGTCACTGTAAGAAAAATCAATGACAGCTACAAAAACGTGTTAGAAAACAGGTATCTTTATATTTAAAATCACATAGTAAAACAAAGTAAGCTATGTAAGATGAAGTGAAACTTAATATACCTGTAACATCCCAGCTGATTCATTCAAGAAATCCTCCACGCTCTGATTTTCAGGGTTAAACTTGTCAAGCTGTTGCACTATTATTGCAATAAGTTCTCCATGTCTGACCATCTTCACCATGGAGAATCCTATAAACACAGAAAATCTTTAATTTTTCACGCCTCCTTCAGTTGTGGCATGATGTATGTTGATAGGCTCATACAGTAGATACACTGCACTAACACAGAAGAGAACATTTAGGTCAAGCTTTCAAAATCACAGTTACTCAGAACAGCCAACAGGAGAAATGAAAATACAGTACGAACATCAGTAAAATAAAGGAGAAAATTACATATTTCATACTCTGCAAATATCTCAAAATATCTTTAGGATGATACCTAAATGGTGCCAGGTTATTTGACAAAATATAATTAAGGATAACTAGAGAAAAGCATGACATTTTGCCTGCGTGCCATACAGATCCTATTGAACACACTGCTCTTCCTAGTGAGACGTAACACATAGCAAAATTTTATCTTAAATCTCATCACATATTGCTGTTAGCAGCCTGATTTTCCAAAACAAGAATATAGCACGAGAGAGGAATTAGAAGGAAGCAATGACACAGTGTTGGTCAGCAACTGGGCCACGGTCACATCAGTTGTCTGGGTCACTGTCAAGGCTTCTGAAAGCTCAGAGGGTGGGTGCTTGTTATGTTTGATACTTTGGGAAATGACTGGGCTCTGTCTATCTCAAATGATGTCTTACTCGTATGTCTGGGAATTTGTAGGACTGGTTACCTCTATTTAATGTTCACATGACAAGAATTATTATGCATTCATTCCTACTCACGCATAGGTTTTTGTGTATGAAAGACCAGTGATAGCAATGATCAGGCCTGAAAGTCATTAATCTGGTTTAGCAACAGGAAAAAATAAACAAGCAAAAAGTAATTTTCCATGCTGAAAATACAAATATATTTTTGAAAATAGCTCTTTTATTTTATATATCATCATATTTTGATTCCAGAAAAGAATGATCAAGATGATTCATTCCCACTGTGGTAAAGATAATTCACTTCTTGCTTTAATATTATATCATAACATTTCCAGATACAGTGGTTTTGTACTCTGACTTTCAGCACCACCATACTCAATAAAAACTGCCTAAGCAGCGCTTCTAACTACTGATTTCAAAGTGCTGAAAAAAAGGTTTGTCTCTGATTATGTTCAATATAGGCATTCAGTCACTTGGTATGATCAAGACAAAATGACCAATTAAAAAGAAGTCCATCAAAAAAGGGCTGGATCACGCCAAGGGATGGCAAATGCAGAAAGAGGCATTGCTGTTTCTCTGTCACAGGGGAGTCACTGCTTCTCCACTCCTCTGAGAATCATTTCTTTCTCAGGTAACAACCTGCCAAGGTTCTTACACTCACAAGGGATTTTGGATGAGCCAGACAGAAATACCTCTGTACTTCAGGCTGAATCGTAATTCAGGTTTCAACAGCTCTACCAGCAACCAATACTTTTTCTTCTCGTATAGCAGAAAGAAATTTGAGTGCTTATGGTCTGTACATGCTGATAGTCACCCCTCTTCCCCCACAAATAACAATAATTAAAGCCAGATACTGGAATGTGAAAACTAGGACATAGAGTAATGCCTTGAGATCTCCAGACATACAGGAGTTCTTAACAGAACTTCATTTGTATTTAAACATACTGCTATTATTATTGTCGATGTTTTAAAATATACACATCGGGAATAAAATGTTTTTGGTAGGACATGCACCCTTATTTCCACACAGTCGTTTAGGAGAATACTCTAATTGCTATGTATGGAAATGATATAATTTTATGCTGTCTATAAAATGATATAAATTTTCTTTCATTATCAGCTGTAGATGTCAGTCAAAGGTGAGAACCTGACTTAACCTTATTTTACAATGGAGCTTGGAGACATTTTGAAAGCAGTTACATAGGATAAGATTGTCTACAATTGTAGGGACTGGTTTCAATGACCTGAAAGATTCCTTCAGGTTTTACATTCGCTCCCATGTTCCCTGCCTAGAAAGACTGCGGCTGCATTTCCTCTGATGAAAGCTGTCCTTAAAAGGAGCTGAACTAAGCCTCCCTGCAAAAGGCAGTCAGATCAAGCAGCTCAAAATGGAATAGGTGCTTCTCAGCTGTGTGCCAGAAACAGAGCGCTGAATACAGGGTATGACTGTGCCAATGGGTTCAGTCATCCAGTGGTTACATCCTGCCATTCTCACTTACTCTGGACTTTTCTGCATTGCTGAGTGTCACTCTGAGCAGTTCTGGGCACAGGTCCTCTTTTCAGCACACTCCTCCCTGAAGGAAGCAAGGCACCAGATGGAGAATGTTCCCCCCAAGTATCTATAACCCGGATCTTAATTTCAATTTGCATGAGTGTCAGTGTCTTGCATACCTATTACAAATGCCTTACTTGACATGACATGGTATTTTAAAAGCTATATTCCTGTAGAACTTTACAATTAAATATTCGCTGTACAAACCCTTCTGTAAGTAAGTTGTGTTGCATTATGAGGTGGGTTAGCACACAGACACCAAGGTTTGCTCCTTGCCCAAGATCTCAGGGGGCAAAGCCCACAACCCCTGTCCACAGTGCCACACACTTGACCTTTCCTATTGTATTTGTAGACACAAAATAAATACAGACAGTGACTGCGGGCAGGGTTAGATTAGATATTAGGGAGTTCTTTTCCCGGGGGTGCTGAGGCACAGGCTGCGCAGAGGAATTGTGGCCGCCCCCCCCTGAAGTGCCCAAGGCCAGGCTGGATGTGGCTCTGAGCAGCCTGGGGTGGTGGGATGGTGGGAGGTCTCCCTGCCCGTGGCACGGGGCTTGGAACGAGGGGGGCTTTAATGTCCCTTCAGCCCAACCACGCTGCGAACCTGTGACTGTGCGGAACCCGCCGCTCCCCGGCCCGGTCCGTCCCCGGCTGCTCCCGCCGCTCCCGTTCCCGGCTCCCCCAGCGCCGTTGCCGGGGCGCGCGGGGGCTGCCGGGAGCTGTAGTCCTGCCGCGCCCGCCCCCGCGCTGCGG
>VWZF01006438.1:2860586-2924019 GCA_013396755.1 Sclerurus mexicanus | reverse complement strand
GAGCTCTGCACGGCACAGCTCAGCTCAGCCCGGCACGGCACAGCTCTGCCCAGCCCGGCACGGCACAGCTCTGCCCAGCCCGGCACGGCACAGCTCTGCCCAGCCCGGCACGGCACAGCTCTGCCCAGCCCGGCACGGCACAGCTCTGCCCAGCCCGGCACGGCACAGCTCGGCACAGCCCGGCACAGCCCGGCACTGCACAGCCCGGCACAGCCCGGCACTGCACAGCTCGGCACAGCCCGGCACTGCACAGCCGAGCCCGCACGGAGCTCCCTCCGTGCTCACAACGCTGCGCCCGGCAACTTTTTGAGCCGAAAAGGTTTATCGAACGGTACTACTGTAGGTGTGCTGTTTTCTGCCCTTTCTCGCTTTTGAAATCTTTGGAAGGAGTCCAGGAGTCGCGGTTTGCTTTGTAATGAAATTGCCATCTTCTGGCACGAGTTAAATAACAACTGTCTGGAGAGTGATCTTGTCTCGCCTGCGATGGTCGGGTTGTAAATGAAGGGCATTGCTCGTTTTGAGCATCTGCACCATCCTTTTCTTGTCCAGACATCACAGCAGTCGGTGTAGTTATTCAGTTCATGAAGTATTTGATTTAATTTTTGTCCCTGTTTGTCACTGTCACCCATGTTATTCTTAAGCCTTAATTTCAGTAATAATGTTAAGTCTCAGTTTCGTGAACCTTCAGTGTAGTCGGTCCTTTTGGCTGAATTACAGACAGTGTGTTGCAGTTAAAAAGAAAAAAAAAGACGAGGTGATACTGCGAAATAAAAGTTCGTATTATGCTGGCTGTATGGGTTTTGTATGTAGTCAGTTCTGAGTATTCCTGAAGGACGCATCTGACATTGCTGCCGATGGCTTAAAGGAAAATAATGTAGAGGTTAGCTGAAAATACAATGATACTATAGGTAGCTTTTAGTAAACTTTGTTAACTGTTTCTGTTTTATACCTAAAACTAAGAGAGGAGCAGTTAATGAGGTGAAAGAAATGCTGGTATTGTTAAATGCAGAAGAAATCATTGCAAATATCACTTGTCGCTGCTTTTTTTAAAGTAAATCTCATTAAACGTCACATTATTGTTCTTTCTAATGGAGATTTCGTCTTTTTATGATGAAATATACATATTAATATACTCTCTGTTGCATGGTGCATGTTCAGCATTCGGGGTCTGGATCAAACAATGTATGATCATAGTTCTGTGGGACTTCTCTGTGGTGAGGGAGTTTTTCAAGTCTGTTGCATGACACTGGAGCTCAGAAATCAATAACATGTATTGCTGCTAGTTTGAAGCCAGCACCACGTCCTTTTTGTTGTGTATTTGTGCTTTCCTTCTCAACAGAGTTTTTTAGTTTCAGTAGCTTCCTACACAGTTTTTGTTCTGGTATTAAAAATGGGCTGCGAGCGAACTGCAGCGGCTTCAGAAACAAGGGGTTTTCCTGGTGTGCCTGTTGAATTGGTGTGGGCAGTGTCATTAAATACGCAGAAGTTTGAATAGCACGTCTTTGATAGACAGTGAAATGGATGGAGGAGCTCACATTTAGGGACCGTACCTTCCTCGTTATGCTAATTGCTTTTGTATTGCGTCAAGGAATCCGTAGGATTGGGTCGGTGGGTTCCAGAGTGTGTTTTGAATACGATGCGTTTTGAAGATGACTTTCCTGAATGTTTATTCTGTAGGGAGTTATCACCACTCATGACTTGCGTTACTTTTAATCCTCTATACTACGCGTGCCAGGTACATTTTATCAGTTAGGTTTTGCTACTTCCAGTGATGGGGAATGCTGCATCTGAAGTATTCCAGATCCTACTGTCATACAATAAGATTTCCCCATGGCAGCAGATTTTGATGGCACTGGGCATTTGGCCTCCAGCTTTGATGGCCATTCAGAGATACTTTTGAAGGCAGTGGGGGATGACATCAGAGTGCAGCAAATCCACAGTACAGCCTGCTCAGAAACCTGAATATATGGTTTAGCTTAATCCCAAGGGAACTGTTTCATAATTCATCCCCCCAAAAACCCAACCCCAAAATATGTAAATTAATTCAGTTTAATCTTTGTAAGTGGTGGAGACGGGGAAATGGAATAGAACAGATAGTTCATAACAAGATGGAATCACAAAACTCTGAAGATAATCATCAGTTACTGTAAGACGCAGGGACCTGCATCGAAGCAGGGATATTTACTTGGTAACTGCTGCATCTGTTTGAACGTACCAAGAATGGGAGAGAAAATGTGGGTGTAGGAAGTGGAAAGTCTTGACTAATGTTGCGAGCATGTCACGGGAACAATGCGGCTCTCCCAGATCCCACTGCAGTCAGTGCTCTTCCTGTCCAGCTCTATTCTTCAGGTATGCTGATATGCCAGATTTTAATAAACCAGATCAAATGCCAGGGGTAGAGGTAACCAGAGAATGAAATAAATAGCTGTGACGTGATCTTTAGAGCTGGTAGGACGCAGACTTTTAACTGATGTGTTGGAGACAGAGCAGAGATGGGATTTTGTTTCCAGCCTCCTGTGCCACATCGATTGTTGTTTAATTTTTAAAATGTTGTCTGCAAGATGTGTTTTGCTTTCGGGGACTGCGGATTCAGTGTGTTAAGTTTTTGGAGGGAGATTGGTGTTTGCTTTTGAACCAGGAGAAAATGGGTGGTTTGGAGCAATAGTGTTCTTGAATTGCAGCACGTTGGAACAAGAGTTGCTCTGTTTGACCTCCTCAGGACACAGTGCAGAACTTCCCAGGCACTGCCACCTTACTGAGACCAGGGATGATCCCTTCTAAATCAAAATATTTGTATGCACAGATATAGTAGAAATATTTCCTGTCGGTTCAGGGATTTCTTATCTTGTCCTGTCTGCTGCTGGAGCATTCCACAGGTGTCCGGTCAGAACACGCTCCCAGGCAGATCTGAGCATCCAGTAAAAACATGAGAAACTGGACTGGTTTTGCACGGTTCTGAAATGCATTTGATATCCAAAGAATCCAGAATAATTTCGGTGAATGTTGCTGCTTAAATCTGGAGACTAGCTTGAAAAATGCGTGGGTAACTGGCTCACAGGGGTACCTGCTTTGAATTGAGCTCATGTTTATTGATATTTTGAAAAAGCTGTTTAGTGTTTGACAGAGAAAAAAAGTCTGTCTCTAACCACAACTTGAATATGTTTTTAATCTGCTTAGCATAACAGACTGAAACGTCTTCAGTGTCTGTGTAATTTTCATACTTTTCTTTTTTTTCAAAAATATCGCTTGTTTTATGTTTACATCTCAGAATACATTTTTACCTGGCGGATAAAAGCCAGGGATTTATTTTTTTTATGAGACCTTACCTTCTTTTTTCCTGTTTCGGTTGTGCATTCACTAACCTATTTATTTGGTCCTAGTTTCTTTCACATGGCAAATGTGAACTTCTGGCAGCAAACGCTGAACAATTTCTTATGTTCCTGTAGTTAACTCAAAATTAATAGTTATTGGTAGTAAAGACACTGCTTTGTGAATGCCTTGCCCTGGTTAAAGGATTCTCCCAAGGCTTGCATAAAGCCTGGAGGGTTTGTAGGTGTGTCTAACACCTCGCTCCTCCAGGACTCACCAAAGTGCAGCTGTGCCCTTAGCACCTGTTTTAAATAAAAGTTGGCCTAATTACCGTGGGGATGTGAGGAGAGACTGAAGGAAATGGCCCCAGCTTGTAGCCAGGAGTGAAGACTTAGTGACAAGTGGGTACTCAGCGGAGCTCTTTGACACTCCTCAGTGGCTGTGCATCTTGAAGTGCTGAGAATTGTAGTTGCTTTCTTCCCGGGCGTTTGCTTGGGTTTCTTTCCTTAATCTGCTCGTTGCTTTGTGCAGCAGGATTAGCGGATACCTCTGCAAGACAGGAGGCTCTTGCTGCCTGCTAGTATGTGTCTGCAGTGGTGCTCTGTGATCAGAAGCAACATTTCAGGATAAGTGGAATGGGAGGCTCTTGGAGGAGGCTTGTTTCTGGGTTTGTGCATTTGAGATCTTTAAAGATGAGTGGAAGTTTGAACTTTTTACAAGAGTGGAAGATAGTAAGCTATTACAGAGTCTACTGTGCTTAACATACTGCGAAAAGCATTTTTAAAACTGGGTCAGTAGAATGAGATGCAGGAAGAGAGAGAATTATTTTGAGCAGTGTTTGGATGGATGGTCAGAAGTAAAAAAAAAAAGGATGAAGCTGCTGTAATAGCCAAGCAACTCTTGATACTGGTTTTGAGGGAGTGGATGAGAAAGGAAGGAAGATTTGCCAGTGATAGATGGAAAGCAGTTAACATCTTAATTCAGGTGTGATTTCCAAGTCTTAAAAGTGAAGGGCTGCTCTTCGCAGGAGAGAACTAGAGCAAGTTTAGTCTTGGGAAAAATGCCTTAGAATGAAGAGTGAAAGAAGAGGTAAATACTATTTATAATTTAAAGTTTCGTTTGACTGGTGCCATACAGTATTCAAAGCCTTTGGGTACAGCAGTTTGGGAGCGAAATTTATTATTTAATGCAATATTTATATTAACAACTAATGACTTTACAAGACAGAAGATGGAGGAGTTTTTCTTACTTGGGGAAACAGCTGTTACTGGGTATTTGAAAAGGCGCTATTTTAATGATCAGCTCTTTGATCTCTGTTGTCTGCGTAATTATTCTTGTTGCCCCTCTCTGATCAGAGGCTGCAGCTATTTAACTTCATTAATCAGTGTTATTGATAACAATCCTGAGGAAGGCAACTTATAAATCATCATACATTATTCAGAGTTTTGCATACCGAATTGCTTCATTTTAGAAGCACCATCTAGTGGTTTGAACACAGATGTGGGAACTAATAATCCTTCACTGATGTATTGTAGCTCTGCAGCTAAATGAAGACAATTACCTGCAGTCATTTTGTTTATTAGCCTTGCTTTTACCTGTGTCTGAATAAGGGAAGAAGGTAACTATTGCAGTTTTCGATGAAGAGAATTGCTTGGCTGTTTTTAATTGCTCTGATGGGGAATACATACACACCTTGCAAAATTGGTTTTGATGTGGATTGCTGCGAGCAGAGTCATTGTATATCAGATCAAAGGTCCATCTAGCCTGGTGTGATGTCTGGTGGTTATCTCTTTCTCTGTCCTGTAACAGATGCCTAGGGTAAAAAGTTGAGATGAATAGAAACTGATATTTCCCCTGGGCTTTTTTTTTTTTTAAAAACTTACTGTAGCCTGCAGCATAGGAGTTTGCTGAGCTACAGATTGTGCTCTTATAATTAAAAAGCTCATGAAGATTTTTCCTTAAAATGACTAATAATTTTTCAGTTCATTTATACTTCCGGTGTCTGTAAGGACTAGAGGCTTCTCAGTGCCTAAAGCTGAGTTTGATCCTAGGGAAGTAGGCGTTTTCTTTAGAAACTTTTTCAAACAGCCACTGGTGTGACCTGTTCTGTCCCTTGTCCTGCAGGTTGTCTTCTGGTCTTTCTCTTGGAAACTTGATTTGGATGTTTAGATTCTATTCCCCTCCTCCTACAATTTGGTGGTGCTTAACAGAATTTAGAAAAAATTGCTTCTTAAAGATTGCAATGTACTCTTCCCTAGGTTGTTTTAGAGGAATGACAAAACAAAAAAACCCCACCAACAATACTCACAGCATTGGACCACAGAAGAATATTTTCTTCCTGAACTAAGTGAAAAATGAACAGTGCAAATGCTGTTGATGTGCTTCATTTAACTGCTTGAATAGTTGTGATGATCTGCTTTCCTGGCAGTTTCCTGCTAGCAACGTTGATTTAAATTAATTCAGTAAAACTATTTTTAAATAATGGTGTTAAAATAAATAATTGAAGGCTGTGTATGTTTATTTGGCTCACTGTTGAAGACTGACCCACCTTCATGGCCCGTGTGAAAGAGCAAGTTCTTCCAGCTTGGTCCTTTGACTGGAGGATGCTGCTAAATTGGTGTCTGTCTTACCTGTTCTCAGCTGAGTCTATTTTCATCTGGAGAGTACACGATATTCCAACTATTTGGTGTATCTGAAATGACAAGCCGGGGAGTGCTGGTGTCAGGGCTGTATGCCCCCTGCCTGCCTTCATACAGGAGGTGAGCTGCCTTCCATGCCAGCTGAGGCTGTTGAACCCTTTAAACTGGAGCTCTCCCTAAGTCAGCTGAAGCAGAGCACTTAGCCTGTCTCTGGTGGACAGCTCAGTGTAATAGAATATGGTTTTCCTCTGAGGCAGTGTCAGCTGCCTGCTCTTTGAAAGCAGGTGAGTGACAAAGGCTGCGATGCATTTTCTAGAAGTCTAGATTTAGGATATAGGAAAGAGTGAGGTTTTTGGGAGGCAAAAATATGTTTGGACAACTTACAGATGCAGCATTCCTGCCTCAATATACCTTGCTGCTGAAACTGGAAGGTCCTGCTTTTATTTATTTTGGTTATGTGGGTCAGACTTATTACATCTTGTCTGTATATTCCTGTTCTCCCCTGAAGGCTGGAGGAGTTTCCTTCCTCTCCCCAGTAGTCAGTGCCTTTTTTGCATTACTTCCTCAGGCCTCTAACCTGGCAATTCCTCTTGATCTTTCGGATCCCATGGATGGTGGTTCTTCCTCTGATTCCTCTACATTCACCACCCTCTCCTCCCTGTACTGTTAACACTTGTGATCCTGTTTAAGGATAAAATGCCCTGGAAAGCTGATTGACAGGAACTGAATTATGAAAGTACACAGGATTCTGTGGTGAGGCTGGGGGAGTGTGTAACAATCCATAGCGAGGAGAGTTGATCTCTGAGCACATCATGTAGGGGCTGCTTCTGCTCTGCTCTGTCCTGGTAGGCCATGAGCTTGTTCTTCTTCTCTCTCAGGGTCTTTACTCACACTCGAGAGCCATTCAGAATGAATAATGTAAGAGAGGGCATCACGTCAGTTCCAGGTACACTACGCTGGCTGAATGAATGAAAGGAAAGCAAATGGGTAAAAAGAGCCTGGAAAAGGCAGGTGAAGATGATGGGGTTGATGAGAATACTTGGCATAGAAATGTAAGAAAAGGAGTTTGAGGGAGGAAGAAGGGAGGATGACTCTCCTACTCTTTCAAAATGCCTGCTCTTTATTTTGAAATAGAACACAGGTTAATTTGAATTGGAGTGATGTTTATGCTGGAATGTGTTAATTCCTGCTGTCGACTGGCACTTTGATCTCTGAGAATTATAGGTGGTTGAAGCTAAACTAACCGGATGCTCAGGGTGTTCTGCATTTCTGCTTGGCATTCTTCTAATTCTCACCTCCCTTTGCAAACCTTTTAACGTAGGAAACGTTTCCTGACGTTCTGAGTTTCATCAGATGTTCAAAACTCCAGTGTATTCAAGTTATTGTTTCCTGCCATGAAAGGAGCTGAGCATGAAAGGGGTCTTATGTGTTTGTCCGTAGGTGGCTTTTGGATGTTTGTCATCTAATAAACTTCTTTAGGAATGGTATGAGCTCTCACATTAATGTCTCTTTCTCTAATTCTGCTTTTGTAAGCACCAGTCTACAGGCAGAAATTTCTCCTTGCTGTCTCGGTCCAGTTACTGACATTTGTGTGTTCCTACCACAAAAATGAGAACATATCAGCATTCCTCTTACAAAACCCTCCAAACTGTCTCAAAGCACTTTCTGCTATTATTTTTTTTCAAGATTCATGTGTCTATGTAGAGTGCCTGCATTGCTAAACATTTAATTTTAGAGTATGTTTTAATAAAACTGGACCAGTGTACCTGATCTAGTTGACAACCTTACAAAACCAGTTCCAACCTAAAGCTAATTCCTTTGCTCATGGTTTTGTTGAAGCACTTGACTGAGTGTATTTAAGGAAGCTGTATCCACAGGAGATACTCTCATTTTCATTAAGACTAGTTTGTGATTTTGTGGTTGGTTTTTTTAATTGTTGTTAGTTTCCTTTTTTTTTTTTGCTTACATGATATCATACATCTGTGTCCAAAAGTTTTGTTCACTGCTTGCAGTGCCTTCTGTTTCTCTAAATGTTACCTCCACCTAGATTTTTTGATGGAGTTCTGTACATAACTGTAGACTTGCTACAAATTTTTTTCCCCCTCTTGATTTCAGTCAAGATACTTGACAAATACTAGACCTGATAGCAGTGGTGACAGTAGGAAGATAAGGACTGAAGTAGAAAGGCAGTAGGGTTTTTTTTTCTCTTCACTTCTCTCACTAGAAGAGACATGCAAGCATTTATCTTTGTTTTAGAACCTGTATTCCATTGACACTTGAATGTTTTTATCTAGTTGTTTGTTTTTTTTAAATTGTATTTTCTCAATCAGCCACACTGTTTCCTTTGACAATTACTTTCTTCTAAGGAAGCCTTAGCTTTAGGTTGTAACTGTTTTTCAGTTCATTTTTTCTTTTCCTATTGCAGTTTGAGGGTAACTATTTGGCACTTTCGTAGTGGACAGTTCTGTGTATAGCTGATAACAAGAAACAAGTAAGTTAATGTGAAAATAACATACCTCTGAATTTGAAAGTATTTTTAGATGTAGAACTGGGATGCAACTTTTTTAAAAATGAATATGTCTTTTAAAAGTCATGATGTGCTTTTCAGTATCAAAAAATGTTTTGTTCTATATTGGAAATGTTAATTTCTTGGTGTAACATGTGCAAATATTTAATCTGCTGTTCTGGTGTTAACAAATCAGTGTTGGTGAAATGAAGGTGCTTAGTTGTTTGCTTCCTGCATAAAAAAAGAGGCTGCCTGCTCTTTAGTTACATCTGACTTGATCAGGGTATAATAAGTTTTTTGATTAGTTTAGAAAAAATGTCTGACATAAATTCATACCATTTGAGAAATTATAAACTGTGTAAAACTGTCATAAAGAATACTTCGTGAGTGATCCTGAAGAGTTAATAAGTGACAACCCATCTCCTGGAAACAATAGTTTTACTGTAAGAAAGCTAAGCACAATTTTTGCTTAAGCCCAAAGTCATTTGTTATCAGTCAGGTCAAGCAATGAAATGTTGTGAGGTTGGTTCCAGCTCTTTTTATAGTTATTTCTCTGTCTATATATATATATATATATATATATATATCTGTGTGTGCCTGCATGTTGTGTGTGATCCAAAACCTGTGTATCATCTGTGCATCTTTGGAATACAAAGAGTCCTCCTTCCTGTCTTTGAAATGGGGACTGAGGCATGAAGGTGAGATGAGGATATTCGGTGCACTTAAATGTAAGCCAATAGCCAAACTAACCAGAAGAGCTTAATTTAGGGGTTTCTCAACCACTTTATTCATCATTTGCCAATTCTTTCTATCCACTACTTTATATGAGATTATTTTCCTTTTAGATTGCCCTGCAATAATATTTTACAGCTGAAGCAATGGACCAGATTGTATGTACTTTGCTATTCAAAGATTGGAGTGCAACTTACTGTTGCCATATGTTTAGATTGTGTCCAACTCCTGCTTACAAATGAGAACATATGGGAGATAGGTAATGGTGATTTTCAACTGTTAATTAGTCATGTTTAAACCGATGCCTCACTAAGCATCCCTCCAGTCAGTTCTGTCTTTCTCATCTCCCCCTCGTGGTAAAATCACTGCCTTGTGTTGACTTGCAAAGTTTCTGAGAGGGGGGAAAAGGTTTCCTTCCACTGCAATGCTTCTGTAAATTAGAGGGGAAGAGTGTTTTCCAAGTTAATAGATATCTGTGAGTCTGCAGTGCAAAGTACAGAAAACCTGTTTGACTGAGGGAGGGGGTATTTTCCTTACAGATGTTGTATCTTGCTTGGTTTGTGTGAAATCAAGTTGCTGATGTGCTAAGTCCTGCATAGTAGAATAGGAATTAGAAATGCTGGCACCTGTGAGGTCTATAGGTTTTACAGTGTTGCATAAAAACATTATCAGTAATGACTAATATTAATCTTTGAACCTGTCAATCGCAGACTTATGATACAATGTGGGTTTTAGTTACCCTGTATCACAGTCTGGTTATTTAACTCTGTTACTACCTACTGTTTGACTCCCTTCTTTTACTGCTTGTTAGACAACTTTTCTACTGTAGTGACCTAAATCTTCTGTAAAGTAAGATATGGGCAAATATATTAGTGCAGTAGCGATCCCTTCAGAACAAAGGTGCTTGTCTCCAGTTTTCAGGGTATTTGACTCCTATCAAGAATCTTTGTGCACTCCCCTTATGAATTTCAGGGGCAGCACAAACCCCTTTGCTGGCAGTATGGTCTTCATATTACCTTGTACCAGCTATGGCATTGCATCTTCAGGGCCTTTAGTGCTTGTGCCTTATGTTCTATTCTTAATGAAGCCCTGACTCAAACTGCACCTATCCTATTGCTCTTTCTTTTGTGTGAAAGGTGTTAATTTCTGTAATGCAGAGGCCAGTCTGAAACCCAGGTCAAGTTGTGTGGGACTAAGAGTTGGACTTCTGATTCAATTCTTTAGCATAAAACAGGCTCACCTAAAGTTGTTTTTAGGTGACATTAAGGTTCAGACTGTGTATGAAATGTTAATGCAAGTGCTCTTGCAGTGGCAGAGGCGCAGATAGTGTGTGCTGGAAGCAGAGCTCTGCAGAAATAGTGAGGCAAGACAGTGAGCTATATAAAGGGCAGGGCTTTCATTCTTGAGCTACATGCTGCTTTGAGTTGGTTGTTTTTACCTAAAAGAACTGTGAAGGTGTTTGGTTAATGCTCTGTTTTGTGTTTGGCATATCTGTTCTCTGTTTCAAGTTCCGTATATGAATTGTCAGACTTAGAACTTTCCAGTTGGAGCTTGAAGCCAGTAGAGGGAAGGATCGGCTAAGTACACTATTTCAACATTAGAGAAAAATAATTTAAAATGCTTTAAAAGCATATCCTTTATTTAATTTTCTTCAGCTGTCTCAGAATTATTATATTGAAATGACAGTATCGTCAGATACTGTAATATTTTTTACTGTGTGCTTACTGGAATGAGATTTTAAAAACCTGTATGAAAGAGGAGAATACAAATCCTTATTAAATTTAATTTTAGGCAAATTTTTTTTCTTCACATTGCTCTGCGCTTTGCCTACTTTGAAAGCTAGCAAATCAAACTTCTGCACAGCAAAACAGAAAACTAAGATCTGTGGTACACAAGTAGAGGTGCTCTTACTTTCTAATTCCTGCCCACGCCTCTCATAAAGCACTACCTGCACCAGTCGCAGCGCCCTGCACTGAGTGTCACTGCACCACTTCAGAGAGGTGTTGAGTGGTTACAGAAAGAGCTGAAGGCTTTGCTGGTTTTGAGGAGCTACTCTTAAAGCAGCAGAAGCTGCTTCCAGGAAGGTTATTTGCTTGAGCAACTTGAAAGCTACATGGATGATGATATTACATGATGTGTTTCTGTGTCTACGTGCCTGCTTTCCCCGCTCCCCAGTCCATTAGATCTATGTGGAGCAATTTGGTATTTCAAATCTTATGTGCAGGAAAAAGGCAACATTATGGAGAAATGCTGCCTTCCTGATTTTATTCCCACTGGTAAGGCCTTCCGTTGGAGGGGGGAAAAAAGAGGGGTTTGGGGTTTTTTTGGTAGTTCATATCACTTTTCTCTCAGGATAAAACAAAGTGTTAGGGGAAGTCTGTTCTTAATCTGCCTTCAAAATTATTTTCAAATCCTAATTACTTCTGAAAAATCAATGAGGGATTTGCTGAGGAATATGGAGATTGAATAGAAACTGTCTATAAGCAGTGTTGGAGCACCCTCTGCAGCCTCATAATAATATTTAAATGAGCTTTGTACATTTCTGGTGCTACATTATTGGAATGCGTATTCAAAAAGAAAAATTAAGTATCCAGGTGCTTTGTGCTGCTCTACAGACCCATCAAAGTACAACGGTAGATCCTTAGGGAAAATAATTAATTAGCATGTTGTAGACCTTTTGTGTCTATTATCCTACTGTAACTCTCCTGAAAAGAAAGCTCTCAGCAGTTGCTGTAGTTTTACTGAAGTTCAGACTGAAAAGTAAAGAATAGCATGTCCAGCGGGAGTGGTGTGAGAATTAGTTCTGTGTGATAGGAAAGTTATAAAGCTGTTTAACAAACTGGGAGAAAAGCTTAAGATGTATTCCTTCTTGAACTGCCAGTTTTTACTGCCTTGTGATCTCAAGTTTCCAGGATGTGGTAACCTACAAGTCATTTCGGGGTTCTGTGTTCAGCAACAGGCTAATCACTCGTGTCATGCTGGGATATTGGTTCAAGTCAGGTTGGAAAAGCATGTGGCCAAATATATTTGCAGTGCCATGGGCTTTTTGCAAACTTCTGTGTTTCTTCTAATTTGCTGTTGAACAGCCTGACCCTCCTTAAATGATGAGCAACACTAGGTTGCAGAATAGTGTGTTGTAAGGCATGTAAGACTAGACAGCAGCATGTGATTTGTTTTCGTAGGTAAATGCTGTTCTTGATGTACAACAGTACATTTACAACAGTAATTTTTGTCTAGAATGTCCAAAGTCAATGACAGCGTGTATACCAGGATCACATCAAGCCTTCTTTGTGTTCTGTCAATATGTTTGGAGGATTCATTCAGAATACTGTAATGATAACTAAGGACAGCTAATGAAGCACATGGGAGTTCTCTGCTATGTCTGTGTAGAATTGCCTGGCTTTGGGTGATAGTAATACATCATAGCTTTTTGTACGTGATAGATGGATTTGTAGTTATGCATCATCACAGAATTGTAGAGAGGGTGAGGTTGGAAGGCACCTGTTAAGATTGCCTAGTCCATCCCCCTTGGTTTCTCAGGACCATGTCTAGTCAGGTTTTGCATACCTCCAAGAGTGGAGACTCCACAAACCTCTCGGGACAGCCTGTGCCAATGCTCAGTTGCCCTAAGAGTAAAATTGCATTTCCTGATGTTCAGATGGAACTTCCTGTATTTCAGTTTGTATCTGCTACTTCTTTTGTTCTCACTGGGTATCACTATGGCAAATCTAAGTCTTCTTTCCACCCTATCATCAGATGTTTATATACATTGAGCAGATCTACTCCAAGCCTTCTCTTTCCCAGGCTGAACAGTTTCAGCTCTGCCTGTCCCAGGATGACCAGTGTTCTAACATCTGAATTACTGGTGGCCCTCTGGATGCTCTCCAATGTGTTCATGCATTTCTTTGACCCAGAGGTCTGGAACTGGACCCAGCATTCCAGACGTCTCCCTAGTACTGACTGGAAAGGCAGGCTTACCTCCATCGACCTGCTGGCTGTGCTCTACCTACTGCAGCCCCGGATGCTCTTGGCCCTCTGGTGCCAGGGCCCATTGCTGACCTATTCTTCAAATTTGGAAGAGATGTTTTCACCATCTCTTTGGACAGTCTGCCTGCCTTTGTAAGTAGTTCCCTTCCAGTTCCCAATGCCAGTCTGAACCAATTTGACAGCGCTGTAACCATTTCTCACCCTCTGCCTCCTTCCCACTGCTTCCCCAGTTTTGGCTATGGCATTTGCTGGAGCCCTTGCTGAGCTGATTCAACCTAGAAGAACAGTTTGGATGTTTTTAAGAAGAACTGAATTGACCTCTTTTCCACTCTTCTTCCTGCCCCTTGGAAAGCTTCCCCCCTAGACTTGCTGATTAAATCAATTTGACAGTGAGAGGCAAGATGAGCTGTAGTCATCCAAGAACTGAGTGGTAGCTAGCCAGGTATGCAGGAATGGGGGTGGAGGATTGAAAGAAATGGGATTAGTCTTGGCAACAGCAACTCATTACAGTTCATCAGTGAAATTGAATCTGTTGTAATACTGGGGAAACGAACATTTCCAAGCCAGTGGGTTCATGAACTTCCTACAAAGCACAATTAAACCCCTCACTTTCTTCCATATTGAATGACATTGCCTTAGGTCAGAAGCAAAGTTGAACAAAGATCTGAGAGAGAACCTAAATACACATGAACTAACTAAAGCTATTGAACAAGGCAGTGAAATTAATATGTTTTCTTGTTATTTTAAAAAAATGTCAGAAAATTAAAAGACCAATTGGTTTCTGCAGATCCTTTATTGAGGAAGGAGAGGTTAGCTTTTCATGTTCAGTGACTGATAGTTGGTTCTTGGACCATACCTTGCAAAAGTGTTGATTCTGTTGCATTCTGAGTCTTCTTGCCAGGTTTATGTGTGGGTGGGTTTTTTTTTTTATGATGAGCTTAAGGAATCTTCGGTTTTAGTGGGGAAAAGTCATCTGGGAAAATAGCGCCTTTTTTTTTTTTTTTTTTTACACCAAAGCTTTGTCTCTGGATACTTTGAATATATCTGCATTTGCCAATTTAGGTTTTCTTCTGCTTTGGCTTCTGAAATATTCAAGGTGTCCTGAAAGGTTTCCTTTCCACGAGCAGTTGGATAGGCTTTAGGCTATTTTTAGAAAGGTCTAAAGAAAATTTTCTCTGAAGAGAAAGTTGTGGCTTCCTTTTTATAATGGAAGTAGCCAAGGCCCAGAGTGGAGCTGTTTATTCCTGTGTATTATTGTAGTGGAGGTTTCAAGAAGGTGCTGAGTTGCTGCAGGAACGCAAGAATTGAGCCTTTTTGCAGGTAGTTCCTCCAGAGCTGTTGGCACCTGAGGAAAGGCTGGGGCAGGGCTGCTGCCGCCTCTGCCTGTCTCCTGTTGCGTGTCTGGGTGCTGCTGTCACAGAGCACGCCTTGGACAGCGTTATTTTCTAAAGCCATACAAGCTTTCAAACAAAACTCCGTCGACTTTTGCTGCCTTTTCCATTAGCAAAGGGTCTGAGAGCGTTTGCGTTTGTCGGCTTTGCAAGAGTTGCAGAGAGGGAGGAACGTTGCCTCCTTTTTTCTAAGGGAAGAGGCATTGCCAAGCCTTTCAAGGACTAACTTTAGCCTGCTGAAGCCTGTCTGCTTCCCACATGAGGAAGTGAAAGACACTTCTGCGGGAGACAGTCTGTAGCATCTGTAGCTAGTTTTTAGTGTGACTTACCACCTAGAAGAGCTCTTCTCTCTTATTCTCTCTGCTGTCTCCGAAGCAAGGCAAGTCACGTTCCTGGAAGTCTGGCTTCTGTGAACGCTCCTCTTGGAATTCCTAAAGTGAGCTGGCTAATCTGCTTTCAGCATTTAAGTAGTATTATTTTCTCTGTAAGAGGTACTTCTGGGTTTTGCACGTAAAATAGTTACCTCATTTAAAATTTTGGAGATGTCAGAGAATGGAAATGAATCATAGCAATCAGTTGTATATTCTAGGATTCCTCCGGTTTCTGACCTTTTCTAAAGTCATGTTCACACAGATAATCCTGAAAAACACTAGAGGACATTCACAATACTGAACATGTTATTTTAGTCCATTTTCCTTTTTGTGACTTAGTCCTTTTCTCTCATGGGAGCAGCATCAGGTACCCTGAATATTTAGTTTAAAAGTATAATGGCTTCCAAGAATAAAAGCAAGTGATTTGTTAGAAGAGCTTTTTAGTGAGATCGCCACAACTCGGTTTGGGTACTTTCATAAAACTTTTGTAAATAGAGTCTTTGTTGGTGCCAGAATGCTGCCAGTGGAGACAACTGTCTCAAGGTGAAATCTTGTTATTGTTTCAGAAAATTCACACTTTGTGTGGCTGATATTTTTTTTTGTTTGTTTAGGGACTGCAAAATACTGCATCTATTTTAAGGTAACTTGTTTGTTTAGTTGGATGGCTGAAAGCAAGTAATTTTTCAGGATTACAACGTTATTTTTTAATGTTGTATTTTAAAATATGATAACATTTTATTTTAATAATAGCTGCAAAATTAAATGCCAAATTATATTCTATTAGTAGGTATTATTTTGTGGTTAATTTTGCCAAGTCTGCAGAGAAAGTTTGAGGAAGGATCTTTGTTTTCTGTCTTTATGCATATTTTCTCACCTGAACTACAGAATCACAGAATGGCTGAGGTTGGAAGGGATCTCTGGTAGTCCTCTGGTCCAGCCCCTTTGCTCAGACAGGGCCAACTAGAGCCAGTTGACTGGGACTGTGTGCAGATGGGTTTTTTAGTATCTCCAAGGAAAGAGACTCCACCACATCTCTGGGCAACCTATGCCAGTACTCAGTCAACCTCACAGTAAAAAAGGTGTTTCCTGATGTTCAGAGAGAGCCTCCTGTGTCAGTGTGTGCCCCTTACCTCTGATCCTGACACTGGGAGCCTCTGGAAAAAGCCTGGCTCTGTCCTCTGTGTCCCTTTGCTTCACATGTTTGTAGACATTGATAAAACCCTCTTGTTCTTTTCTTCAGGCTGAACTCCCAGCTCTCTCAGCCTTTTCTTGTAGCAGAGATGCTCTAGTCCCTTCATCACCTTAAGTGAAATGAAATTAAAAATGTCTGTGACAATTCTTCTTAATACCAGAACTAGCCAAAATAGCTTTTTTGAGAAGGATAGTTAGGGTTGTCAGGCCCCATTCATCATGCTCTCGATTGTCATCTCCCGGCAGAGGAAAGGGACTGCTGTGGTATGGCTTACATTATAGCATGAATATTGAGTTGCTGGGGGTTAAAGTAGTTACTGGGATTTTCTTGGGCATCTCCTGGGCTTTCTAGCCCTCAGCATCTTGATTTCCATTGCCTGTGTCGGTTTGGCTAAAGGTACCAAGGGTCTCCCAATCTCTTGCACTGACCTTTTTGATCATTGAGTAGATGAATGTCACATAAAAGGCACTTTAAGGCCAGCTCAAGACTCTTGCACAATTTCGACCTTTTCCTAAAAAGGAAGGGACCTGAAATTGTGTTGATTTCAATATTTTACAGTACTTTGCATTCATGTATTTCATGTTGTAAACCTTGAGAGTAAAATAACCACCCTGGGAATAATTCAGATGATGCAAAGTGCCTGGATTAGCCCCCGTTGTATCCCCACTACCTCACCCTTCTGGACATCATCGGTGTTTGGTTTTAACTGGTATTTCTAGCAGCTTTTTCTACAGAGTTGGGGATCCCAAGCAAAAAGTCTTGTGAGAGTGAAACATTAAACTTGAGTTACAGTTTGAAGTAACAGTATGGTAAGGCAGAGCCCTCGGTTTGTCCTATGAAAGATGCAGATGTTGCCTCTTAGATATGAATTAATCTATGATAGGTACTAATCCTAAATTTGAATACCTGTAGGTGCTGCTTCACTTCTGCTTTTCCCTTCAGTAATTTCGGGTGAATGTGCTTCTGTTTATGCTTCAGAAATGCCTTTTATCTACCTTGTTCAGGAGTTTAATTTTCTTCTGAACTGCTTTAAAATGGATCAGGTCAGCCTTTCTTAATGAATTCAGTTTCTTTAGAAATCATGGCACATTACTTTCTTATAGCAAGACTAATTTGCCCTAATTTAGCACTAGATTAATATTCAGTTGTGCTAAACAATTGGGAAAACCCCCCCATATTTATTCACAGTCATGTCCTGGTCTTTTTCCAAGTCAGAGGAAACTCTCGTCATTCACTTCACTTGAAGGTAAAATTTCATGCCCAGCTTTTGGAAGGTATTACCTGGGTACTTTGTGATATAGATCTCTCCCCCCCCACCAGACTGTCTCCAATGTGAGTAGAAAATTATCAATAACAGAACAAATTATCTAGTAAGTTAACTTCTTTTGTATGTGGGTATAGACATACCTAATTGATTTTTTTTTTTTTAATAAAACATTGTGTGACCTGCCTGCCCTGTGACTGAGATTTTGGCAGCTTTTCTGTCCCTTATGTAGCACCCTTGACACTGATCACAGGAGTATTTGCTGGAGTCAATTGAAGTACTTTGCAATTAGGCAATTTCATGGCATCAGGTAAGTTGCTGTGATGTGCAGAAACAGCTTCAGGTGTTGTCAAAGGTGTTTTCTAATAATTGCCCATGTAAATCACCTTGGGTAATTAGTAATTATAAATTAGATAATTAATTTATGAAGTCTGTTAGTACAAAAGCTGAATGAACATCCTAAGTGGCGGTGACTGGGTGTTGACAATTGGCCATGAAATACATCTGAACTAGTTCAACAAGTGCCAATCCTTCTAATCAAATATTCATGTTTTCTTACTATCTGTAATGTGCAGTTTGAGCTGAAAAGCATTGTTGCCTGTCACCAACTGTCTGAATAAATTTCTCTACAAAGAAACTTTGGTAACTTGTAAAACTAAACCATTGGAATGTCTAACAACGGTTTGCTTATGTCTGCTTGTTGATATATAAATCGCAAAAATGCTTTTGGACTGCAACATGTCAGTTTTAACACAGGTTTTCACTTACTAGAGCTATGGGAAGCAATTATACAGCTTCAGACATGCACTTGAATGCAGGAGAACTGGTTAACTTTTGGAAATGTAGCTGAAAATGCAATCTTAAACCACTTTTTCCAGTCTTACAATTTAGTGTTTTAAGTGCAGCTTTGAGTAGACTTTAGAGATGTGTTTTAATACAAGTATAATGCAGCGTGTGGAAACTTGAATGTCTCATGAGTATTTTCACAGCACAAGTCTCTTATTAGGCATTGTAAATCAACAGTTTTAAAACAATAACCTCACTGAAAATCAATCAGATGTGTTTGGGGGTTGGTTTTTTTTATTGTGTTTCTTTTGTTTGAATTGTTTCCAGCAACCTGATAAGTGAATCTTCGCTTGGAGTTGTTCTTGCTTGGAATTGGTACAGGTAGCAAAGACCGCAGGGGATTTGCTGCAGGTTTCTTCTGTCGCTTTGAGGCTTTACCAGGTTTTTTGTATTTCTGGTTGTAAGTTTTAATGCTATTGATTTCCAGGTATAGAGAGTGTCATGGGTGAGAATTGTATAAACAGCATAAACTAGCAACCTGTGTAATGCATTGCTTGAACAGTGTGCAATAGAGTTGAGTGGTTTACAGTATGTAAATGTTTAAAATTCCCAGGAAGCTGATTTCTTCTAATATCTCCTGGAATTCTTAAATGCTTAGCTGAGCAGCAGATGGAGATAAAGAGTGCTAATAAATGGTGTCTTTTTTCCTAGGAATTTTTTCTGGCTGTTTCAATAAGCAGCATGTTTCTTTGTAGCTGGTTAGGATCAAAGTCCTGATACATGGATAGTATTAAAGGCCACCTGTTGATAAGGTCACTCTGTGGGAAATATATTTGTGTTACTTTGTCATCCTGTATGATTACTTCTGTAATCAAATAAAAGAAACTTAACACATCAACACTTCACTGCCCTAAGTCCTACAGTTGGAATCTTTTTTCTCCCTTATTTTCCTTTGGAGAAATAAATTTGAAGTTTGTTGATATCTCCTGAGTCTTCAAACCAAGATCTACAAAGCTTCATTATAGGCCTGAAATATAAACCCAAAAACTTGCTGCTGCTACTACGTATAGATATGCAGGGTCTCAGAGGACTAAAGCTGCACCTTCTTTTCTCATGTTTCAGGGGCCACAGTATGCTTGGAATTTTCAAGCACACAAAGGCTGTAAAACTTGCAGCAAATGTCATAATAGATGATAAGTCCATCAGTCTGGTGGAAGTGATTTGATCACAGTGAGGTCCTTCATGTGGAGTACGTGTCATATGCAAAACTGCTAATGCTTGGTTCTGTCCACTGAATGACAGTGCTTTTTGCTGGAAGAAACACTGTCTTGTGTTGTTTAGAGCATCTGCTGTTGAAATGTGCACTGTTTTGTGCTGTTTACTTAGCAATCTGTATTTGCTGTTGGTACCTCCAGCTAGGCAATCCACCTGAAAACCACCCAGAAATGCTACAGCTTTTCTGTATCAAATGTGACTCTTAGAGTTGCCACATAATCCCTAAATGCATTATTCTGATCTTGAAAGGATTTGTAGCTTCTTTTTAAAGGGAGAATGTCAAGTTTATGCCACGTGGTTTTCTTTAGCAAAGAACTAGAGCTAGTGTTGTGGCAGGGTTTAAAACTACTGAGTTGGTACATGGGACTAGGAACCAGAAGTTCTTGAACACTGGAGCTGGATTTCAAAACAGGTTTTGCTGATTGTAGGCAGGTCACACAAAGTCATTAACTATTGTATAGGGGTGATCAAGCACTTGTGGGAAGACAGTTTGCTAAAACCTCAATCTAGATGAGTTGTTTGGACTGACCTTCTACCAAAGCTCTTAAATATGATCTACCTTTCCAAAATATGTGTGTACTAGTGGATAGGGGATGATCCTACCTCTGAGTAAAACTGATAGCAAATTTTTCATAGAATAGATTTCAGTAGAGAAAGAGCAAGTGGGAGTTTTGTTGAGATATGTGAGCACTTTTTTTTTTATGCTTATTGACTTTTTCTTTTTGGAATTCCCTGTCCTTTATGGACTTTCTGCTGTCATCGGTGACACACAACCAGCACACAACGTGACTGAAGGATGAGACCCAAACCTTTCAAGAAGACACAATCATGCATTTGCAGTAACCATGTCCTGCCATTTTCATGTTGTGAAGAGTGTCTTTTGCCTTGTTCGACAGTAGCTCAAAGGCTTGTTTTGGGTTTGCATGGTGAGGTTTTGGTAGTGGAGGGGGCTCCAGGGAAACTGCCGGAAGGTTGCCCGATGTCGGACAGAGCCAACACCAGCCATCTCCAAGATATTCCTGCAGCTGGCCAAGGCTGAGCTCATCAACAGTGGTAATGCCTCTGGGATAATGTGCTTAAGAAAGGGGAAAAGTTGCTGTGCAACAGCAGCAGTTACCATAGAAGTGAGAATAAATGAGAGAAACAACTCTGCAGACACCAAGGTCAGTGAAGAAAAAGGGGGAAGAGGTGCTTCAGGTGCCAGAGCAGAGATGCCCCTGCAGCCTTTGGTAAAGACCATGGTGAGACAGCTGTTCCCCCACAGCCCACGGAGCTTTTACCAAAGAATTTAAACAATTTTCCTAAGAAATTATAAATTAAGTTAGCAGTACCATGTAGTTCTGCAGTAAGTTGTATGGTGTAACTTCTAAAGAAGTGTGCTAAGGTAAATGCTGTAATTTGGAATTTGGAATCTATAATATGCTAGCTGTATGCAGTTTATTCAAATCAGAACAAACTGAAAAAGCCATGTGTAGAAGTACCAAATTCTCCATGCTGATGGGCTACAGAGTGAGGTCTGCTCCCAGAGCTTGTCCCTGGTTCTTTGGTGGATATTATGGCAGGTCTGTTTGGTAGCGATCTCTTCTTGTGTACCAAGGACCTTGAGTTGAGTGCTTTGTATGACACTGGGTATTTTAGATGGTGAGAAATGGCATTGCTGCATTGCTGCACTGAAACGAGCAGTGCCCATGCTGCAGAGTGCAGTCCTGAGCTCGGTCACACCACCCCAGCCAGTTGCCCAGTGGTTTAACACTGCTTCCCAGTGGAAGGAAGCTGAACTCCTGGGTCAGCAAGTTCCAGTTTAGGATGTTACATTGACCAATCCTCAGGTGGCTGTTCAAACAGGGGGTGATTAGGTGTTTTCTGCTGTGTGAGTAAGTGTTGAAGAGTTACAAACTCAAGGGTTTTTATCTTCATACTTAGAATTTCTGTTCCTAAAGCAGTATCAAGGTCTGAAGTTCATCACATCTATTTAAGCTGAATGTATTTTTATCTTCCCTGCACCTCACGTGTCTCTAGTGGTGTTGCAGTTGAGCTGTGCTGGAAGTGAACTTGCAGAGCAAAAAGTGGGTGAGGGTCGAGGAAGAAACCAAGCAAGAAAACCGCGAGCAGGAATGTTCCTTAACCTATTACTAATTTTGAAAATGATAAATTCACATTAGAATGCAGAGAGGCATAATAGGCATCTGGGGTAGCTTTCTACCTCTGTTCTGGTTATAATACCAGGTTATAATGTCTGCATAAGTTAAACAAGCAAACAAATAAAAAATCTTGCAGAAAAACCCCCAAAACAAAAACAGCCCAAAAAAATTTTGCTGCTAAAAATGTGGAGCTCTCCTTGTAAAATTTGCTGCAGTCAACATACTGAAAAGATCTGAGTACTTCTATTTAGTACCATTCACAACAATTTGATATATTTTCTTAACTTGTTATTTTTGGTGGAGTCACTTTTGCATAACTGATGGCACGCTTTACTTATAAGGTGCTAATACTGTTGTCAGAGCTCACTCCAATGTGTACTAGCTCTTGGTGGTTTTTCACTGGTTTTGGCTAAATTGCAATAGAAGCTTGAATGTGAAATACATTAATATTTGACCAAAATAAATTAAAAATTATCACGCTAGTTAAAAACTAGATTTCATCACGAAATGGTAGGTTCTAGGAAAAAAAAAAATTCATAGCCTAGAATTTCACCTGGCATTCATGGCCTTACCAGAAATCATGTGAAAACAGCTGGGAAATACAATAGCTTAATTTTCTAAAGAGCCTCAGTAGAAACAAGCTGCTTCGACAATATACAGCACCATCAGTATTTATCAGAGATGATCCAAAATAGTCAGATGACATTTTTAGCTTTTGTTTCAGTGATAAAAGGCGTGACCTTTTTGGATTGTGATCTTAGAAATCATAAGAGGAATAGTGACCTTTTGCCAACTGGATGTGTTCCTCTTAAAGAAGGAAAAAGATAAAGATGTGGTAGAAGATTTCTTTGGATGTTTGTACAGCTGTTTTATACTTCTAAAATGATTCCTGGTGGAGAATAAATTCAGCCAGTTGTAAGCACCTCACTAGTGCTGCTTTTCTGTTCTGGGTCATTACATGTGGAGATGGTCCCTCTCATGGTAAAAGATGACAGAAATAGATTCCCGGGAAAGGAAATGCCATTGTTTTTTGTTGAGATTTACTCCTTCTCATGGAGCACTCTCTCTCATACCGTGTCATCCAGTTCTGAGGGCTCAGGGTGATCCATTGCACTGTCTACTTTTTGCTGGCAGGGGCTGTTTCATCTGGTCTGGGCATCGTTTCACTTGTTTGGAAATAACCATCCAAGTGGTTGCCTTTCTCTTGTGACTTCCTTGAGTCCGTTTGTTTATAGACTTAGATGTGCATCTCTACAGGTGTACACGTTTATCTGTACCCATATATTGACTACATTGACAGGCTTTTGGAATAATAAAGTAGTACTTAAAAGTTGTCAGGTATGCTTGAGGTGGACTATCTGCTAGGGAAACTTTTCCAAACCTGACTGGACCATTGCAGCAGTGGCTTCTTAGTGCTCACATGGGCAGTGTGAAAGTGCTTGTAACTGGATGAGAAAGAATTTCCTATGGGTGAAGCTGCTATGAACCAAGAAGGAATGATGAGAAAGAATAACTTCCTTTTTTTTTTTTCCTCCCCTGTTCAAATGCAAAGGATTCCCCTTTTCTGTTTTTTTCAGGGCCAGTTGATACCAACAGGCTGTTGCACATCACAAAGTGTCCAGCAGTTCTAGTGACAGTGATTTAGCTTCTCTGCCTTCGTTGAGTGAATCCTCATCTCTGATGGCCTGACTTTTGCCACTGGCAAAGAGCGTGCACTGAACTTTCAACCCCACCCCCCTTTTTGTTACAGGTCGTGGAACCACACGAACCACTTCACAAATTCACTGTAAAAAGCCTGAAAAAGGAATTAACAAAGATACAACATTAACGTTTCACCGGGGACTGTCTTTTTCTAACCTTTTTTTTTTTTTTTTTTGAAAAAAAGAAAAAAAAACTTAAAAAAATAACAGGCCTGGCAAAATATTTGCATTTTGAATTATAGGAGATGCACATATTGTTTAGGAGCTTTAATTTCTGATTTTGGAGCTTATAGTCTCATGACTGTCAAAGTTTGAGTTTGCTGTTGGGAACCAGGGATGCTTCATCAGAAGCAAGACAGGAGAAATCACTTGGGTTTATTCGTGACTTAAAAGAATGTGGCTTGTGGTGGTGTGTTGGAGGCTTTGAAGTGGTGACTCATACTGTGCATCATCAGTATCAGGAAAGAGTGCTTTATATAACATTGATTTTTGTATCTTGGTTAAAAATTTCAGACAAGCAGACTACATTTAGAAACACTGAATGTGATGTTTGAAGAAACACCACGTTGGAAGTCTGAATGATGCACATTACAAGTAACCTGAATAAGCAGCTTTGCAGGAGAACGAATGGGAATTTCATGCATTTATTCCAGCTTTGGCTATTATAAGCAGTTTGTACTTTCATGATTATTGTAATTTTGGAATGGTTAAATACAAAATTATGGTCTATGAGATTATTTGTTATGTTAGTTTCTGTATTGCATTTATCATGACTGTTACAGTGACCAACTTTTCCTTAGCTTTCTGTATATCATGAATAGCATAAAACTTGATCAGCTGGAGCTATTTTGGGAATAACATGCTCTGTAAGACTGACAGAGAAGATAAATGTTTTAATTGTGTAGTTGCCACCACTGAAACTCTGACATAGCCCCTAGTACATCCAGATTTGGATCTCATCAGTACACTGCATCAAAAGAAGGGCTGGGGCTTTTTTAATTCTCCCTTTAGTTTTATGTATACTTTGTTTTTAACATTAATGAAAAGCATAGCTGTGACCAAATAAACCCAAAGCATCCAACCTCAAACAGAAAAAAAACAACCCTGGAAAAATTTGTGAAGTTGTCTAATGGTTTCATGCCATAAATAAAAAATTACTATTGATATAAACAGCTTATAATCTTAATTTTTTTAAAGGGAATTTTTTTCTTTTTCAAGAGAAATGAATATACAAACCCCCTTGTTTTAGAAGATGAGTCTGCAGTAGAAATAAGGAGGTATACAAAATAACCTGAAATCAAATGGTCTTTTTCAGGGTTGCTATTTGCCTTCTGTCTCTATTAGTTTTGTGCAAGCTTCAAGGAAGAATGAAGTAGTTCTTTATTCTCGTTCCTTAGTTGGGGGTCTGATTTAGTAGACTCTGCTTGTTAGGTAAGAGAGAAGTCTGCAATCTCTTTATAAAATTCTCTTTTGTGTATTGAGACTTGAATTTGGAGTACAAATGCACACAATTAGACTTGAAGAACTGAATCCCATTTCTTGTGCTTTCCTAATGCACTTCAGAGGAATTAAGTTTTAAATTGCATCCTATTGATTAAAACCTATGCAATATGTCTCCTCTGAAAGGCTTTCGTATCTACAGGTGAAGATGAGCCTCATCTCCAGTGAAAAGCTGAAATGGAGGGTATAGGACTTGATAAAAGCTGAGCTGAGTCTGGAACCTGCATCTCTTAACCCAGTCTTATTAGCTGCCCTTCTGGGTTGGCTGGCAATCTCCCCTCCTCTGTGGGTTGGCTGATGAAAGAACTTTCTCTGGGTAAAATGTTGTGTGTTCCTTGATAAGAATAAGCTTTTTGATAAGGAAATCGCTTTGCCTTTGAATTTCTTGTTCAAATCTCATACTGAATTCTGCTAAGAACATTAGGCTTTTTTATGGAACATACACACTGAAATTAATTATAGCAATCTCTCTACAATAATGGTGCGCCTTGTGATGTTTTTCATTACATCTGAGCCTGTTTTTATATCGTTACCTTTTTAATGGGGACCGTGTTTTGAATGTCGGAAAAAGAGGTAAGTGCAAAAATTAATCCTCATTTTGGGAAGCAAGCAGGTAAAAGTTGGCAGACTCAAAGTACTTTTTGAAGTCTCTGACATTACTGTGGCCACAGGAATAAAGTCAAGTAGAATTATGGTTCCGCTGCAAGTATTCAAACAACGGTATTTTGAATCGTTCCGGGACAATGTACAGAATGGCTTGAAAGTATTCTTTTCCCCCCCTTGTCTTTTTGAAAACTGGCAATGGTCATTTTATCAGGAAGTGAGAAGCTTTCTGAATGCTTTTTTATGTTTGGTTTTGTTTATAAACAGCTGTGAGAGTGTTTGGAAAAGAAACTTTGGGTCCAGTGAATAGGCAAGGAGATGACAAAGGATTGTGAAAATCCAGGTGTATTAATATATTACGTGTCTGACTTTCGTGTAAAGATCATGTTCTCCAGATGAAAGTGATCATCTTGCTATACAATAAAGCCCTTTTAAAGATATCGAAAGCTAGCTGTCCAAAAGTAGAGGTCTCCTAAATCATCTCTCCTGAAAACCTTTGCTTGATGTGTTGAGGCTTCTGCTTTTCTTCATTCCTTTTTTAATTAAAGGTAGTTCTCTAAAGTATTTTGGAGCTCATTCTAATGCTGATATGTGTTGAATTTTTTGTATTGTGGCAAAATAACTTGTGCTAGTTATTGTTAAAAGGGTTTGAATTCTATAGATACATCTGTAAGGAAAATGGAATGTTCTGACAGAAACAATACCCTAAAAGTGAACCTTGAAATGTGGTTTTGGTGAAGTCCAAATGTCAGGCAGGTTTTCCCTTGCAGGTGCAATGTGACTATGAAAGTTACAAAATACTGTAAATATTACTGTGAAATAACAGCTTCATGTTCTGTGCTTTTTAAAAGCACACAGTGCCAGTAAGTTGTCATAAAATCATCCTAGCCAGCAACAAGCTGGAGATGTTTGCGGAGCAATTTGCTTGTCTCTTGGCTTTCCCAGAAGTGGGTATTAACATGCCAGACTTAATCTCTCACAGTTCAGAATTATGACGGACTAGAACTGCTTTATATTACATTTCAGGATTTTTCTTTGTGGAAAAAAGTTATTTTTTTTCTTTCCCACTTGCTTAATGTAGCTGAACTTCTGTTTAAACCTTTTATTTTTGGGGAGTGGGGAATATTGTTTGTTGTGAGAGATGGTGTCTGAAAAATTACTGATCTGCAAGCTTGCACTGGAGAGCTGTGATAAATTGAAAACATCAATATTTATAATGGAAATATTCCTGAAATTCCCTTAATTCTAGCAGACATTGTGGTAGGCACTCTGTAGTGGAAGGTAGTGTTAGTCTTTTTGAACAGTCCAGTTTTTCTAATGATAAATGATTTTGTGTTCTATGTTTTTCTGTCTGTGGCTCCTGATAGTACATAGCTTCCTGTAGTCACCTTTAAAGGCACTAGTGGTATTCTTATCTGCAAAGCTCTATTTTCTGAAGTTTAGCCCTGAAGGCATTTTAAAAATAAACTTGGCACACTACACGGAGCTATAAGGAGGAGATTTCACTGTATTAAAAAACCCCCTCTTGTCTTACAGCTTTTTTTTTTTCTTTTTACTCTTCTATTTATTTAACAGTCGAAGTCACTGAGAAGATGCTTGATAGCTAAGGTGCTTGATAGTTGATTGTAGGTGAAGTGCTGGAGGGGGCCTGTTCTGCAGGAGAACGTGGTGCTGACACCCCTGTGTCCTGGGAAGCAGGTGAGAGAACAAACTCATGACACTAAAAATGTTCTTAAGCATTTCAGTTCACGTTGGACATGTGTGCAGTGCCTCCCAGAGTTTTTCTGCATTAGCTCTTGCTCACCACGTTTCTTGGTGAGTCTTTGGGTAGTCCCACCACCCATTCTGACTTTTCTCCTCAGTTGTCTCTGCTGTGCCATTTCAGATCTGAGTAGACTTTGCCTCTAATCTGTCTCTTTTTTTGCAAAAGCTTTTGACCAGATCAGTGTGATGCAGCTTTCTTGTAAAACACTTTGAGCAGGCTGCTGTCATATTTTTTCTCTTAATCCAGTGCTTTCCTTGACTGCTCCAAATGTTTTTTCCATTTTTCATTTAGATTCATGTGGTCACTCAAAGTAATACCTGGATTGGTTACTGGGAGCACGTATACTTGGCATTGTTTTCCACTGCCTCCCTCTTCTCTGTCATAACAGACACATAAGTTATTTCCTTCATTTTCTTTATTTTCCTGCCTGACCCACCTACCCTGCCTGACTCCAGCATATGTAGGAGGTTTTGTTTAATATTGAAAGGTCAGCTCTGCAGTCAAACAGCAATACCCAGCTTGTGTTCCTTGCTTTCCTCCCTGCTGCTCCCTGACAAAAACTCCTTGTTGAGTTTTTTTTCTCCTGCAGTGTAATCATAAAAACCTTGGCCGTAGCTAACCTGCTTCTGAGATTAATTAGCATGCTAGGCATAGCTTGTTCCCCAATTTATATGTGAAAATCCTGAAGCTCTTTCACTCTGCAAATATTCAGAAAGTTCAGATCAATGTACAACAGCCCTGAGGTGGATGGTAGGCTGGGAGAGGAAAGGACATCCTGGAGAGGTGAGAGGTGAGCACAAGTACTGCTGCCTGGGAGAGGGAATTTATTCTGTGTTTTTATAACCAGAGTTATAAAACATCACCGGAGTGGTGTTCAGGGCAGAGGGAATGCTGCAGTTGCTGGCAGGTCTTCTGAGTGAAAGAGACCTTGCTTGTTTTGCGTGTTTCCTTTTTCCTCAAGCAAATAAACACAAACCCCTTGTGAAACCCAGGTGTGTGAGTAGGAACTTCAGTTTAGCCCTTCTCATCTTCCCCAGACTGACTACAAATACTTATGAAGTTTTGTGTTGGTGGTGGGGGTTTTTTTTGTTTGTTTTTTCTTTGAAACAGTAAGATTCTGTTGCATCTTGTATCATGCTGGTAACGCTGGTATTAAGATACCACCACTGCACTAGTTCGTAGAAGCCACACGCTTTGTCCAGGTGGTTTTGTTTCATGCCACTTCAAAAGAAATCCACCCACATGTGGATTTGTACCAAGTTTCAGAGGCTGCAAGATGATGATAGATGGTGATAGTTCATCATCATGTTTCATGTATAGACAGGAGTCTAGGTCTTGTGATGGAGACATACACAAGTCGAAAGTTCCCATCAGGTTTTTACTCATGAAGTCTGAACCTGAAGGCAGCAAAGCACAGCAGATGATCATGAGCTCTTTGTGTACAATGCAGACCATTCATTCTGACCATCCTTATCCCTGCCTGTTCTGTGCAGCACTCCCGTATTATTTGAACTGAGAAACATATTCCAAATATTTTTTGGTGGTTTTTGTTTTCTCACTCAGTCATTCGTGTCACCAGTCCCTGTAAACCTAATACAGAATTTCTAAAACCAGCAACAAGATGTGTTGGAGGAAATGAGTCCCCTTTTCTAATCTTGGATGAGTTGTTATTTGTGATAGTTACTGGTTTTGTGGAGTTTAATATTTCAATTATGTTGCTTTGGGATGGTGTTGGACTAATCTGTCACCCTCTAAAACAACTTATAAATACATACTTGTTGTAATTTTAGATATAAATGAAAGAAAATCAGAACTTCACCATTGTAGGTAATATTGGAGAATCACATCGCATGTAGCTGCCATTAGGGGAAAATGTGCCATTTAAATCTTATTTTGCCAAAGAAGTTTGTGATGTGAATTCTGGTTTCTTTTCACTAGATGTTTAAGACGATTACGACTTGTGTTTTGTCTGAGCAGCACTGAATGCTGCCCATTGTGACTCCAGGTGTTTCTCAGCATTAGTACAGGCCTGGTTCTTAGGTCAGCTGAAGAAAAAAAATAGATTCAGTGCAAAGCTGTGAAGAATAATGGAAAAAATTAGTTTGTCAATATCTGCTATATTAGAGGGAAAGCTATGGATGCTATTTTTATTTTTCCTGTGGCACTGGAAGTTTCCCATGGCACTCTAACAGAAAAAAATGACTTGAAGGTGAATGATATTCAGAAGAGTATTCTCTAGGACATCAATGCATGGCAGCCACAAGTTAAATTGGATGATTCTTACATTTAGTGTTAAATCACTCCTGTGTCCCTCTCATAATCTAGCAATTCTACTTTTCTTCAAGCTGTCGGTAAGACTGGATAAACCTTTCCTCTTATATTTTAAATACTATAAGTAAAATTTAGCTAGTTCTCCTTTACTCAAATACCAAGACAAGAGTATGTATGAAGTTTGATATATGTCCCTTTGATGACCAAAGTAAAACCAAGGAAGGATATTCAGAACAACAATGGAGCGTCCTCTTAAATATCTCATAGTCTTAAAAATATAAAAGTAACAAGAACAAAGAAGAGCAACAGAAGCTGATGGACTTGTGCAGTTTTTGAAAGCTGATGCTTGACTTGTTTTAGACTGGCAGGGAAGGTAATTACTGCATGCAGGTTCCTTCTGAGCATGTTGCCTGTCACTAGGCATTTGTATTTTGGAAGCTCCAGTTTAAACACCTCACTTCACCCTATTGCTGCAGCACGGTGCAAGAGCAGCAGCCTCCTGCAGTAATGGCACAGGGCTCTGGCGACGCTTGGAAAGCAGCAGGAAGGAAATAGGAAGTCAGGTTGTGTATCTGAAAAGTAATTTATTACATGGGTCTTGTAATTTATTCGTGCTTGTGAACGGCCCAGCCGTGCAGGGGTCTCCTTCACTTTGCTCATGAGCTCTTCCCGCATCCCCTGGCCCTGAGCTGCTGCCACAGTGGGAGGGTTGTAGGTCTTGCAGACCCCGCCGTGTCCCGCGTTTCGAGTACCACGTTCACACAGATGGCTTCAGCGCTGCTCTCCTCTGTGGTGGGGCTGTGACACCTGCTCCTGTCCCACGCCCTGTGTGCCCAACCAGCGCCCGACACGAAGGGCTGCGGCGCAGGGGCACTTGTGCTGCGGCAGCTCCCAGGGAGCCCGGGGACTCTGAGCCTTTCCCCTCTATCATCCCTTGACTGTCGTGCAGCCTAACATAGGATACCACACATAAAAACAGAAGGCAGCTGAAGACTCTGTGATTTATAGCTTTGTCTTGACTTCGATCTTGCATGATTTGGCAGCATTCTGGAAGAAGGCAGAAAGAGGAAAAATGTAGTTAAATCCATTATAGAGAAGGAAAAGCGTGATAGATGAACACTTTTGAAGTTCTCAAAACACGCGGCTGCACATGTTTAGGCAAAATATTGCTCAAGATTTATTTTGTAGCCTGAAGAATTCATGTTTTTAGATTTTATTTTTTAATGCAACTTGTTCAAACCCATGTTACTTGTACCTACTTCTAGAAAAAGCCTTTAGAGTTTTCTTCTTGGTCTTGAAAGAGTTGATTCTTTTATTCTCTTCTTCAAACACTCTGGCATTCTTGTAAGTAATAAAAACAGACTGGTTTTCTTGTTTGTTCATTTTTATCTTTCAGCTTTCACCAGCAGTTAAACATCCTTTCAGAATTCCCAGTCTCTTTCTTTCTTTTACCTCCTCGGACCTCTGCTTATTTCCATTTGACCTTATAATCCTTTTTCACTCTATTTCTTCTGTGGTTTTCATTGTTATAGTGTAATTTGTGTTCTAGTTTCCTTAAGACCGAAACAAACCCTCAAAAGACAGTTGAAATCTCTGCAAAGGCTCAGGGTATGAACCTAAAAGAACAAAACCATCCAAAGTCCAATTTGTGTAGTCCTTTTTTCTTCTACCTTTTTGCTCTCTCTATTCTTCCCTGTGAATTTGCATAGTGAAGTCCTCAGAGGAGGATCAGTTTAGTTTTGCAGAGCAATGAAGCCCTCCCCATATTTTAAATCCGAGGTAATTTTAAAAGACAACTTCATCAGTTAAATAGTATAAGCTGTAATACATTCATATGGGCCAGTTAAGTTGTGCCTCTCTTTCCTTTGGTAAACTTCAAGGAGCAACCACTTTATGCTTATCACAAGCTTTGATTTCTTTGATTTCATGTTCAAAGCCGTTCTTGCTTTACAGCTGTTCGAGACTGCCCGATTCTGCTGGGCTGGAACTTCGGGGAGTGCTTGGCTTGCTGCCTGGTTTTCAGCGGCTTGTCAGGGACAGATGTTGTGCTGTCTCCTTCTGAGTATTTTAAAGCTGCTCAAGTGAATTCTTCAGGCAGCACTTATAAATCCACATGGAGGCTTTTGAAGGCCAATAATTTAAACTGTAAAGCTAAAAATTTAAAAGCTTAGATGGCATATTTGACATGCTATTCAGTGAGAACACGCACAAAAAAATCAGTGTCGGCATTTGTCAGTTTAACAACATATTTAGAAAAAAATACAAATCCTAATAAACTCTGGTAATAATATGAAACAGGAGAATATTTAACTCTTCAGTGAAGACCGTGTTGCTCCACTTGGTGATGTGTCTGTGAGATACAACTTTGAATATTCATGTTTTAAACCTGGAAGTGATTGTCATAGATTCACATAATTCTAGATTCATGTACAAACTTGAAAAATAATTTGCATGTCCATAACTACCAGGAGAGATCTGGAATATAAATCAAGCCTGATGGCAATGTCACTCATAAAAACTGTCAGTGTTTCATGTAGTTACAACCTCAAAAATGCAAGCCTGGAGTGTATTTGTTTAAAAATTGCTCAAGTCTGCTGTTCTACACTGTACTGGCATAAGGATCGTTTCACACCAGCAGTGAGAATACTGGTTATTACCAGAGTAAAGGAAATTCCAAATAGGACAAAATGTTTGGGTTTTTTTTAATTTTTATATCAAAAACTTAGGACACTAGGTTGAACACAAATGTGCTTGATAACAGATTTTTTTTTCTAAATCTTTTGTATTTTCCTAATCTAGAGAAACTGCTGTGTGAGAGAAGGGATAAGATGTATAAGGAGGAATTCAAAACAGTTGCTGGCTTAAAGAATGGAAAATTTCCCTTAAACAGTTTAGTATCAAAATTGGCTAGAAATATTTTCCTGCTCCATTTCTCATCCTTTATTTTACTTTAATTACATGTACAGTCCTGATACATCTGTTTCATTCTGGGGGTGTTTTGTGGTGTGTCAGCCACTAAAATGAGGCTCTTGTCAAGACTGAAAGGACCAGACTGTTTAAGCTCATAGAAGTGCAGAGGCTCCAAGAGAACAGAAAATATTTCATTAGAAGTTACAGCTTGGTTCTGTTTTTCTTTCCTCAGTGTGCTACTTGAATACATCTTCTGTAGTTGTCTCTTTCTCCTATATTTTTTTTTCCATGATAAATGGTATAGGGATTTTGTGTCAATGTGCTTGTGTGTTCTTTAATGTCCAGTGAAGTTGTAGGAAAAGAAGATAGAAGAGATCTCAGCTGTCCTTTATTTAGCTTTTTGCTTGTGAATGAGCATGACTGATGATCCTCAAGTTTAACTAAATGGAGTAATAAGAATTTGTATTGTCTGAGGTCCCTTTAAAGGGGATTTAAAGTGTTTGGGCTTTTTCAAATGGATTTATCCTCACAGTAGTTCAGTTAGTGGGCTTTTATTGCCACTGTTGCCCATGAAGAGCTGATTTATAAAGCAGCGCAGTATTTTTGCTTGCCTTGTAGTGAGTTCTGGCACAGTGCATTGGAAGTGCAAGGTTAAACTTACTAAGGGATGATCTGGAAGTTCAGCAGCAATTTATGCAGAGGCCACAGGATACAAATAAAATAAGCTGTTAATCACATATTTGCACAGAATTAGCCTCTTTCTGTATGTCCGTGGTTCATTTCACTTGTTATTGTTTCATTATACCCAAGACTAGGTCAGTGTTCTCAAATACTGAATCCTTGATAGCTTAGAAAGGAGATGCAGATACTTTTTAATTGAAATGTGGTAATAATGGTATTAATGCATGAGGTGAAAGAAATTTTGCTTCCTATATCATAACTATTATTTTCTAATTTCTATGACAACATGAATAAATTTATTCAGTGAACATGTTCCTGGTAGACACACTCTGGGCTCTGCACATGGAGCTGAGGAGGGAGATGTGAAATCTTCAGTCTTTTTGTGTTTGTTTTTTTTGGTGGTGTTTTGTGGGCTTTGTTTTGTTTTGTTTTCATGGTGTTTTGGGGTTTTGTCATATTTTTTGTTCTTAATGCATGTGATGTGCTTGTGGGAGTGACAGGATACCCAGTGAATGTGACAGGGAGTTTGGCATTGCTGGTACCCCAGAGCTGGATGAAGCAGGATGGGGGTACCCAACCTCCTGTGGTGGCAGGATGGCAATGTGCAATAGATTTACCTTGTTTCACTTCTTAATATGTTTTTTGTTCTCTCTGTAGAGCTGTATGGAATTTACATAGCTCTTGTCTTTCTATATACAAATTCAGCTCTTGGGCTGTGTTGCTTTGTCTCTTCTGTCCAACCTGTAACCTTTATAGTAGTTCTGGAGTTTGTAAGCAGGCAGTGGCGAGGATGACAACCTGTTGTTACAGACTATAGTGTGTATCTTCATTTCTTCCAGATTTTTATCTTTGTCTCTGCCAGGTTTTTAAATACACAAATGCAATTTGAATTGTCTATTCCAATTTACACGTAACAAGAAAGTTACAAATCTAATTTATGCATAAGGAAAAAGTTACAAATCTGAGTTCATCAGTGAGTCATCCTTCACTCATTTCCTGATTTCCCTGAAGAAATCCCTTTCCCTTAGCTACTTCTTTCTGCCTTCAACTTGTACAATTGCAAATGATGTTGACGCACAATGAGATGTATTAATGCAGCAGTACGTTTTCCTTTCCAAATGTAATCCGTGCCGAATAATGAAAAGCACAGGCTGATCTCATTTGTGATAGATGTGGTGTTAGCGAAAGATCATTTCTTCTCCTGTCCTTGATGAAAATTAGGCTGTCAAAGATACTTGCTGTCCATGTGTTAGCAGATGGGTTTCCTTGGCACCAAGTGTCACCAAGTTTTATTATGGTAATGGCTCAAGGAAGAAATTGTGGAGGATAGGTTGTCATTAGCTAAGCGGAATTTAACGAAGAAAAAGCATCCTGACAGTGTTCATCTAGAACGATGTCTCATCATCTTATAGTTTGTCATCTTTAGGGTTTCACAATTCTGTGGGAGACAAGAGATACAAAGGTACATTATAAAAAAGTAGGAGCCTCCCCTTTTCATCATCTTGAATGTCCATGGTAATGAAACTTGCCTGAAGTTGGCTGGTTTGTGTAGCAGATAGGTGGTAGCTTTTATTAAAGAATTCTCTTCCAAATCCACTTTAATTAAAAATCTTGGGAATTAACTATATGCCAACTGATTGCAAAATAGTGAATGTAAATGTCGTGGTTTAACTTGAATATTAGCAATAGACGGTGTGACTCATTTTGAATTTGAATCTCTTACAGACTGATAGTAAAATGTTGGTTAATTCTGGTCTCAGATGGTGCATAAAGTCTTCCAAGTTTTCTGTTTTATTTTTTTGTATTAACTTATGAGAACAGTCACAATAAGGCAACTCTCTAAAATATATGCAAAACTCTGAATTTGAATGCTACAGATGGTTAAGTCTGCATTTCTCCTGTCATGAAGGAAGCATTAATACCAGCTTCAGTACTGACTACGAGGTTGGAATACCTTCTACTCAGCAGGTCCTTGGAGACAGTAACTGCATTCAGGATAACTGAATCTGAATAACAAAATGGTTTTGAGTAACCTGTGATTAACCAAGTAAGGCTGAATGTGTACATCAGACTAGCAAATACATACATCCTCCAGCCAAGAAATGCCTGTGCAAGCTTATTTTAGCAATTTGAGTGCAGCATCAATGAGTACATAAACTGGCTGCCAGATTAATACTCATTTGGAAGTACCCTTGCTGCCCAGAGGAGGAGTGTTAGGACTAAAAAAAAGGTAATAAAAAAATTAAATAAAACAAAAAAAGAAAGGTGGTGGAAAAAAGTGTTGCAGGCTTCATAAGTTTTGAAAGCAAGGGGACAATAGTATAAAGCCTAAAATACAACCTTGTTGTCTAAAGTGACTTGCACAAAAGCAGTAGAATTGGAAGGAATGAAAAATGAAAACTTTACTAAGGAGTACCTTGTGTTCCTCTCTTTTGCTTTCTGCCTAGTAATGCCGAAGTATCCTGTGATGACTTTGCTATGTAGTTTTTTTTTGGTTTGGTTTGGTTTTAAGCTAACCAAGCAGTGACTCCTCCAGCAAAACAAACTGCACACATTGCAAAAGGCTGCCCATATCGGTTTCTATCACCTTCATCCTACCCAGCTACAGCAACCCCTTAAAGATGCTTGTGCCTGCTTTATCTTGCAACTCTCTCGGTAAATCCCTCCCTGGTACTGCTGGACTCAAAAAGCCATTGCAGATAGAGAATGAATGCAAGGCCAGAGCTGTTTGATGAAGTAAGAGGACCTAGTCTGCTGCGGAGAGGAAGGGATTTACCGAGAGAGTTGCAAGATAAAGCAGGCACAAACATCTTTAAGGGGTTGGTGTAGCTGGGTAGGATGCACATGAGAGAAACCCGGGTTTGTATGTATGTTCCGTGCTCTCCAGTGCCAGTCCTGATCAGGCTGGTGGTGATGAAGGTGGAAGACAAACTTTTAAACTAAGTTCATGATCTCTCGGGGGGAAAAAAAAATAATCAAAACAAGTGAGGCTTTTTTTGTTTGGTTGGTTGGTTTGGGTTTCTTGAGAGCAACTTTGATGCTAGTGGTATCTGCTACCTCCTTTTGGAAAGGGTTTATGTAATGAGCAGATGTCACTTGCTGACTACCAAACTGTTCTTGTGCTCAGCTGAATGGACAAACTATTGGAAAGACTATGTGCGAGGATTTGGAATTTGTCTTTGCAATATTGCATCTGTAACCTGCGTTTACAGAATGAGAGTTGCAGAATTTCTGTACTGACTTTTCAGTGGAGGGTATTATTAATTACAGACTAACTCTTGTGAGCAAATTGATAAAATCTGGCTATGGAGCTCTTTTTCTTCATGGGCAAGTAGATGCATTAAGCTGTATGCACCTGAGATGTATCAGGTCTTCTACTTTAACATGGGAAAAATGAAAAGTTAAAGTTGGTGAGCAGGTTCAGCACTAAATAAAATTACTAAGCCATCAGATAAATATTTAATGCAGAATGCAGTTTGTCTTCATCATTCAGTATCTTGACACCTGAGATAAATAGGATGCTTGATGCATTTTATTGTTCTGTTCAAGTTCTCTTTAAAATGAAGCAGATGTGGCTTCATTAGTTTTTCCTTGAGGGAGTTATGGTATCATATTGCTACATAGCAGAATAATTAGAGAAGCGCACTCAGTGAAGTTGAAATTGTAGATTTACAAGATGTAAATGCAGTTCTCTGGTCATGAAGTCCAGGAATCAAATAGCTGAATTAGTCTGGCAGAAGCAAAGTCAAGAGAAGTTCATGATAGCCAGAAAAGAGAGTCTGAAGTTCCCTTGTTTGATTTAGCTTTGTGCAGTCTGTTACTGGTTGGCAAACAGGGCACTTACAAGGCTCTAATAAGCCATGGGAAGGGCTGAGAGATACAGAACTATTCTGCTCATCAAGTAAGTCCATAATGGCTAAACAATACCGTGAACATTTTTCTTCTGTTTCTGCTGTTTGCTGTCAATACCTTTTATGTATTGATGAAAAGATGTTTTTCAATCTGGGATCTGGCAGGTTTATTAATGTTGTAATTATTACTTTTTTAAAGGCGCTGTAATGAGAGCACCTTAAGGTGCTGAATGGAATGTTAGTAGGCGGCCCTGAAAAGTAGCCCAGCTTGTCCATCGAAGTGTCCCACCTGCATTTTGTCCTTCTCTTTCAAAATGGTCTTCATGCCACCAGTCAGCATTGTTCTCCCTCTGTCAGAGTTCGTTCTGCCTGAGACTCCATGGTGACCTGTTTTGAGACTGTACCTTCAGAGCCTTATTTCAGTTCAGAATGAGTTTTCCAAAATGTCCTGTCGGTGGATTTGAATGTTATACTTGAAAGCATTTGAAATGCACAGTAAATACCTAAGCTATTTGATATCCTGGGAAGGTACTAGCAGCAAGTCAGGAACTGATATAAAGAAGCCTTATTTTGCTAATATAATTATAAGAAAAAACTTAAAAGGTGTAAGAATTAAGATAATGTAGGAATCGGTTGCAAAGTATATGAAAAATTTTAGACTTAAGAACACAGTGCATCCTAAGAAATATTAAGGGAACCTTTACATTTAATGATGTGTCAATACATGTGATCACTTTTTCTCAGAAAGCAGCAGTCTGGTTTCACTCCTGTTTTCTTTTCCTCTCAGAAGTATTATTTCAGCTTACTGGAAAAACAGTGTTTTTATAAGCTTCATTACTTTCTGTTAAAAATATTTTATTACTTTGTGGTTTATTGTAAACAGGTCAAAATAACAAGATGCTTTTTGTGGCATATTTTTAACTTGAAAGATTTTAAAGGATCACGTGTGTTTGTGCCATACGGCTGAATTTCGAATTATGTAAGAGTTTCTAATTTCTAATTATAGAATGGCTTTATGGATGCTGTACAAACATGCAAGAAGGCACTGGTCTTTGCTGTCCAGCTTGAGACTTGGAGCTGCATTTTATCTTGTTCCACCCCCTTTCAACACAGCTCCCAGAAGCTTTAGATAAGGTGTGAGCTCTCTGCATTCCCTGCTGCAGCTGGTCATTGTGCTGTTCGACCATGAGCAGGATGCTTAATGATCGTGTGCTGTTATTGCCTGAATTGCATACATCCACTTCTTCCAACTGAGACCTGTGGGTATCAAAAGCGTAAAACGTTATTTTTCAAGCTTTCATTTTGTAGATGCTCTTCATTTTCTGAGTTGGTGTTTTTAATTTGTTCTTAGAACTTTCAAGTCATTAACCAATAGCAACAGAACTTGTTACAGCTCTGCTCATTTAGTGTGTTCCCAAGCTAAAAAAGCAAATTGCTGCTCCTGTGTTCAGCTGCAGTTCAGTGTGCATTAAACTCTGCCTGACCCGCTGTGCTCTTGTGAGCTTCTGCAGGCAGGCAAGTGCTGAGTTCAGCCAGGTACACCAGCAAAGCCTTGACGTGCTGGGGATGTTGTCTGTGACGAGATGAAATCACACACCTTGCTGTTCTGACAAATATCAGGAAAAAAAACCTTAAAAGAGTTAGGGGCAGGAGGTTTCAAGGGCAGAGGAGCTGGTGGAGCTCATAACATTCAATCTGGCTAACAGGACCAGGGCAAAGGATGTTTTTTGGCAATATGACTTGCACTTCTATTACAGGAACTGGCAAAGCCTCGAGTATGAATTCTTTGTTGGAATTACAGTTTGTAAATCCCTTCTTGCTCCACTTCCAGCCTAGAGCCCCAGTGGGTGTCACTTAGAGCCACAACTGGGGGACTTCCTTGTGGCAGTGGCTGTGACTGAACTTGTGCTCTTGGATTGTTTCAAGTCCCCGGCAAATGAATCAGGTGTGTTCATAGACACAGGAAAGCTCCTTCCTAAGGTGGTTAAATGAGTTGATTTGATTCTGGGAGCAGGAGTTTCTTCACTACGGACTCCTTTCCCAGGTATTCTGGAGTATTCCTGTGGTGGCTGTAGGTTTCTGTGACTTTTAATATGAGGTTTTGCATTCAATAGCATTTTGCTAAACTTTTTTTCAGATGGGAATTGGTTTTGTTTGCTGAGCGGTTCTGCTATGAGCTTTCAGAAAGAGAACTTCAGTGCTGCAAAAATACCCCATGCAAGTATTGAATTGCAAGGTGATGTTTATGGTCAAATGCCAGTTTTCCTGAGGTCAGGTGTTTGGATCAAATGTTTTACAGTACTCCATGTGCCTGGCAGCACTACGTCATATTTATAAGTAAAATCAAACAAGTGATGAGTCCATGTGATAGAAGCTAAATACGTGTATTTTGACAGTCTGTCCTATTGCAAATATATTCTGTTACTTAGTGTCTAAAATATTTAATTTTGTAGTCAGTTTTTATAAAAGTTGTCATATCTAGAGGTTATTATTCTGTGTTATTATGCTTTGAGTGTTCCTCTTGAAATTCTGAGTTTGAGAGGCAGAATTAGTTAAATCACGCTAAAAAATGAGTTGTCTTTAAGATATAATACAATCAAATATTTTCAGCAAGTCTAGTGTTTTTCTGAAAAGTACAATGAGACTGATATGATAATGTTTGTACAGCATCCCTGTCTGACTGAAGAGGTAACACTGGCATAAATACCATCCAAGTTCCCTTTGAATAGATCCTATATCCAGGTAGATGCCTTTTGGGGTAGATAATCATGTACTGTGCATCCTTTTGCTATAGAGTTATGTAGTTTAGCTTTTGTAAATTCTGTTTGTACCTCACAGAAGGATTTTAATAGTAAACTAATAGTATGCTCTGCAGTCTTTAGCCAGGCTTCCCAAAGCAGGTATGGTTTGGGGGAGGTGGATATTGATGCGCCGTGATTTAGTGGGACCCGGTGGATGTGCAGCGGGAAGTGACAGACAGTGAGAAATAAGAGAGCAACCTCTAGATTTACTGCAGCAAGGAATATAAACTCCCTGTCTGGTCGAGGCTGTAGCTCCGAAAAGCTGGCGTTCCTTTGCTGTCCCTATGGGTGTGTTTCAGGGGAAGGCAGCCCTGCGAGTGGCTGCCAGCAGTTCCAGCGCAAGGGGATTGTGTCATGTTTCCGACAAAAGCTTTGCTGTGCCGCCACATGACTGCGGCATCCAGAAATAATCACATAATCTCCCTGCTAGAGGGCCTGCGTTAGCTCCCAGCACAACTCTCTCTTTGGAGCCTAACTGAGCTTGATTTCTTTTAGCTGAAGATGGGAGGAACTCTTTAAATGCACCAGGCTCCTTACATTGCTTGCCTGGTTTTGATTTGGCGGGTATTGTAGAAGTGAGTCGTATATTTAAAAATAATTAAAGCTGTACAAATGCATAGTAATTTTTTTAAATGGAGTCTTGCTTTAGAGGGCAGATCTGAAAACTGGAAACAATTCCAGGTTATCGCCTGTGAAAAATAATGTATCTGGGAATAGCTGCAGATAATTGAATTTCCATTTTGTTCCTTGGGTTATGTTTTTTTTTACTTCTGGTGGCGTTTCTGAAAATCTCAGTAATTCTCTTATGCAACCACTAGCAGCAATAATATGCTGTGAAAAAGCACGAGAGACCCAGTCAAGGCTAGGACAGAATTTAATGCTTTAAACAGGGAAATCTATCGAGTAACCAGATCCAGTGAAAGATGCCCCTGCCCACAGCAGGGGGGTTGGACCAGATGGCCTCTTAAGATCCCTTCCAGCCCAGCTTGTTCTATGATTCTGTGAAGTGTTAATATATTCAAACCTACGCCTCTTTTGAGCCAATTGTTTTACCTTTGCTACTTGTCTTTCCTACTTAGATGGCAAAGGGAGGAAGATACTATTTGTAAGATCTGTCAGATTTTTGTGTGAAGTGGTTTGGGGTTTTTTTTATTTTTTTTTTAAAGAGACTGAAAGCAATGTTATGTAATTGCAGGACACATATATGGGGTTGGCTGGTTTTTTTTTCAGTTCTGTATTCAGCTTGCCAGCTTGCTTTCCCTGTTGTATGCAACATTTGGGAGGCTGTTGGGAAGGGATGTTTTAGCTTTTGTCGGGGTGGATTTCTCTTGTCAATAGAGATTATAAAGACAGGCAGTTCTCCTGCTTTGTGTAACCTAAAAAGCAGGGAGGGAGACTGGCTGCCCAAAACTTGGCTGTGTAAAAGCTGGAAGTTGTTCTGCAGATCTTGCATGTTCAATTGAAGGTGTTTCTCCTCATTGCAGAGGAATTGGGCTAGATGATCTTTGAAGTCCCTTCCCAAGCCGTTCTAGGATTCTCGTAAAAGTGTGGAAGACCAATTTCCCCATTCATTTTGTTGCCTGTAATATCTTCACCGAATTGATCTCTGAAGCTTTTTTTTTTTCAGATGCCTCTTTTGAGAAGGGCAAGTTAGGGATAACTTGATGTTACCAAGTTATGCAATAGCTGGTGTGTGGACCTGTTACTTTTATGGTTATTGCTGTCCTCCCCATATTCAGTAATTCCAGGAGTCTCAGAGTTCTAGTCTTTTTAGGGAAAAAGATAAATGCGTATGGGTACTTGTGCAGTAAATTGTTGATGTCAGTGCTTTCTTAGAACCCCTTTTCTTTCAGTGTAGAGTTTCAGATGTAGTGGGCCTTAAAATGTGAAATATAGCTCTTCTGTTGTATGAAATGATTGCTGTATACATGAAAAATTATTTCAGCAAAGCTCGCTGGGCTTTTTAAACTTGGCTCACAGGTAATAAAAGTGTCAGATGACAAGAAAAATCTTGTGAACAGGTGTTCATGATTTTTTTATTTGAATGTCTCAGTAACCTTTCTTACTGCTTATTCATGATATTTTTTTCTGCAAGTGTTTATTATTTGAAATTATAAAAAGTTATGGTAGCAATAGTTTTTAAGCTCGCTGAAGGGTTATCATATTCATTCCTGACCTAAGTGGGGCTGAAAATTTCGGATTTAGTGTGTTTCAGCCTTAGTTACATGAAAAAAAAAGCTGAATTTCCTCCACTGCAGTAGTTTTGGATTTGTAACTTGAGGCAAAACTTTAGAATTAACTTAGATTCTACCCCTACAGGCTCTGTGAAAGGGGGGTGTTATAGTGGTGCTGTGTGCAGGGCTATGAGCTCTCTCAGGGAAGGGTGCAAAAAGCCTCCCACTAGTTTAGAGTAATTTAATTTTAAGTTATCACAGAATCTTTTCTCCAGGAATCTCCAAGTGCCCTATAAACACTTATAGCTTCATTCTCACAATGTTCTTCTGTATTTGCAATAAGGGAGTGCTGTGAGAGTGAAATGTTACCTTAATTTTCCACATGTCAGATGGGCATGTTATGGGTCTAGTGCAGCAACTGTTCATGATGACATGAGAGTGTGAGTCAGTGCAGACCACAGCTTTATTAAACTTAATCATCCAGTTGCAGGCGAAAATTAAAGGCTGTAATCACATTGTTAAAGGCCTAGAACTGCTGCACAGTCACAGAGGGATTCAGTGCTAATGTTGGTAGCAGATATTCATACAGCAGTCAGCAGCATTGCCAGGCCCAAAGCTCATCGTTTTTCTCATTGTTCACCAGGCATGAAAGCTGAAATAGGATTAAGATCAGGGAGATCCACTCCTTATTTAATCCATTTGTTGGCACATTCTGTTTTTTCATCTAACTTTGATTATTTTAATACTATTTTGTGCAGCTCAGTAATGAAAAAGTTTGTAAAATGGCTTTTAAGGAGCTTCGGTGCTTAACCGCTTGAATACAAGTTCGAAAATGGAAAGAAACACTAAGAAAACAAACTATTTGAATGATGCTACGAATCTCAGCTGCAATAGGAGAGTTAAAAGGATGCAAGTTCTGCTGTTTCCTTGGGCGGCCCCCTCGTTTCCCCATTGCCCTTTTTTTTTTCCCCTTGTCTTATTTAATCAATATACTTTTCAGCTTACTGCTTCTTTATATTTGGGCCCTTACCAAAATGTCACCAGCCTAGCAGTGCTTCAGGTTACAATTTGCATCACATCAGCTGCCCAAAACAGAGCTGGGCTTACTGGTGTTTGCTCGTACCTGCCCAACATGGCTAAGTAGTAATGGGCTTGTAAAAAGCAGTGAACTTGATGTCACACGTTTACTATGTTTTCATGATTTATTTTTTTCCCCCACAACTGGGGAGGCTTTGTTGGAATAACAGTTTTGATTCAATGAGAAATGATTAGAGTAAGTTTCTTGGAGACACAGTTTCAGCAAAGGGGAGGTCATGTGTAATGAAGTTAAGAACTGTGAAACACAATAGTTTTTGAAAGTTTTTTTGAAAGGAGTAAAGACTAGGAAAGCTTCCCATCAAATATTCTTAATTAAAATGATCTGCTTTTCCTTGGAGGCACACGAACACTTCCACACAAACATGGAAGGCAGATACAAATATGAAGACTTCTTGTTTGAATATCTCATTTGTTGTGTTGATGCTGTTTTCTGTAGTCTTCATGCTGTGTCAACAGTTGTATATCTGGGAAGATCTGTAAAGCTGACTGAAGTGAAGAATTCATGAAAGGACAAAGACATGCCAGTGCTGCAGAACATCAAAAACCTTTCTCTGGGAATCCAGTGGAGGTTCCCTGTTTTCTGAGGTAGCCAGGATTCACTTTACAAAGAGGTAAAAGTTATTCATGAAGCTTGAATTTATCCAATGACTTACACAGCACATATTTTTTTGTTACCTTTTCTGGTAAATCACTGAGGAAATTTGTATATAAAATTGTGAAGATAAATTGTGAATTGATGGTTCCGTGCTTCCACTTTGCCTGAGTAGTGACACCTCTAGATGAATCTGAAAGTATGTTTTAGAATGTGACAGAAATGCACTTGAAAAAAAACTAGCAAAACCCAGTTGGGATTATAACTTCCTTTTTCAGGCTTGGATTTTAGCTCCTTTTCTGCCCTGGAACCTTATTTTCCAAACATGCGTGCAGACTTCTCTTACCGCGTTGCCCCAAATATTTTCTCCTTCCGAAGTCCTACCATATAATGATGCTCCTCAGAACAAGGCCACGTTTCTTCTGTTTCCACCTACAGTGAGGAAAATGGCATTTTTCAGTTCTGCACTTGAGTGGCAGTTCTCAGTTCTGCCGGCGTCTGTGCTAAAAGTGCCGATTTCTTACAGCGATTTTTGTCTCGAAGGTTCATTTCGATTCAAATATGTGATTGTGAGCGAAGATTATTATGCATTAAATTTCCGCACACTGACTGTGGAATCCTCATTTTCCCGAGTCGTGGTTTTTCTTTTGCGCTTGGAAGCGTGTAACAAATGCTGGTGCCAAACTCCCGGTATGATTTGCTAATAAGTTGGGTAAGCGCCGCTCAGCTCCGGGGGTAAAATAACCAGGGTGTCGGGTTCACAGTGGTGCTTTCTGCTGGTTCATGCAGCCTTGCCCGTGCCTTTGTGTGGGGTGACAGTCCAGCTGTGACCGCTCTGGGGGCTCCGCTGCCATGAGCTGGAAAGGCATCACTTCCCTGTGAAGGCACTCCCAGGCTTGTCCCTGCTTCAACGTGATCTGTGCGGTGTGTGCCTTTGGCTTTTCTCAGTTGGTGTGTGACGGTCCTTTGAGTCATGAAGTTTCTCTTAAATAGAGATAAAAAAGACTTAATGGGTTCTATACTTTGTGTGCTGCAGTCATTTGTCTTGATTTCTTGGGGGTTTATTCAGTTTTTAGTCTGCAAGTAAAAACCTGTCTTAACTGTCAGTGTGTGTTTAAAGACATTTCTATTTACATTGTCTCTGATATAAACAATATGCAGCAGCATCCTTTCAGTTTCCTCTTAGCACAGCTTGTTGATAAAGACTGGGTTGCTAAAACAGACATTTACTTTTCTTAATTTTCTTTGGTTTTTTTTGCTGGAGAGAGACAACCACTGCTGTCCCCTCCCATCCTGCCCTCCTCCTCTGTATTTCAACAGAGTATTTGTGACAAACTTCTGGAGGAAACCTTGAGGCTCGGGGGTGGTCACTGATAATCCTGAGCATGCCAGAGAGGCTTCTTGGCTGTCATGAGTCACTGAAAGATGCATCTTGCTCAGCATGCACCTTCCTCCCATCCCCTATGGTCTCATCATCTCTGTTTCAGTTTGAGGTGTCCCTTGTGGTAGGTGCTGTATGTCACCAGGCAGGCTCATTGCAAACACCTAACTGAGGCTGATCTGTTCAGCTGGTTATTACAGATTTGGGACAGAGCACAGGAAGAAGTGACACGATGCCTATGTGAGGGTACTGCGGTGAGGGGGGAGGAGATTCACGTTTCCTGCCATAGTACAAGGAGTAAGGGGTGCTGTATGGAAAAGGGTCAGAAGAAATGGAAGTTTCACTGTTCTTCTTCAGCACATGACTGACCAGTGGAGCACCTCGCCCCAGGATGCTGCAGGTGGCCAGACTTTGCAGTATTTTCAGGAAGCAACGGGACAAGTGGAGTAAGTGAAGCCCTAGGCACTGCTCCAGTTCAGAAGGTTGCTTAGCTACAGGTAATGCCAGATTCCAGCTGTCCTTTAGGCTTTGGGTGTCTGTGATCCACGCCTGGAAATGAGATCCCAGAACAGATAGACACTTCAGCCCTTACGGAATTTGTGTTCCTTGCTGGATCAAACTTGTCTGTCACACTTGGAATGGGAACACACTTGGGTTCTTATTTACAGTGCTTTAAAAGATTCGGCCAGCTCACAGGTTTGAGTGAACTTGTAAAGAAGATGCTGGAGTTGTTTGCAGAGTTCTTACTGGAGTAATTCTCAGATGTGAGTTGTAGCTGATGCTACACATCATGGGGAGATAAGAATAGTGAAGAGAGCCTGTTGGCAGGGAATGTCTTCTCCCTTTGCTGTGTGAGCTGAAGTACAAGGTTGATGGGTGTGCTTGGATGTTGTGTTTAGAGTGCCTCTGAAACACTGGCTGGTTCGTTGGCAGTTTTATCTCAATACCAAAAGTAACAACTTTGGATTTAAGGAATAACCTTCAGGTTTGCTATTCTAACACTTCTGTGTGTTGCAGTAGTAACATATAGCACTACTATAGATAGCATTACTTTTTAAATTTGCAGAATGCTGGATGCTTCTTGATCACAAGAGCAACTTGTATTGTCTTTGTGTTCTGTAACTTGCTTGTCATCGTTGAACCTGTGAGCTTGACATCAAGCATGAGCTAAATGCTAGGGAATGCAATATTAATTTTTTTGTTTCTTTGTGTTCTGGAGCAGTTGGGGTAAAAGTGGAGGTGACCGCTCTAGGTTGTCTTTTTTGGCATGTTCTCTTTCTCTGTTGAGTGTTGAAGGAATAATATACCTGTAGCCACCTGACATAGAAGTCAAATCCAAATAATTACTTGCTGCTCTGCAACAAATCGTTGTGGAGACTTCACCTACAAGCAGAAGCCAACTTCTGAAAGCAAAACATCTTCTCAGGCCTGGAAATGTCCTTACACTTTGTGTTTACGTGTCACACAGAAAAAAATGGTGTTTCTGAAAAGGGGATGAGTAGCAGCAAAACTGAATACCTGAGTGAGCGGGCAAGGACTTCAGCCAGTATTAGAGAAAGGCAAGGGGGGAAAATCAGCATGGAGCTGATGCCCTGTACGGGTCTGCTGAGCCAGTCTGTTTCTTCCCTTGTCTTTGGTGGGGTTCTTCCTTCTGGCTTGCCTTTTTTTTTTTTAATGCTTGCTGTGAAGTTGAAATCTCAAAGCAAGAAATGGTTTTTCAGAATGATTTGGGAGCACTGCAGCGTGACCAGATCATGATGAAGCCTTCTTAGCACTGCAGTAATATAAATATTGTATTAAGGTTGGTTATTAAACTGTAAAAAGGGACAGAGCAGTTTTTTGAAAACTGTAATTACTTAGGTTATTGCCAAGCTGGAATGAAGTTAGTTGTTTTGCCAATAACCAAAAGATGGAATATGAGAAGTATGAGCAGTGGCATAAAACCTGTGAATGCCCACTGTTTTGCTATTAAAAATTTGTTGTCCTGTCCATCTTAAATGTGTTGAGAATTATTTTTATTGCCGGTGACTCAGTCACTCTCTCAAGGTGCCACTGAAAAATAAGATGTTGGAAAATAATTGCTTTGTGTATGTGGGATAAATAGGATAAGCAAAGAGTTAAGGAAAAGTTTTATTTCAACTTTGTAAGACACATTCTGTTTTTTATTATCAGTTCATTATCAGAAATCAGTTCAATCTGTCAGTTTGGTGCTTTATGTGAACTTTTCCAATGGCAACCAGCAAAAATTTTTTCCTGTTGTGTATAAATCATTAAATCTGTCAGAGTCTGCCTTCAGCCTGGCTGTTCATCCATATGCTGCAGAACGCTGAAAGAACAGGAATGCAGCTATTTCTTAGACAGAACTGTTTTACTGTGCTCTGGAATGCTAGATGTGGCAGCTAATTAGCATTTTTTTGAAATTTCTTTGTAGTTTATTACTCGGTGCAAACTTTCACCTGGGTATATGCAAACAAGTTCGTATTTATCTTGGTAGGGTGGTATGATGTCTGAATGGCAATAGCTCACAATAAAAAACAGGATGGATTCATTTTCTCTCATCTTATAAAACAGTTTCTCTAAGCAATTTAACCTTTTCTGTGTGAAGCAGTCACTGGGGAACCTTATGTATAATTCTACATTATAATAGGTTCTTACACATAAACCAACTTTAAACATTATTTTTTCCCCCAGTATGCTGCAGAGGATCAGTAGTTTGTTTTTAAACTGAGCCGAAATAACCGTAACAGCACTTTGTGTGTTTAGAAACCAGATGTCAAGATTCCCTGAAATGTCTAGCTGTCCTAATAATCGTATTTGAGCTTGTACTGGTGCAGATGTGAACTGTGATGGATTAGCAGGTCATCTGGTTCTCTGCTTTTTATGGCCATGTACATTCTAGTAAGAATCTAGGACGTTGACTTTAAGGAAAAAAACTTTTGGACCACCAGAAGAATAAACCTCAATGTGGGTGAAAAGTATATTTTCTGTTAGAGAGCTCACACGTATTTTGTTTCTTCTCAGTGCTCTGAATTTGCTGCACTGTAACATTTGCCATCGTGTCCAGGAGACTTGATGATTTTAAGGCATTAGGAAAAGGAAATCCATCAGTGTATACACCTAAATGAACGGGTCCTACAATGTGCCACCACTAAAGCTATTTACATTTAATACAAGTGATGAAATTCCACTGACTAGATTGTTTCTTTCTCCTCAGAATGGGAAGTGTCCTTTTCGCTTTTCTGTCTTTCTTATAATCAAAACAACATATGTTGTAATTGCTGGTTTCTTGATGAATTCACAGTAATAATCATGAACTGTTGGTTGTTTTTTTGCTTGATGCAAGAACATGGATGTTGTCTTGAATGAGATATTACCAATATACAAGTAAGAATTAGGTTTTATGGACAGTGTTTGGTATATTCAGTGAAGCTCTGTATTACAGGCAGAATGGGGTTATAATCCAAGATTTTTGCATCAGTCATCAGAAAAAAACTGACAGAGTTCTCACTTTGTCCCAATAGTAGCTGTAGTTTCCAGGAGACCCTTCTTTCTCTTCCCTGCCACTTTCTGTGTCACTGTCCAGTGTTTTAATCTCGATTGGTTTGATCTCAGTTCATGGGCCTCTTTCTTATACCTGGTGCAAAGCTTTAAGGACAAGCCTATGGCAGTGGCCAACAAAAGCAGCACGTGTATCTCCCCTAGCAAGCAACTACTAATTTTTCTTGAGATTATCTTTGGTTCTTTATTTATTTATTTTATTTATAAATATTTTATTTATTTATTTTATCTGCTTTTCTGGGTGAGTGTTTTTTGTTTGCTTGTTTTTTTGATAAGCCCAGGCTCCTAATTCATGTGTAATTTTTGAGCCATCAGGTATTGATGTTGATGTCAACTTTTCCTTTTCGGTCTGATAATATTTTTCTGAGGAGAAATAACGTATCAGCAGAGGGCTGCCTCAGAGTCTGATCCTAGGGGAGAAATGGGAAAATCAAGTAAAAAGAGCTCCATGAATGAACACATCTTGTACTTTTTGGCATAGCTAAACCATCTGCTGCACAGAACTGAAGACTTTTGAAGGCAATATCTGCCTGTGTTGGTTCCAGGCAACACTTTGCCCGTGCAGAATTAGTCTTTTTATTTTGTAGTCGTGGTCTGGCGTGGGGCTGGGCAGCAGAAGTGTAGTGTCTTAGGATATGACTTCTCAAAACTAGAGCAGATTCTTAATGCCCAGCTCTCAGGGGAACCGGGACATGTCGTGATTTGCCTGTACCAAACTTCGTTTTTCCTCTGGACTACTTGGCATTCCGCTTTCTCCTCTCTTCCTGGGGTGCTGTGGCTGCTTATGCCTAAGTGAAATTTTTCTTGGCAGGAGCTGACAGACAAACCTAAGAAATAGTCTGAAAAAACTGCTAACTTTGACTCTCTTCCCAGCTAGCGACTGCGCTGATTTTATGAATGGGGAAAAAAGTCCTCAGAGCGTGGTTGTTCCAGTCTAGGTGGAGTTTCTGCCTAGGCTGACTGTGGGGCTAGAAACCTCTGAATGGACTCAGTAAGTCATGTGGGAATATGACTCAATGAACTACCGGCTTAGGAGACCCAAACAGATTTAATTTCTCACTACCAAGAATGTATATTCATATGTCTTCAAAGTATATAAAAGAATATTAGTGATGGAGATGATAAATTAGTGATAGTCTGTGATTGAGAACTAACAGCTATTTAGGGTATTGAATCCAGACTTTCTTTTGGTTTAAGGGGAAGGAACACCCCACGTTCTTTAAATAACCAAAGTACAGATTTTAACAATACGAAGTACAAATTTTAACAATGCACTGTCTACTATTCTGTCAGTAATGCCCTGACATGTATAATGTATCTCTCCCAATGAACATGTAATTTATCAGTTGCTGTATGTCACATATATCTAATGGAAGGCCACTTTTTTGAGTATGTAATGTTTTTATTAGATTTTATTTTGTGGGATTGTGCAAGCTGCTGTCTCTGCTTAGGGCCGTGTCTCCCTTGAGAGTCAACTCACGCCTTGCTTGCTTGTTTGTTTTGAACCTTTCTAGTAATTTTGAAATAACTGGATTTAACGGTACAAAGCTTGATAAAACCATATGTAGTGGCATGTGATGGAAAATGAAGAGAACTGTGCTAGATTTTGGGTTGGTTTGGGTTTTTTAAATTGCAAATTGTTGTGTTTCATCCAGCAAAAACATTGCCAGGGCCTCATGTTGCTGATGTCTTACCACGATACGAGACTTATCTGTCTTTGCTGAAGTGCATCCTGGTACGAGAAATGATTTGAACTAAGTGTGTGTGCTTGCTGTAGGATTTCTAGTCCCCAGCTGTGGGCTGGCAAGGAGAGGGTTGTATTCAATATGTACATACCTTATGCACAAATGCATTTCTCATAATTGGATACAGAATACCATGTTTTATTATGGTTTTGCTGCTAGACGTGCTAGAAACAAAACAGCCTTGGGGGTATAGCAGGTTTTTGGGTGAATATTCTGAACTTTTTGGGGCGACTGTGAATACAGAACATTAGCTTTGAGTAACATTCTAGGTTTTGGCCTGATTTTGAAAACAGACACAGAGAAAATACATGTTTGAAACTAGTTCTGGTGTGACGTGCCTTAAGTTTGTCTGACTCTCTCTGACAGAAATCTGATGTTCTGTGTCCCATCCTCAGTCGACATGTTGCTTTTCATGCACTGTTGCTCTCATAATAAGGACTGTTTAAGTGACTTAACCCCCACCAAAAAAAGGAGTATTCCTGTGTATTTTACATTGTCAAATCCTTTACAGCACTAAAACTGAGGCTGTTTGGCGAGGAGCAGGGTGGGTGAGGAAGGTTGGGAAATGAAGAGTGATGCTGGAGGAAGACTTGGAGGTACCGTGCAGGCAGATGCACTTCATGCACGTGGGAAGAAATAGTTCAGGGAGCAAGGTGAGCCAGTCTGCCAAAAGACATTTCTATGTGCTGCAGCTGCACATAGTTTAGTTTTGTCTGGCTTCTGGCACCCTGGGAGAGACTTTGGGGTGTTCCAGTGAATGAGTGAAAGGCTTGCTTTGTCTAATTTCAGCTGGTTTGCTCTTGCTTATGTTACTGTGAAGCAGTATGTTTTCATGATAACAGTATTTTTGCTCCAATGTTTTTTTGGAAGTTGACATGATTGAGTGGCTTAGTTAAGGGTAATGTCAGTTCCCAAAGTGTCTTCTCCTGTATTGAGTGGTGCTTGTGGTGACGTACACTAAGGCAAGGCTTTATTGTGGCATCATCCTTTGCAAGTCAGAATAAATTCCTCAGCTTATGAAATGAAATGTATGAGAGTCATCATGTCGTCTATAATTCATTGCTGAAGTGTGTAACTCTGCTCTGCTGGAGAGTTTTCCCATCTGTTGCAGAGGACAATATGTGGAGAGGAATTGTGAATCAGTCTTGGCCTGAGCAGAGTGAAGAATAAAGGAACTCTTCTCTTTGATTTCTAATTTTATTTTTTCACTTTTTTTTCCCCCTGCAATATATGTTACTCTGTGCTGCACATGTTTTTATGTGACAGTGTGTCCAGAGAGAAATTAAGTGTGTAGGGGAAAGTTCTCCCATTTGTTCCCTTTTGGGAATTACAAGGCTTTGTTGGACTGCCTGGAATACTGGGCTGAGTGCAGGTCCAGTGGGGCAGGAGCACAGCACCACGTATGTACTGCAGGAGAGGAACAAATGGCAGCCTGGTGATGGTGAGGTGGCAGAACACACCCTCATTATGCTCCTTTGCAGAGACTTGGAGCGTATAAGACAGGTTCTCCATGTGCCCATTTGCTCTTCGCAAGTGCTGACAGCTTTGTGATAAGAAACATATATAATAGTTAGAAAGTCTAGCAGTCTCCTTGGTTATGCTTTGCATAATGAAATTATTTCTTGGGGCATAAAGATGTTTGTAATAGCTCTTCTGGTAATTTAGCAGGCTTCACTTCATAGGTCATTTAGGTTTTCCTTCATGGAGTAAAATAACTTGCACCGCTTTCTTTAAATTTTCCTTTGCTAATACAATTTTATATGTACAAGGGCTGTTGATGTAATTTTCGTAGTTCGAGTTGCCTCATTTACAGAATCACAGAATAGTTAGGGTTGGAAGGGACCTCTGGAGATCATCCAGTCCAACCCACCTGCCAAGGCAGGCTCACCAAGAGCAGGTGACACAAGAATGCATCCAGGTGGATTTGGAATGCCTCCCGAGAAGGAGACTCCTTGATCTCCTTGGGCAGCCTGTTCAGCGCTCTGCCACCCTCAAAGTAAAGTCTTCCCTCGCGTTGAGGTGGAGATTCCTGCAGTTTATCGCCATTACTCGTCTTCCGTCACTGGGCCCCAAGGCAAAGAGTCTGGCACTCCAGGATTTATCTTATTAGAAGGCCTACATTTGTCATAGCTTTAGAATTGAGCTTTATGATTTGATGATCAGAAGTTACCAGTGAGGACAAAGGCTGGGTTTACTATGGAACTTCAAGATGCTCTTCAAACAGGAAAAGTTTGTGCCAGGCTTATAAATCTGTATCTTATATCTTTGTTTCCCATATCTGCCCTCAACACTAGTACTGGGTTTAGCTTCTGCCTTAGCCTGAGTGCTTTTGATTGTGCTTCTTTTGTATCGTGTACTTCAGATTTTTGTTGCCTTCCCCACTGCAGCTCTTAAGCATTCGGGAAGGTGCTGAACAGTGACCACTGCATTTCACATGTGGATTTTCTGTAATTTAAATGCAGAGCTGCCGGTCTCAAACTGGTCTTTCTGAAACAATCTGCATTCACAGACCACCTGGGATTTTTTTGCCGTAATCTTTTGACAGATTAGTTTGCTGAATATGGAATAAATGTATAAATGCATATCCCCAGAATGAGTCATCATGTTGTAATCGGTCAGTAATTTTGCCATCTGACTGGAATTACAGACCTGCCCCCCTTTCTTTGTCTTAGGTTGTACTGGCATGTGACTAAGTCCTTAGGCTGTGGTTGGTACTCACTTGAACAATCGAGCAGTAGCTGCTTGGAGTGTAGAAGTATAATGCCAGCTTGATTTACATTTCTCTTTTCAGTCTGTTTCAAAACCATAGTTTTGTTTTGCCAAATATAATTGGTCTCTGATGCCCATTTGAAATACGTGCATGTCCCCAGACTTCATCAGTTCCAAGTTATATTCTTTTGCCTATCATCTCCAATTGATAAATTCTAGACTTCCTTTTTCTCTCAAACAGAAAAGTAAATGAGTAAAATTGTTTCTTAACATGTGCTCTAATTATGGATATTAGTCATGATTTCGAATGGTGTTTGTATTCACAGAGCAGTTTTGGGATGCAGTAGCATCATCTCTGAAGTTAATGTGTCTTCCTGAACAGAGCCTTTATTTGGATGTCTTCAATTTTAACCTAACTTGTAATGATTTTCTATGCATAGCATTGATAATTGCAAATAATATAAAAATTATATCAAGGAAAACAAATAGCAGGTACCAAAAAATCTGAGTTACAGTATATTGGTATGTATATTTGCAGTTTTAAAAAATCCCTACCAGTCTTCACATTTCCTTTGGAAGGAAATGCTGTATTTCACCTGTAGCTTGGTAAGGAAAAGCAATGCAGCTTTGGAAGTTGTAAAATATTCAGTACACAAGGAAAAGGTTGCCTGGCTAGAGAAGGTAACTGCTTGGAGGAATAACTGAAAACATTTTACTGTAAGACTTTTCAATTAATTGCTTTGACTGTGTTTGCAAGTTGCAACAAAAGTGTAAAATATGGGTCTCCTTTAAGTACTTCTCCACAGTTGCTTGGGTCATGTATATTAAAAAGCAGGGGTTTTATGTTTTAATAATGCATTGAGATTTTTTTAGACCATCATTGGCAGTCTCTGAAGCTCTGCAGGCATTTTGTCTGCAGGCTTCCCTGTGTCAGACACACTGAGTTTTGAAAATTAAAGCAGAGCTGTGGCTCGGGTGCGGTGTAACTGCTGCTGGAGGGAGCAAAACTGGAAAGGTGCAGGTGCTGGAGCTAAATTCAGTTCAAGGCAGTTTGTCTCTAAGGTAGCAAGTTAGGGCAAAAAAAGGGATTTTTATTTCAGTAGGTTTGAACTGATGTCTTGTGCCTTCAGAAGGAAGTTGTACCATTATGCTCCTGGCAAATCTAGAGGGGTCTGGAGGTCTCACCCTTGAACTTTTGAGTCGAACAGCAAAGTACTGATTGGGCTGGAGAGAGACTTGCCTGGTTTAGTCAAGACTGCAGTGGGAAAGTGCTTCCGAGTTCTGACCTCCACTTGCATTTGTTACACAAAACAGAGAGGATAGAGGGGTTTATCGAGAGGAAAACTGCCAGTGGTTATTCTTGCCTGTTTCGAAGCAAATTGCCATGCTTTAGGCAAGTGATGTGATCATGTGGCTGTAGGTTATACAGGTGTACAGGTCAGGCTGTGCAAGCCTGTATAAGTTAGGCTGCAACTGTTGTCACCTGTTTTCAGAGCAGTCTTGAAATTAGTGGGAATAATTAAGAACTTGGATTTCAAATATGTCAGGAAACTTTTGTCCCTTTGATTTTATGTTGATTATTCAGAGAAGAATATTTACTGTTTTGCAGTTGAAAAGCACTTAATAGCTTTGGTCCAAGATTCCTGTATGGTGAACCTTCTGTCAAATGCAGTATTTGCAGTGAAACCAACTGAATGTCTGAACCTGTTATGTGATTGAAGTGTAAGCTAGAGCTGCTCCAGCAGCTGTTCTTCCTTAAGGCTTTGGAAGCAGTGGAATTTTTGCCCCATTCCATGTGAGAAACCACAAGTCTTCCCCTGCTTTTGGTATGGTCCCTTGTTAGTGTTCATTTCTGGAGCCTGACTGGGGTGGAGAACCTCTGTTGAGCAGGGGTGGTACAGAAGATAGTTCAGCTGAGCTGGAAAGTAAAGGTTGCTACTGTCTGCTGGTAAAGGCCTGCAGTAGGTGTTCACATTGAAATTGAATTATACTTGTATGAGTTAATATTTTTGCATTATTTAGGCATGCTTCATTTTTCAAACACCACCTTTCTTTCTTTCCAGTGTTGTGTTGCGTTTCAACACTATTATCAAGCATAACAAAGGAAAACTTGTTTGAATCATATTCTTGCCAAAGCATTGTAAATATTACAGTAAGTGTTGCTGGTAATGCATTTCCTTGCTTTTAAAAGCAGCTCTGCAATTAATGCCTTTGCCTCTTTTTGTCTTTTAGCATACTATAGAAATACTTGGCAACCAGAAGTTTGCAGAATGCATTTGGGGAGAGCCTGAACATGTAATTATAATGTGAGAGTGCTGATCAATAAAGTGTAATAGGCAATAGGGTGCATGTGTAATAGCTTTTCTCAAAGCTGTCATTGGAAATACGGGAAAAGTGTCCAATCATTAAATAGGTCGTGGCATAATTATATTGTTTATTTATATTTACCTAAACATGCAGCAAACAGGTCTGAGAAACTTGATCTTGCCAGAAGAAACAGTATGTGACTTTTAAATCCTTGTATGAATCACTAATATGCAATGACTAGAGGGCCTGGGGGTATTTTGTGTTTTGTTGGGGTTTTTTGTCTCTTTTTTTTTTTCTCTCAATAAATGAATAGAACTGTTCATCTTAGGCAAATGTAAACCAGAAAAGCATTCGTGGCTGTATTTAACTTCTGCTTAGTTTTTGTGCGTTCTGTGACTGTGATTTAAAATGAACAGGTTGGGGGTGGGGAATAGCTGAAGTCTGATAGAGTTTATCCAGCATGCATGCTGATGAGGAGAAATGGTCAAACTGTGTGCTGAGCTAGCACAGAAAACAGGAATAGCTGTACAAAATAGCCCATTTGTCTCCCAGGAGAGGTTTTCTCTGTGACCAGGAGACCAAGGACAGACCTTGAGGATATTGTCTGAAAAGACCTGGAAATGCCTAATTGAGCAAAAAATATTTGATTCAGCGGGTGGTGGGAGCAGGGATGCATGGGAGCCTTTTGCCAGCCACCGTCATCTACTCAGTTTCTGTCGTCCAGCAAATATATGCTTTTCCTGTACTTGAATATATTTTATTGTTGGACTGTGTCAGAAGTTTTAAACATGGTTTAAAGTCCTCTGTGGTCCTGCTGTTGGTCTGTCTGGTGCCTTTGCGCTTCCTTTCTTCTTGCTCACGTTTTGGTCATTTTCAAAGGTGCTATTCGTGCTCAAGTGTGCTTGGAAAAGGATACTAATCGTGGTATCAAGTCATTAAAAGCAATGAAGTTCCTTAAAGTTCCCTATAATTTCAGGTAGGTCTCTACCTAAAAGGAGGTGGTGGCTTTGTGCAAAGAGAGATGATGTTAAATGCTGGAGATCGAGGACTGGCTGGAGTGTGTTCCTTATTAGACATGAATGAATCCCCACAGATGGGTGCTGTGGTAAGCATGGGACAAACATCCACTGAAGCTTGCTGTTATCTGGGAAACAGAGTGGGAAACACAGTTTGACTGATGAGAGCACTTGGAAAGCTATTTGCTTATGTGATTTAGCTGAAATAGTGGAAATAAGATCAAAAGGTTTACTTATGCAAACATTCATTTGAAGTTTTTGTCAGAAGGCAGAAGCTGGGAAAAGTTTCTGTGCTGAGGGCTGGAGGAGCAGTTTATTTCATCACCGAGTTTGAACAGATGCGTTTCAGAACAAAGTTTTGATGAAATCTTTTTGTTGCAATGATTGATTGTTCTACTGATAGGATGCCAAGGTAGTTAAATCCTGAACATCTGGCAAGGTGTTCAGCCTGAGCTTATTGAAAGCCTCCTACAAGGCAGATAAGGTTATGTATAAGCAACTTTGCATAGATGAGTGTGCTTTTATTAAAATATGAAGTGGGACACCTCAGACTTACTGTAAGTAAGTTTGCTGAGGCAAAGAAAAATAAAGATGCACTGTGACTATGAGAAAACCTGAGCAATGTGCTATGCCTGTTGTTACCTGAGAGAGACTATGGAGCAATTCATGTGCAGTCAGCAGGCTGGAACTCGCTGGGTCAGGTTTCTCACTTGTTAGAGTTTTGTCTGTGCCCTGATTAACTAAGAAGTTTATTTTATGATCCCGAAGTAGAATGCTGTATATGGCAGATCGTTCAAAATGGGTTGGTGCTCAACAGCAAGGCAAAGTTGGTGTTTTATGAGGTCTGCCAAGCATGAGCAAAACACTGGAACTATAGATCTGGGAGGGAAAAAATACTTTAGGAATGTGTGTGCTAAAAGACAACAGAACCAAAAAGAGTCTTCAAAATAATCCTTTAACTGCATAAAGTGTTTATTTGAGGTTTGTTGGGGGGGTGGTGGTGTTTGTTTTCTTGGGGTCTGTTGAGTTGTTTTAGAATAAAAGTCTGATTCTGAAAGGGAAAACGGTTACAGCAGAGTAATAACTAGAGAGAAATTACCATGGAAGACGTGCCCAAGAAGGTCATCGTTTGCCCAAATGCTGAGCAGTTGTTATATTTAGATATGTGCATTAAACATGGTATAACAGGAGTGGGCTAAAAGTCCTCTACTGCAGAGTTGTGAAGACACGAAGTGTAGCAAGATGGTTTGCACTGCTGAAGGAAAAATACCTGGGTGCCAATTGCAAATGCCACACGATTGCTCTGGGTAAGGGAGGGGCTGTAGATCTGGAATTGAACGTAATTGATCAACAAGTCCAGGGAGATAAATTGGCTGTTTTCCTCTTGATAGGTAAGAAATCGCTAAAAGCACTGCAGAATCTTATTTTGTTTGAAGAAACGCTTAGTGTAATGTTCAGAACCAAAAATCTAGACAAATCTGAAGCAAACTGCATAAAAGCTCTTAAAAAACCCAAACATTTCAAGAGTGATCTGTACATTTCAATATGTGTCCTGACAAGCTGAATTTGCTGTTTCTGAGTAAATATATGTTCTTTAAACTTGATGTTCTTGCAGCAACTGAGAATGAAATGTGATTATCTTAAGGTCAGACTCCGAGATATTAGGTGCCTGGAGGAGGCTTTTGGTAGGTGTTTCAGTTCAGTGGCGTGGGTTGACCTTGGCTGGCTCTAAGGTGCCCACCTGGCCACTCTCCTTTCACAACAGGGCAGGGGAAGGAATAAAATGAAAAAGCTTGTGGGTCAGGATAAAGACAGGGAAATCACTCACCAGTTGCCATCGCAAGCAAAACAGATGCAATTTGGGGCAGGTTAATTTCTTGCTGATTAAAAATAGCCTGCCACAGACTGGACAAGGAGGCAGCCTTGCAGGTTACCTACTCTTCCCTTGGAAGAAGTGGCTTCTCCATCACTTCCCTACAGCAAAACCCCTTTCTCTCCTGCAGTCTGTCTTCTTTCCTGGAAATCGAAGCTGTGGTTCAGCTGCAGGGCACTCCTCTTCCGCAGAGTAGATGTCCAAAAGCTTCACCAGTATGTATTCAGCATATGCTTATGTGCTTCCCCCAGAAAATAGGGATTTGTGCACGTGCTTTTCTAGATTAGTATTATGAACACTCAAAAATAGAAACTCTGTACACTGACTTAATCTATCATGAGTGAAAACTGACTGCATGACAGTCTCAAATATTTGGTACTTGAGCATAAACATTATCGGATTTTCCTTTTTGGGCAGTTGGAATTATACCCAGTGTAAGGGGAATTGGAAAAACTCATCCACCTGATTTTTGCTGTCCAATAAATCATTATCTCACTGAGGTTTTTTTTGGTGGAATTTTTTTTTCTTTTGTTTTTGCTTAAGGTGCTGCTAGCATTTTACTGTGTTAACAAGCTGTTCACCTCCCTTCCTTGCCTGTGTAATGATGTTCTGTAGATAAACAGAGAGCAGCTGGCAAAGCTTTAAGCAGGCTGTAGCTTTTTTTACATATCCTCATGATCAATTACCACTTGTTGTCTTTGAGTCTCTTTTTATGCATGTGCAACACCGGTTTAAGACTTCATTACATTGTACAAAATATGACTGTTGAGGGAATTTTTTTCCTTCGTTTTTCTCTAACAGATAGCACTTGAGATAGTAGATTAAAAGGAAAAAAACCCAAACTAAATAAAACCCCCAGACCAAACGATCCTCTCCAAAACAACTGTGTACTTGGAGTAGCAGAGTTCCTTTTGATTTAGTGTGAAGAAATATTTTTGCTCTTAAAGATTCTGGCATTTAAGTGCCAGAAGTTTTGACTCACCTGCCTGTTAGAGAATGATTGTTTCTTCTTGCTATTTATTAACATTTGGAAATCAATGAAAAATTCAAAGGGCCTGTCTAGAGGAAGGATGTGAATACACTTGCTTACATCCGAGGTGAAAAATGAGCAGATGTAACAACTTGCCGGTATCCCTTTCTGAAGAAATACCTTAAGTTTTTGGAATGTGTTGTGTGCCAGTTAAACCTACTATTGCTGTGCCTGGTGTAGAGAGTTCTCAGTTGGCTAAGTTTGTCACTTTGTGTTACCAGCAAAACTTTGGACTTTGTGCCTAAATCCTATCACTCTTGAAAGAAAACTTGTTTTCTTCTGATGTTGTTATATAAGTCTTAATTAAATTTAATTATCTCAAAACTACTTCTGTGCAATATCATTTGTATGCTTTAAAAATACCAAGTTGCCTCATCAGCGGCTTTATTGAAGTTGCTTAGGACCTAATTCTGCCTTGTGCACAGAGCACGTTGTCACCTTGTTCCATGAGTTGTTTTCCAAAACAGAAGCAGCATTTTCTGTACACTGCAGAGTAGAAGCAAGTTCCTAACCTCGAGCTTTTCCAAATTCCCATCCCAAGGAGAATGTGCTCTCACTCGGCAAGTCCCTTTTCTGATTTCTGTGCTGTGCAGTAATTGCTCGTATTTGGGACTGTCTGGTAACAGCAGCACTTACTTTGGGGAATGGAAGTTTTGAGGTTGATCCTGTGCTGCCTTTCCTTCCCTGAAAATATTGTAGGCAAGAGATTTAGACTGAGACCAACTGAGCCCTCAGGAATAGAGACACACTGCTGTTACAGCCCACCTCTAAGGCAGGGTGACTGAGGTTCCTGTTAATAAAACCCTTGGGGGGAATTGGAGTAAAATGACACTGAATGACCGGCATGTGTATGAGGCAGATTTATTTTAAAACAATGTAATTACAGTGGAATAGAAGGTTCCTGGGCATTTCGGTTCTTTTAAATAGAAGTATGAAAGTATCATGAAGAGAATATTTAAGGAAAAGAAAGAAAGAGAAGGAAAGAATAGGAGTAGGTAGTGGAGAGGAAAGGTATCCCCACCTGTGGATCCAGTGATGAGACTTGATAGTTGCTGGTTTGTTGTAGGGATGGTCACAGTCTTGATCTGTTGGGGGTGGGGGCCCGCAAAATAAAAAGTTCTTTGTGTTAAATACATTAAAAGTTGGCATGAGAATGCCTGCTTCCCTCCCCAGGGAGGAGATTCTTTGTGTCTCCTGCAGCACCATGGGGCACACACATATTTCTGATGGAGAGTTCCAGAAAAGTGTCAGGAGGTGCTTTGGGGTCCCTGGTGGTCTCGATCCCCCTCTGTTGGTCTTACCCAGTCCCTGACCCCACTTCTGTGCCTGCAGTGTGTTTTGTGTGGTCACTGTGGACCTGGACCGGAAAACTGGCTTCAGAAAGGTGCTGCCCTACCTGTGTACAGCCCCCGTTTCCAGGCACATCCTGTTCCAGTTCGCTTACTTGAGTGGTCATCAGTGTTTGAGGCATAGCAATTCAATAACTCCTCGCTGTCCAGGCTTCAAAAACCACCTCTCCCTTACCAAAGAGGGAGTAAAGGAAACTGTGTAGATGGAAGATAGTTCCACTGATGTGAATGCGATGGCCTTTCTGTAAAACTTCTCACTTAGCTGTTGGAGCTGTAGCAGAATAGAAATGGTTGAGCAGCATGTTGATCTGACCTCATGAGTGGTACTTAATAAAAAGTAAAAATCATTAAATATTCAGTGAGTGATCTCTCATGGAAAAACTCTGATGTATTATTATATGACATGGCTAAATGTGTGTTATTTTCATTGGTTGCTTTTTTCTTTAATTATTGCGGTGTGCTGATTCCTGGCTTTGTACTGGCTGGAGTGACAGTCTATGTACATCATACAAATGGGGGAAGTGAGTGTTGATGCACGTACCAAGTGAGGATTTCAAGTCTGTGGACAATGTTCTCCAGCAGTATGGGAAATTCTGTGCTGGCAGTAGATGCACAGGATAACCCAGGCCATTTGTTGGGCTGAATGCTCTTGAATGGTAGATGGGGAATATGAAGGTGTTAGACGGAAGGAATGCAGAGTGTATTTACAGAATGAGACTCCTACCTGGGTAGCTCATACTCAGGAGGGTGGTGGGATGATAACAGACAATATCACCACATACGAAAAACCTCCGTGCAACCCAACCAAAAGTGTCCCCCAAATCCCCAAACCACACATGTAGCCTATGGTGGGGATACGGTTAAAGGTGCTACTGCAGTCGGGGGATACAGAAATAGGAAAACAGAAGATAATGCAAGTACTTGATGCTGTAGCTGAAAAAGGTAAAATGAGCAGTATGTAGAAGTTTAAGTCTATCAAAGCAAAATCAAGAAATTAGATGCATTAATTTGATGTTAAATGTGTTTATTTCCTGAAACAACTGGTAGGTTCTCTGTTAAGTGCTTTCAAATTATGTCTTTCTATTAATTTGAGCAACTAAGGATGGGAATTTCTAATTCTTACTCTGTCAAAGAATAGTGAGCAATTTGGATGAAATTATTTGAACTGTATTTTGCATAAACTGAAAGTAAAAATTGGCACTGAACATGGTGCTATGTCCTATTTTCTGCTACCAATTGGATTAAATTGAATTTATGAAGTTGTGGTTATTTGCTTTAAATGGCCCCCTGTGAAGAGATTTAGTTTCATGCAGTTTCAGCTTGCCGGGGACCACATACGATTGACACAATTAATCAAAGATCACGCTACTAATCCACACCAAACATAACACAGTTGAGAGAACTCAATTACAACTTTTGTTCCTCCAGTTGAAAAATTCAGCCACGTGGGAGCTGAGTATCTCAGGCTTGCTTGTTTTGCTTGAGACCAGTCTTAATAAATTGCCTTATTTTGCTTCTGCAGTGCAATTTATGTGCTTATAAATCAGCAGTCATGCTTTGCCACAGTTCCACACACAAACTCCTGCATCTTTGGTTAATAACCTTGTATAGGAGGTTTCAGTGGTTGTGGATAAATGCTGAAGGAAAATGTAAAATTCAGAAATAGGAAAAATAATTGGATCGGGAATGTTTAAAGAAATGCTTTAGGCATTAATGCCTGACATTATAAATACAGAAATTTAGACGTAAACAACACTAAATTTAGTAATTCAGCTGTAGACTATCGCTCTTATTATTATTCACTTTGAATTTTGTTTCCCTGACCATGTATCACAAGCTTTATCCTTCTCCCTGGGCACCTTTATACCAAGGCTATAGTGAAGACATTATTCAAGACTGTAGATTTCTGACAGCTCTACACTTAGGGTGCTGAAACTGCTTAATAAAAGACAATGTTGAAAGGATTAAGAGGAAGAAGCTTGAGTGAAAAGGCTCTCTATTTTGTGGAAAGTGGCTGATCAAAGAACAAAATAAAAAAAACCCAAACCCTACCACTTCGTTGCTGCATTTCAGCTGCCTGAAAAGGGGTTTGATTTCTGATTTGCCTCCGAATTTAGGGGGTGTAAAGTAGTGGTGTAGCAAGCTGCAAGGGAGAGTGAGGGCTCACAGCAGTGTCAGAGGTGTAAATTCTCTATATCGCTGTACAAATAAGGCACATAGGAGCAGCAAGGGCTGCCTCTCTTGCCAGGGAGGGTGGTTGTTGTCTCATTAAATCGCTGACTGAGAACCAATTCAGCTCATAACACTGAGGGCATGTGTAGCATCACTTATAAGACTAAAGCTTTTTCCACGAGTCTTACAGAAATGAAATGCTTGCATTGATTAACTCCCTGATCCTGTCAAGTGTGGAGGATATTTACTGTTCTCTTAAAAAGGTCCTTTTCAGGGACTAAATAGCTTTGCAGGTTTAAATGGTTATGTACTATGAAGGCCTGAAAGGATTCTTCTGCAGGGGCATGTGTTCTGGAGAGTAAAAGATGAAGGTTAACAATGTGTTGTGTTTAGATTGAAAAGATTACGGTTCACAACATATACATCGTCATTGTACCCTCTGTGCTCCTGTCCTTTGCCATTTGTTGCACTTGGTGATGATGCTTTTTCAAGTGATGTTATCTCCTGTTTAGCTGTTGACGAATTTCCTCACTGCATGGCACTTGTTCCTGTTGGTGCATATTGTGTTCTGATATGCTTATCTTGTAAATCTTCCCTGGTTGTCATTTAAAATGCCTTGCTTCTTGGTAATTGCGATGCTTTTTCAATTTATTTCTTTTTATTATGTATAAAAGCTGTGTTTTCTTTTTACTCAACAGTTTTCTTTGTCTGGAAGTTTTTCTCTATGTTATTTCCCTCCCCCCCCCCCCCCCCC
>VWZF01006438.1:2743823-2860573 GCA_013396755.1 Sclerurus mexicanus | reverse complement strand
CCCCCCCCCCCCCCAATTATTTGAGTCGGTGTGAATTGTTTTCATGCAGTTTGGTCTTTGTTTTTACTGCTTCTATATGTAGGGTAGTCTTTCTTAAAAGCATTTTTGAGTTGTTTCAATCTTCAGTGCATTAAGAATCAGTTTTGGATACTTTGCGGCTGTTGGGTTTTTTGTAGTATCAGGCATTTTTTTCTTTCATCTACAGACAACAAATTCTTAATTCCCAGTCTACAGTTAGCATAGTCTTAATGTTTCTCACACTGTGATTAAAACCAACTGTTTTCCTTTTATACACATCCCACAAATCTTGTGTATGTTGTACTGATGACTTCTTTAGAATAACAGAGGTTGTGTTTATCGTAGCCCATGAATCTTTCACCAAATTGGTAGCATCCACAAAAAGCTACTCCCTCCCTCCTCCCACTTGTATCTCTACTCTCTTTGAACAGTCAAAATTCTTATCTCTTCCTTTCACACACGCTAATCCCTTATTTTTTAAATATTTTGGTGAAAGCTTTCATAAACATCAGGAGTCCCAGCTGTTAAAATTAAAAAATCCTTCTGTGCTGTAAACCATTATTATTTCTTGATATTTTTGAGGAGGCATCCCTTTATTCTTCTGTTCTTTCACTTTTAATTGCTGTTTTGTTTTAGTGTGGCCAAAAATCCATTTCAATAATTCTGTTCTTTGCCACTTGAAAGACTTGTGCCATAGTTTTCTCTCTGTAATGCATTGTTTAGTCATATTATTGTTTTGTGAAGTCTTTACATCTATTTGGCCCTGGTAGGTTCAGTATCTTTCCCTGCTCTGGCTTCTTTCTTGTGATCCTCAAAGTAAGGGCTCTGACCAGGCAGCTCTGTGCATCGTTCTGCAAAGGTTACCACAGGGCTTGAGAGATTATTCCATTGCTTGGTACATTTGGGGGGGTGGATTGGTTTATTTGTTTTCACTTGGAAAGAAACTGAAGTCAACTTTTGCTTAATAAACAAAACTTGCGATTCAGTTTTTTTCTCCTCCAGGTAATTATGCCACAAGTAGTGAGAACGCCAGGGTAGTTCTGGAGATAAACCTGGGACTTTAGTCAGCTACTCTTATGTGAGAGGTGGTTTTGTTCCTTTTTTTTTTCTTCTTCGAGATAGAAAAACTTTCAAAGTGTGTGTAAATAAATCAAGATAATTTTTCTCCATGTTGCCACAATAATTATCTGGCTTAAATGTTAAAGAAAAAAAACCAATAAATATAGCTAGCTGAAGTGGGTGGGGTTTTTTGCAAAAATAACGTAGTATTGTCTATGTCTCCAATGCAGAGAACAGACCCGCAGCTCCTTGCTCAGTTCTACTACGCTGATGAGGAACTAAATCAAGTGGCAGCTGAACTGGACAGTTTGGATGGAAGAAAAGACCCGCAGAGATGCACACTGCTGGTCAACCAGTTTCGCTCTTGTCAGGTAACCCAAATGGCACCTTCCTGATTTTTTTGAGATTTTTATGTGCATTTAATATATTGCATTAGTATTTATTGTATTGGTTAGTTTTTATTAAATCAATCTTTGCTAGATACATGCCTTTCCTTACTTTAAAGGCTATATTTTTGAAAATGCTGCCTATAAATGAAATTTACTGCATCTCATTTGAGTGTGTTGATGCTTTCCCTGAGTAAGAACGCACATTAAAAACTTTGTTTCCTTTGTATAAAATAAGCATCCAGAGCTTACTGGGACATGAGAAATATTTCAAAATTTCCAGCAGCAGAAAATAGCCGTGTCATTTGTAGCTGCTCAGCTTCCGTATCTCGTGAATCTGGTAGTTTTCCTTTAATAAACACATTAAGACAGCTGGTATATTTGCTGTTATTTTGGAAAGAATGTTTTCTGCTTTGTGTAAATAGTATTGAAGATCAGAAGAACTACCGAGAAACCAAACAGAAGAGGGTTTTTATCTGTAAATTACTACAAAAGGATGAATTTGTCTCAAAATTCCCATTGCCTAATACCTAAGGAAAAATTCCTGAGAGCACTTGCTGAAATATGGCTATGCTTTGAGCCAGACTTGAAGGGAGAAGAACCAGAGACTTCAAAGACCAATTCAGCCAAGTCTAGCTCTCTTAAATAATTTCATGGGTTTGTGATTGGATTTGTGTCCCTGTTTTGGCTGGCAGAGAGTTCGTGTTCTTCCCAGTAGCTGCTACAGTGCTGTGTTGTGGATTTAGGTGAGAATGGTGTTGATAACACACTCATCTTCTGGTTGCTGCTAAGCGGTGGCCAAGGACTCTTCAGCTTCGCATGCTGCCTTTCTAGTGTGTAGGCTCTGAGGTGGGGCACAAGAATCTGGGAGGAGACACAGCCAGGACAGCTGACCCGAAGTGGCCAAAGGGCTATCCCAGACCATATGGCATCATGCTCAGTAAGCTTAGGGGGAAAGCTGGCTGGAGCTGCCGCACGGGAATTGGCTGGGGTGGTGAGCAGTTGTGTTGTGTGTCACTGGTTTTTTTTATTTTCATGATCTCTCATCTTCTANCAGTAGCTGCTACAGTGCTGTGTTGTGGATTTAGGTGAGAATGGTGTTGATAACACACTCATCTTCTGGTTGCTGCTAAGCGGTGGTCAAGGACTCTTCAGCTTCTCATGCTGCCTTTCTAGTGTGTAGGCTCTGAGGTGGGGCACAAGAATCTGGGAGGAGACACAGCCAGGACAGCTGACCCGAAGTGGCCAAAGGGCTATCCCAGACCATATGGCATCATGCTCAGTAAGCTTCGGGGGAAAGCTGGCTGGAGCTGCCGCACGGGAATTGGCTGGGGTGGTGAGCAGTTGTGTTGTGTGTCACTGGTTTTTTTTATTTTCATGATCTCTCATCTTCTATCCTGTTAAACTGTCTTTATCTCAACCGATGAATTTGATCTCTTTTTTTTTGTTTGTTTGTTTTGCCAATTCCCTCCCCCATCCTCTTGGGGCAGAGAGAGTGACCAATGGACCATGTGGTGTTTATCTGCTTCCCAGGTTAAACCATGACAACTTCCTAAGAAAAAGAATTCCGAATCTGAAGAACTATTGAGAAAATATAACTGTATGCCGTTCTACATCAAGTTTTTCAATAATAAAATTCAAATTTTTAGAGGTAGAAACTACTCTTGTATTTGCACGAATGCTTTGCTATTTTCTCTCCAAGTCACACCCAAGACAAACCCTTAAAACCAAAGTAGGTTCAAGTCCAGAATACACCATGCTCAGGTCATAGGAGGATTTATGTAAAAAAAGTGAACGTTTGCGGTCAGCTCAGGACAATTGTACATGGAAAGACCATAGCAATAAAGATTCATTAACATCTCTACCAAGGTAAAAACTGTGCAGTCAAGTGTAAAGAATGTATTGTCATTCACCCTTGCTGGAATGTCTTCCTGTTATTACTAATAAAATGTACCAAACTTCATTATGTGGAAAAATCTCATCACTAATCATGTTAAGGTGAGTTTCAGAAAAAGTGCCCTGACCATTGTAGGAAATGTTCACATTGAGTTAGCTGAGTCTGTTGAAAAGAAAAAGTCAGGTGCTATGTGCTTGCTTGGAAGAAAACTAAATTTTAGAAGTGTGGCTTTTTGAAGAGCACTTGCAGAGAAAGAGTTGGCAAGTCAATGCATTGTTATGTCAGAAACAATACTTCTGTCTCCTGTGAACATCTTCAGTTTCCTACTGTACTGTCCCTAGGAAAAAATTCGGAGTGTAAGGGTTTACCAAAGTGGAAGCACCAAGTTTTGTAAGAGTCAAAATGCAGTGACTTGGAGGAGAAGAGAACACTTGTGAGAGTGACCTTGAAAGGTCATTGACTTGAGTCTTCTGTGTGATGGATCAGTTGTGTATATACCACCCTTCACAAATATTTATGTGACTTGTTCTTAGAAACCTCCAGTAATGGACATTCCACAAACTTTCTAGTCATATTCTTTCCAAACTGGCTTTTTCAGGGAAGGTGTTCTTTTCTGCTAGTCAGGGTGGATGAAAAATACCATCATGCAAGGCAATCTCCTTGGTTGTTTTATCCCTGGTGATGACGATTTATTCCCTGTTTCTCTGTAGGTGCACAGGCTTTCTGATTTTTTTTATTCTTCTTGTAGTACAGGTAGACCTGAGGAGCTGTTCTGTTCAAAAAGTAGCTTCTCTGAATGTTTCATGTGAAGGAATGCAAGGAAATGCAGACTCTGAGAGCTCCTTGGTCAGTTTGCTTGGCTTGTTCTACAGTGACTCACTACCTTGTGACTCTTAATACTTCTTATGTCTGGTAATTTCATTTGTCAAACAGATTGCTGTTACTAAAACAATCTGTTGCTAGAGCCAAAAGAAAAGATTTTGGAGTTTTTTTCATGTAGCTATTTTTGTAATTTGTAGTTTTCAAAGTTCTACAGAACAGGTCAGATCATCATCAGATGTCAAGTCAAAAACAACTTCGCTAATTGTGACTTAGATTATTTTATAAGTACTTTGTGTAAAAGCAATGGTTTGGGGTTTCTTTTTTTCTTTTAGGAATTTGTCCTATAAATGCCAAGCAAGAGCAGGATCAGTATTTTAATAAGGATTCAGAATGTAGGTATTTGCTTATCAAATACTGCATGTTAGGAGGAAACATTGGGTTTAGCCTAAGGTATGGTGAGGTTTGAGACCAATGGGGAGGCAACAGCCAGCCCTGGGGTCGGAATGGTTGTGGTGGAAGGTTGTGCACGTGAAAGAAGGGTAACAGCTGCACTCATTGTGCAGGAACTGGGATATCTGCAACAGCAGCCAGGCCTGAGGTTCTGAGACCTTTTATTTAGAGATGTGCACTTCCTCACTCTTCAAGCAACGCTTCTGAAAAGGAGTTTGTGACCGCAGAACGCAGTTAACCAGACTCCCAGTCTTTATATGACTTTTTTTTCCCCCCATTTTGTCCTTGTTTTTCCATGTGTTATTAGGCTTTCCAGAGCATTCCTAATTTTTACCTCCATAAGGTTGGGAGTTATAGCATTTCTGTTAAATTTTAGTGTTTTCTAGGGAAAAAGCCATCTAAAATCCCATGTGCTTCTCTTTGCATCTGGTTTTGAAATTCATTGTTCCTGGGTTGCGTATTTTCAAGTGATTTACTGATAATGTCTATTGGATTAAGAGATGATGTTTTGAAATTTAATTTTATCAGCTACAGAAAGGAAATGTCTTTAAATTAGTGTGGGGAGGGTTTTTTTGCTTGTTTGGTGGTTTTTTTTGTTTTGTTTGTTTGTTGGGGTTTTTTTTAAAGATCAACAAGTCTTACAAACTGTTTCTTTTTGGAGAGAGGTTGGATATTGTGCTGAATCTTAATCATACCTGAAGAGCTGAGTTTTTTAACTTTGCCTCTATTTTCATCTACTAAAGATCTCCAAATTTATTCTTGTGTGTGAAGAGACTCAGGCAAAGCAGAAGGTCTGTGCCTGAAGAATGTAATGCTTTATAGTGGACATATTTAATGTTTTCTGTCTTAACAAAACTGGCAGTATCAGTCAGGGCAAGTTGAAGGTATGGTGCATTGTGGTATTGCCATGGCATATGCAGAGAACTCCAGTCTCCAAGATGATACTTCCTTAGTAAAACGCTTGCAGTTCTAAATGTTGTCTTACACTGTTCTTAGTACTGTTTGCTGATAAGAATCACACTGTTTACGGTGATCTGAAGATCTTGAAACTTGGATTTCAGATCCTGTGGGTTGACTGTACAGCAGGAGGCTGTGTAGCATGTATCTGTGAGTAAGAATGGAATAATGGTACTCAAAGCTTTACTTTCCACTTTCACAGTAATGTCACGTAACACTGTTTTCCAGTTATGGTAGCCTATTATAAAAATGACATCCCTCGTTTTGCTTTGGTTTTTGCATGTCAGTGGTAAAATACTGTAAGAGCATAACATATCTGTCAATAGAGTACCTTGCATTTATCATGGGGTTAATACCTATTCAACAGAATGAAACACTTCTTTCTCTACTGGTTTCTATTAAAATTAGCAATAACTGAAGTGTGCAGAGACGCATGATGAAAAGCTGTGTAAGTTTTTCTTAAATGAACAAAAGGGTAGGTAGAATGCCTACTGGTTTATTGAGCTTGATGGTAATAGAAGCAAAGTGCTTCTTTTTTTCCTTAAGAAAAGTATCTCTGCATTAGTGCATCTTGAGTAATATGCAGCGCTGGTTCATCTGAGGGGTTTTTTCTCTGCAATACAAATCATTGCAGTATTTTTGTATTAGTGGGATTATAAGGTGTCCTTTCCTATGCTACTCGCAACATGACACGGTATTGAATTTCATAAGAAGTGATGGTACTTCATGTACACTTTTGAATTATTTACTTATGCATTTGTGATGGTTCTCTAAATTAATTTGCTTTGATCATTGCTGTTTTCATATTGCTTAATATTTTGTTAGTTGAGTTGATAAACTAGTTTGGAACAATTTCTCAGCTATTTAAATGGAGTTAGGTTTATTGTTATTTATTACAGAACTTCAGTGGTTTTGTTTAAAAGTAAAGAGGATAAAAACACCCCCTTTGTTTCCAGCTCGGAGATTTGTCAGGACTTGATAGGTAACAAACCTGTGCATGAGTATTCCCCATTGTAAAGCTGTTTGCAGGATCATAGTGCTTGCTTGCTGCTTCAGTACATTGAGGATTCCTTCTCTGTGTACAGTAGTGAGGTCTCAGAATAGCGTATGAGTCAGTTCCCAGCAAGGTTTTATCAACATTATTCCTGCAGATTGTATCTCAGCAAGGTGTAACTTGATCTGCTGAAGTGCGCTAAGGAAGTAATTTGCCCCATCAGGGCACTGACCTGAAGCAAACCATAGACTTTCCTGGCTGTGCTGCCCATTGCACTGTACCACAGAATGGTGAAATGGGGCTTTATAGCATTTGTGAAACATGAGTGTTTCTGGCTCACTGGTAGGGCTGATGGACACCGCATTGACTTCTAGCATATTATACTGACTTTCCACTCCTTTCCTGTTATTTGCCTGCTTGGGAAGCACCTCTTGAATTACTGCAATTGGCAGCCCAGCGTTTTCAAGTCAGCTATTAGCAGTTTCAGTTTGCTTTAACATTAGGCTTTAAAATGTAGCATTTAGCGGTCTGCTTCTTGTGTAGGTCTCTCCTCTATATAGTGGTGAAAAGCAGACACTTGCAATGCTAAACCTCATTGTCTATCATAGCACAAATAAATGATGCTGAGGAGTTGGAGCCCTTAGAGAAAGCTACACATATCTGTGTTGTGTTATCACTTGTCTGTCTCAATTTCTGTAGGAATGTAAAATACAAAGTGAATATTATCAAAAATGCTGTGTTTCATCCAGACTTTTCTCCATATTTCTCCAAGCTCAGTTTGACAACTGAAAGCATCACTATGAAATACAGTGAGATAAGAATGTCAATGGAAACAAAGCTTTGCCCTTACTGTAAAGGAATGTCTTACAGACTGAAGGAGATTACTCTGGAGTGTGAAAAGAGGGTATAAATTGAATATGGGAAATAGTGAGTAGAGTAAAATGCTGCTGGGAAGGCCACCTGGGGAATCTGCTTTGTCATGGAGTGACATGCTGAAATCATAGAGTCATAGGGTGGTTTGGGTTAAAAGAAAACCTTAAAGATCTCCCAGTTCCAACCCCTCTGCCAAGGGCCAGGAATGCCCTTCACTAGACCAGGTTGCTCAAAGCCCCATCCAAGCTGGCCTTGAACACTTCCAGGGGTGGGGCAGCTTATGTGGGCAACCTCTTGCAGTGTCTCACCACCATCCCAGTAAAAGATTTCTTCCTAATAATAACCTAACCATGGCTTCATAAGAGCAAAGTCCTGCTTTTCAAATCTGACCTCCTTTTATGACAAGGTAACCCACCTAGTTGATCAGGGGAAGCCAGTAGATGTCATCTTTTTGGATTTCAGTAAAGCTTTTGATACTTTGTCCTTCTGGGTAAAATGTCCAGCCTGCAGCTGGATAAACACATCATGTGGTGGGTGAACAGTTGGCTCCATGGGTCAAGTACAGAGGGTAATGGTGAATGGGATGATGTCAGACTGGTGACCTGTCCCTCGTGGGGTTCCACAGGGCTCCATCTCTGCCCCTGTGCTCTTCAGCATCTTCATAAATAACTTGGATGCAGGACTGGAAGGGATACTAAGCAAGTTTGCAGATGGCACAAAACTGGGAGGAGCTGTTGACTCCCTCGAAGACAGGGAGGCTCTGCAGAGAGACCCAGACAAATTAGAGAGGTGGGCAATCACCAACCATGTGAACTTCAGCAAGGAAAGTCGTGGATTCTGCACCTGGGATGGAGTAACCCTGAATGTATGGACAGACTGGGCAATGAGATGCTGGAAAGCAGTGCCATGGAAAGGGACCTGGGCATCCTTCAATGGCCAGTTGGATATGGGTCAGCAGTGCCCTGGCAGCCAGGGGGGCCAACCCCCAACCCTGTCCTGGGGGGCATCAGGCAAAGCATCACCAGCCGGGCGAGGGAGGGGATTGTCCCGCCCTGCTCTGCACTGGGGTGGCCTCACCTTGAATATTGAGTGCAGTTTTGGGCACCATGGTACAAGAAAGACATTAAGCTGTTAGAGAGTGTCCAAAGAGGGGCAATGAAGATGGTGAAAGGACTGGAGGAGGAGCCAGAGAAGGAATGGCTGAGGTCACTTGACCTGTTCAGCCTGGAGGAGACTGACGGGACACCGCATCACAGTCTGCACCTTCCTTCTATGGGGAGGTGGAGGGGCAGGCACTGATCTCTTCTCTCTGGTGACCAGTGAATGGACCTGAGCAATGGCCTGAAGTTGTGTCGGGGAGGTTTAGGTTAGCTTTTAGGGAAAGGTTCTTCCCCCAGGTGGTGGCTGGGCACTGGAAAAGGCTCCCCAGGGCAGTGGTCACAGCACCAAGGGGGACAGAGTTCACAAAGCATTTGGGCAATGCTCTCAGGTCCGTGGTGTGACTCGGGGATGTCCTGTGCAGGGCCAAGAGCTGGAGTCGACGGTCCTTTTGGGTGCCTGCCAACTCAGAGTAGTGTGTGAGTCTGTAAAACTATCCTCTTTTATTTTTAAGCCCTTACCCCTCATCCTGTCACTGCATTCCCTCTCCAAACGTCCTGTAGGCCTTTTCTGAGTAATAGAAGGTTGCTGCAAGGTCTCCTTGGAGCTGCCTTTTCTCCAGCTGGAGAACCTCAGCTCTGTCAGCCTGTGTTCATAGGCAAGGAGCTCCAGCCGTCTGATTGTCTTAATGGCCCTGCTCTGGACCTACTCCAAGAGGTCCCTGTCCTTCCTGTGCTGAGGACCCCAGAGCTGGATGCAGCGTTCCAGGTGGGATCTCACCAGACGGGGGACAATCACCTCCCTTGACCTGCTGGCCACGTTTCTCTGGGGGCAGGGTACAGTTGTCTTTCTGGGCTTCTTGGGCACATTGCTGGCTCATTCCGTTTTTCCTCCCCTGGTACCCCCAAGTGCTGTTCTCCAGGACTGGTCTCAATCCGCTCATCACCCAGTCTGTGTTCAGGGTTTCCCCAGCATGGTGCAAGACCTTGCTCTTGGCCTTGTTCCATCCAAATCTTCATGTAAAAAGAAAAGATATTCTCTTCTTCTTCGAAATAGGCTTTTTTGTGTCTTAAAAGCTTAGAAATGTTACTCGCTTTCTGAAGGAGGAGATGGATAAATAAGACAAGTCTAAAAGAGGGGAAGCTCTTCATCTCCTACTGTTTAGTGTCGCGTTGAAGCAATGATAGTGTTTGATAATGGCTCACTTTAGGAGGTGGTTACCAATTTCAGCCTGATTGCTGGGAAAGCAGTCCAGTTGGCTTTCGCCTCAGCTTGCACCGTGTGTGGGCAGATCTCTATACTGTTTTTCTCTCTAATTAAAAGAAATCCTAACAGAGAAACCAGCAGAAAGCTAACTCCAAACAAACAAAACCCCCAACCCAACCCCACCACATACAACGCTGAAGTTGTCGCAGGGTTTACAAAAGGCCAAATAACATTTTCAGAGTGGAGGGGAAACCATGACTGAGCTGCAGTGAATTCTGTCGTAGCACATGTGTGGATTTCTCTGTAATGGGAAATGGAAAGGGTCTTCTGTGTGTGACATTTGAATTTTTTTATTATTATATATTTAAAAATAAATAAAAATTGATGTAGCATGAAATGACAACAACACAGGTGGTAATCAATAATGCACAAGGGTGAAACTGAAGCTAGATTGACAAGTCGCTAAATAATGAAAAGGGAACTTATCTTTGTATACAAAACACAATTAATTTTTAATCAGTGAAAAAAGGGATGTGATTATCTTATGTTAAATGGTGCATGCTGGGGAAGCCATAGGTTGCTGCTAAAGGGACTGCGATATGCGAGGTTAAACTGTACTTTCTGCTCGTGATCACCACATTCATTGCATGCAAACTCGTGTGGAAAACCACTGTCTTTGGTGGAAAATAAGGTAGTCATTCATACAAAACATGAGGTGAGAACAGGAGAGCAAAATTCAATATTTTATCTGTACTTCAGTTAGAACAGTAATTTTTTTGGGGTCACAAGTTTTATTCAAATTAAAAAATACAGCATTTTCCTCTTTGTGAAAGAGAGCCCAGCTATGGAAGACTCTTAATTTCTGATGTATAGAAGTCTTCTAACATTCTGGTTTGAAAGATAATGTTTCATTTCTTAATCCATGATTACCTGCCCTAGATCATACTTTTTATATTAAGAACAGTTGATGTGTTGGTACCTTGATTGAATATTGACATAGTGGACCTGAGACACACTGGTGTAATTCCTAGGGCATCTGAAGGCTAAATGAGGGGGATGGAGCCAGGTCATTTTAGGCCTAACTTTTCTCAGCATTTGTGAAGAACGAGGCTCCACCAGATCCACTTCTGTAGGAATAAACATAATGTGACGTGTTTGACTATCAGGGGCTTCGTAGTTCTTCCACATTCTTCAGCAGTGCCATCAGAGGGTTGCTGTCAGCTCTGCTGCAGTGGGATTTGCTGTATTTTATTTTATTTTTGCTGTTGCAAAGGATGAATCCTGGTTTCAGCCACTGAATTGTTTCTGTAGTCTTATGACTTAAATGTGCTGCTATTTGCCTTCTTTCCTCCACATGCACGTGGTAGCACCACGTTAGCAAGATTAACAATACATGCAAATTATTTATTTGGTGATGTTTCTGTACTTGGGGATTAAATCTATTTTCTTCTGTTAGAAGCTTTTTCACTTAATCGTATAAGAAATTCCCTTGTATTTTTTCTTTAATGCTGGAGAAGTATGATAAGGGAGACAAGAAGGCAAGTTATTAATTTTATAAGACAGTTCTCAGCAGTGGAATTTAATTTTCATTGTGACCTTACCATACTTGAAAGTTAAAGGCTGGGGTTTTTTTTTAATATGAAATAATTCATTTCATAATGGATTATTATGAAGAACATTTTGTGGAATATTGTGCAACATTGTTTTCTCATGTGTCAGGTTGTCATAAGTAAGTTTTCAATAAACAAAATCATAGGATCATGGAATGGAATATCCTGAGTTGGAAGGGACCCACAAGGATCATCCAAGTCCAACTCCTGGCCCTGCACAGCAGAGCTCCAACAATCCCACCCTGTGCCTGAGAGTGTTGTCCAAATGCTTCTTGAACTCTGTCAGGCTTGGTGCTGTGACTGTTTCCCTGGGAAGCCTTTTCCAGTGCCCAGACACCCTCTGGGTGAAAAATCTTTTCCTAATATGCAGCCTAAACCTCCCTTGCCTCAGCTTCATGCTCTTCTCTCTGGTTCTCTCCCTGGTGAGTGCCTACCCCTCCCCTTCCCCTCGTGAGGAAGCTGTAGACCACAATGAGGTCTCCCTTCAGTCTCCTCCTCCCAGGGCAACATCCACTTCATTTGTTTGTCCCTTAATCCTTACCCAGAGGCTCTCAACTGTGCTACTGCCAAATGCAAGCTTCGTACATTCCAGCCCCTCCATTGCATACGGTGCCACCCCTGCCTCACCTGCCCACCTGCCCCACCTGGAGAGCCTGTAACCATCCATCGTGGCACACCAGTCACTGAAATTGTCCCGCCATGCTTTGCTTATTGCCAGTGATGTTGTACCTCTGGGACTGGGTGAAGGCTTCGAGCTCCTCTTGATGGTTCCTCATGCTGCACCTTCAGGTGAAAGCCTTTAGATGTTTATCTGCATATACTGAACATCAGACACAACCAGGACCTCTGCATAGTGGAAGGAGGGATTACAAAATATTAGGAGTTTGAGAGAATAGATTGACTGCCCTATTGATACTATTAGCATATAATTTAACAATAAACTACTAATTGAATGGCTGGAGTTTAAGGTGATGAGAGGAAAATAAATTTTTACCCTTTAGGTTAGCTTGTTCAGTCATTGGAATTTTTTAATTAGACAGAGAGGAGAAGATGCTTAAATAGTTCCGTCATAGCACTAAGTTCCTCTTCTGGTGTAAAGATGCACTGGCTGTCTTCTGCCTTCAGCTTATGCTTTGGAAAGAATTTGTGTTAGCTCATTGCCGCACGACCTTCTTGGTGAAAAATAATGCAGACTTTAAGACAGTAAATAAAATAACTCACTTTTGAAAGCATTACATGCATTAGCAATCTAGTATTGCTTCAAAGTTTGAAATGATTGATACGAAAACAGCTTGTGGTAAGGACAAGTTTGATGTTGGGGAGCAGGCTTCAAATGGTGCCACTGCACAGTTTGGCACTGCTTGCACGCATGGAAACTTCCCGTTTTAAAGGCTTAGGGAGGTGTGTACTTGCGTGGAGTGAACCACGCAGAAAGTGTGCTGTTGGTTGAGAGAGCTTACCTTTTTGTGTACACCACCTGCTCTGTCCTGCTGGATTTCCATTTCTTAAAGAACAGTGCTATCTTTTCAACACTTCTAAAAGCAGTGCCGAGATGAACAGCAACAGTATAACCCCGAGTACAAGTTCTTTGCACTGCAAAGCAAAGAAAGTAAGGACTTCTTAAACGCTGACACTGCTCCTTGTTCTGTGTTTCAGAAAAAGGCCCGGAATTTAATTAAAAAGATGCAGTGCTCTTGATGCTACCATACCATGTATGCACTACAAACTCTTGCCCTGAGAACACATTTTCACTTCTCTAGAGTTCTCAAGGTTTCTGTGCCTGAAGATTACTTACACAAATACCAAGCAACAGATGTTCGTATTCTTTGATTTCTCAGTTGCCCTGGGGTTTCTGTAACTACTGTTAAAGTTGTTGCTCTTCCGCTTGCATAGTGCTCATAGTAAAACAGGGTAATAGTTCATGTAGAAGTGTTACGTGATGATCATCTTTAGGCTGCAGAGCTTGTTATTTGTGCTGCTGAGGCTTTGAGCTGAACTGCCTTTGTGGTGTAAGCTCTTGTAATTTTTGCTTTAGAATTGTTCTGATACTGTGAGGTCTTTTTTGTTGGTTTTGTTTGCTTGTCTTTTTTTTCTTAAGTCTGATGCAGACATAAATAAACCAGGATGAGTTCTAGCAGGCTTGCAGAGCCATGTCTTTATGTGGTAACTGGGATTAAAAAGTGGTTTTCATTTTCAGGCATTGGTATGAACCTCTGGCCTCAGTGGTAGCCTTGTTTATTATTTGTACTATTGTTCTCCATAGGGATTTTGCAAATTTGACTGTAAAATAAATTAACCCTGTAGCTGGAATGTGAAGTTTTCTCAGTAGATCTAATTAATATATTTGTGATTGTCTGGCCTATTCTGCAATGCAAATAAGAGGCTAAAAGGAAATTATATTTTATGATAGAAGAAAATTATGAGGGGATTCCTCAACAAGGAAAGCGGCATTATCTTGATGTAAATTTTTAGGAGAACCTTAAATCATTCATTCAAAATACAGAGACAGTAGAAATAATTTGAGACTTGAACAGTCATAGAATAGATGTCTCCAAAGATTTGGGCTCTGCAGTTTTGAGTTGAACTATTGTTGGATATAATTGGTGGTGTAATTTCACATTGCTTTTCTTTGTCTTTTGTTTACAGCTGCACAATTTCAGCGTAAATTAATTCTGTAATCAGCAAAATCAGATTTTTCATTTGTATTTAATGCTAAGTGTATTCTTTCTTTCCCAGTAGGTAAAGCTTTTAAATCTACCAGTGCTGTGTGTTACCCATGCTGGGTTTTATAGCAGTATTAATGGAAATGCAGAGTGATTTCAGAAGAAAATATTTATGTAAATTTGAGTGGTTTTGATCAGAGTCCTGTGATAGCTCTAGCAGTGGTGCATGTGGAGTGCCCAGTCTTTGATTCAAGCAAGCCCTTGGGCACTCAGTAGAAGCGTTATAAACATTTTAGTTTCAGTAAATAACTTTATTGCTTGGATATGTAGTTGAGTGTGGGCAAACAAGATACATAAACTTTGATTTTATTTAGAAAAAAGCGCTGTTCCAATGTGTGATTTTGTGTTATCACACACAGTTCCTTGGGCATTATTCCATGGTCCATTGGCAGTGTCAATTTAAAAGTTTTCCTTTCCACATTTACATTATTCTTGTTCCTATCCCCACACTTGAGCGTGGCATCCCTCGAAGCGCAGCTCTGAGAGCAGTGGGTTTATAGATCCTTATGTGTGGCCAGTTGGAGCCGTTCAGCTTTACACCTCTGGCAGACGCTTCTTCAGCTGCACTGATGCACATACCTGCTGTAGTGATACTGATGCACGTGTTTGAGCAGTGAAGTGGCCTGAGTTCCTGTGGGTCGGCGCACTGAAACCAGTCACGTGTGCAAGTAAGCTCAGAGGGCTGGTGACACGGGCTGTGACAGCCGGGAGGTGGGGACAGAAGCTGCAAAGTGGGTGAGATAAGGGGCCCAGTTCTCAAATTGGTCTTGCTGCCAAGTCCTGACACTGCAGAACGGACGCCCGCCTGTCTGAGATGAAAGGCGGCTTTCTGTTTCAGGTAAAAGAAACTTATCTGAAGGTGTCTCCTATTATCTGATAAGTTTAAGTGGTATGAGAATAAGGAGTCCCTAGGGGGAAATAATATGCCCTTTCATTCTGTGCTTTATCTGGATTGTATCCCTGCTGAAGAGAAGCAATTTTTACAAAGGAAGTCCGAATCGATGGGCATCCCGTGATGAAAAAGGTGTCTGTGAAGAGCTCCTAAAGAACTCGGAGGACAGTGCTGCAGTGGATGGGCAGCGAGTTATCTAAGAAATACTAATTGTCTCATTAACATTCTTGACAAGAGCAAAGTGGGAGTCTGTACCATAATCACTGTGAACAGTGAGGCAGTTCAGAGGTGCAGAGTTTCCATGTTTGATTGCATCTGTCCATTGAAGAACACTTTCTGGTAGAATTAGGCAGAAATAGATCTCATTAAAGGAGACAAATTAGCCAAAACTGTAAGAAACTCCCTGCTGGATTCTGAAACCTAACGATTGGTTAGAAGTTAGCAAGTGTCTATTCCTGATGCTATTTTTTTAATTGATACGGAGGTTAAACAGTGTGGATTGAACCAGGAGTACTTTTAGCTAAAGCAACAGCCAAGTCTTTCTTGACTGTTTAATTTGCATCCCTTGAGACATTTAGTTGTGTTAGTGGAGGTCAGTGAAGGAGACAGCAGGGTAATTATTGAGATCAAGGGAAGAAGTCGACTGAAAGAAACTTTCGTGTTCCCAAAGTTTAGAAACTGTAGTAGACAAAGCTTTTTTTTTAGCAGTAGAGGGAAGAAATAAGAACCAAAAGTAGACTCCCCAACCCATTCAGTTGTATCGGAATGCTTGGGCGTTACTCATTGATCTGTGGTGAGGAGGGATTCATGCTGGTTTTCTCTGAGGCTTTTTCTGAAATATAACAGAACTGGTGGACTCTAGAAAAATTCTCATTATCTCAATATTTAAGAGACTTGATACAGGTATAGGAAGACTAGAAATTTGTGCCAGAAGGACTAGGCAGCTGACTGACGGGAGAGTGAGCTAAGTCTTAGTCAAAGAAAATTATTCTCTTTTATACAATATCTTCTAATGTAGGTGGAGACAGGGCCAGTTTAATAAAGAAAGTGAAACTGAGTAAAGCCTTTTTGAAGTGACAATGTCAAGGTTAAGCTTAAATCTGAAACAGTGCACGTTTCTACTGTACGTTTTATCTGTCGTGACAGAGCTTGTAAACTTGGGTGTTTTCCCTTTAGAGTTTTATCTCCAGTTCACTTGTTTTATAACTGATTGCACCATTTGTCATTTCATTACCCCTAGTAATGAGTGACTTGTGTGAGTTGCGCTGCTCCAACAGATGTCCCCTCCGTGCCGCCTGACGTCTTCAGAGAGTTTGTGTCAGGTACCTGTTTGCTATTTGGGTCTGACACTGAGTGAAAGCTGGTAACGTTTGTGTCACACACAGGCAGACTTGCCAACACTTTCATTATGTTTTCACCATACTTCACTGTGTTTGAAGGACGTGAATTAGAGTATAATGGTTCTAAATACACTAAATAACGTGTAAATATTAGAAGAGTTGAGTTTCGTCTGTTGGACTTGGGCCACAAATACGGATTTTAAATTTACCTTTTTCCCCTTGGTAATGGCAAGTAATCAATGGAATGTTACAGTTGAGCAGAAAACAAATATGCAGAGTTAAACACTTCTGATCAGTAAATAAAATAATTCATTGTGTCTTTTTAAATCATGTCTGTTTAACAGATTTTCTTCATCATTGTTGGAAAACTTTTGGTCACTGAAGAATAATTGGCATGCTGGCTAGAAAATATAAAATGCTTGACTGTAAACGTGCCAGCTAACAGGAATTTTATTTCCCTTCTGTGTTTCATATTTGATCTTACATAGGGAATAATTAATATTGTAAGATGATGTTTTCTTTGAAAAAAGGATCCCAATCGTGTTTAGTACCATAGTCTTAAATTGTGTTTTCCCATGTTAACAAGCTTTTTTCCTGCGTTTCCTCTTGCTCATATGGATCAAATAGGTCATTCTGGGAAACTGCCTGTTATCTGAAGCTGTGGACAGAGTGGAATGAAAATGCTGTGCACTGCAGGTCAGGGAATTAATTTGCAGCAGAGAACCATAGGGAAGAAAGCTGGCTCTGTGCCAGCTCAGCACTGAATGTTTTGAGGATGCAGAATGTTTTTGCTTTGCAGCAGGGGAAAGCAAGGCAGAGATGGCAGTGATTCGTGCTTACATCTCCTCCATTCTGCCCTGTGTGCATGGGGATTCCTCTTTTATTTACTGAGAGCTGTTTTTCCTAGGTTGGGGCAATACAGAATTTAAATTGCTGGAGATCAAAGATACCTTTTCATGGTGAATTTTGGTACTACTCAGTAGTGAGCTACATTAAACTAGGAGCTACTTCCCAAAGTTCACACAGAAAGATCCTAAGTTACTTTCAGGAAGTGAAGCATCAAGAGCTGCACCCTCGGTAAGTTTGCAGATGACACCAAGTGGGGTGGGAGTGTTGGTCTGCTGGAGGGCAGGAAGGCTCTGCAGTGGGATGTGTACAGGCTGGATTGATGGGCTGAGGCCAATGGTCTGAGGTTCAACAAGGCCAAGTGCCATGTCCTGCCCTTGGGACACAACAACCCCCAGCAGTGATACAGGCTGGGGACAGGGTGAGTGGAAAGGTGCCTGGTGGGAAAGGACCTGCGGGTGCTGATCGACAGTGACTGAACAGGAGCCAGGAGAATGCCCAGGTGGCCAAGAAGGGCAGTGGCATCCTGCCCTGTACCAGAAATAGTGTGGCTGAGCACAGATGTTGTGAGGAGTGGCTGCAGATGCTGGAGCTGTTCAGCCTGGAGAACAGGAGACTGGGGGGGACCTTACTGCTCTCTACAGCTCCCTGACAGGAGGCTGCAGTGAAGTGGGATCCATCTCTTCTGCCAAGTAACAAGCGACAGGACAAGAGTCAATGGCCTCAAGTTGCACCAGGGAGGTTTAGATTGGGTATTAGGAAAGCTTCCTTCACAGAAGGGGGTGTGAAGCGTTGGAACAGGCTGTCCAGGGCAGTGGCTGAGCCACCAGCCCAGGAGGTATTTAAGACATGTAAAAGTGGCACCTGGGGACATGATTCAGTGGTGGACTCGGCAGTACTGGGGTAACAGTTGGACTTGATGGTCTGAAAGGTTGTTTCCAACCCACACAATTCTATGGTACTGTGTTGGCAGTGGGAAAAGTCAATTAGCTGATGAGGCAAAAAGAGTCTGAAAGGAGCTTTGGGATCTGTGCAGGATGGACTGGAGGGAAAGCCACAGAACTCTCTGCTGTTTGAAGAGAGACTCAAACTTTGATGTGGAATAGCTGTCTGGAGGGACCCTGCTGGGTTCTGAAGTCAGGACTTTTGTGTGTCTTTTGAAATTCTATTTGGTACATCAGAGAGTAGGACAGCTTATTACAGGTTTCTTCTGTTAATGAAAGTAAAAATAGCCCATAAAAACCTGGACACTGGCTAATTGCTTTAATTACAAAACCTTCCTTTATGTTTGGCATTAATTTGTGTTCATTGGTGGCTTCTGTTTGTCATAACGGGATGTTGAAGGAGTTCTGCAAGAAAAAATATGGAGGACATTTAAACAAAGAGGCTAAAATACCATCTATTAAGCTCGTGGAGATATTGTCCCAGACTGTGTTGCCTTGGCTAGATTTTACTGATAATTCAAGAAATGGATAGTAAAGAGGTACTGAAAGGTACAGGAAGTTATATTCCTTTGAAGAAAACTCACAAAAGACCTCAGGAAAGTCGTATTAAATTTAATCGTGTGAAAGAGCAGCATAAATTTTATCAAGGATGTGTACAAAAGGGTAGATAAGTCTGCCTTTTGTTGCTCTAAACATCTGGTCTATAGTATAAGTAGGATGAATGTATTGGCATATTTTGGTCCCTGTTCTGGAAGCAGATGCAGAGGTTGAGTATATGACCAATTATTGCCGGGCCAAAAATGCCCCAACTTTGTGTCCTCTGCTGTGGCTAACTACATACATTGTCTCGCTACCCCTCGTTATCTTTCCTCCCTAAATGAGATATAAGTGCTCTTTGTTATGTGAAACACGGGTTGTGTTTTCCAGGAAACGAGGCGGCCGGAGTAAATCCCAAAGCAGAATCTCTGCCTGTCGTGCTGCTGTGAAGCCTCAGCAGAGCATCTGAACCAAACTGTGCACACCCCAGCATGCAAATAAACCAAGAGAGGGCAGATAAAGCCACCAAAGGATACATTAAAATCCGGAGGCTTTTATGTAGAAAGATGGATCAAGTGCAAGATTTACTACTTCAATTCCAAGAAATTGATTTCTGTTGCTTAAATTGGAGCAAAATTTCAATGTTACCATGTATCCAAACCCATTTGTTATTAGCTTACAAAGCAGAATGCTCTAATTAAATAAGTTGAATGTTTCTTAAAGCTCTTCTAAAGAAAAGGCTAATTTGCTCATCATGCTTCATATAGTCTGTCTAAATTGTCTGGCATCTTTCCAGTTTCAAAGCAGCTGAAATTTGACATTATAATGGAAGCAAATATTCCAGATTACTTATTTAAGTTACTCTGCTCCGAGTGCCAGAAGAAGAATGGAAGAGGGAAGGAAAGTGTTGGAGAATGGCTGGGATTTGGTTTGTTTTTTTTTCTGTAGGAGGCTAAAATAAACCCTGTAGAACAAGAGGGAACGTGGGAACTTGCACATTTTGAAACAGCAAAATCAATTCACCTTGTAGAAATCTTTCAGCATTCATACACTACATAGCAAAGTTCCATCAACTGCTCTTTCCTTAATCTTCCAGTATCCCCACTAGACCGTGCAGGAAAAGATGGGCATCTTTTGATTGGCTTTTTCCCTCAGCTTTTTGAGAGTGACCAGCTGTCCATGCGAGGCCAGGTAACTCTTTACAAACAGCTGATGCTGGGCGTGGAGCCGTCGGGATTTAACTCCACTGGGAAGCGTATATAAAAATTTTAATTACGCAGGATTTAACTTAGTAGTACTGCACATGCTAAAAATAGTTTTATTAAAAAAAACCAAAACAAACCTGACTCAAAGTTTGACAAATATGGAGATGTGTTGGTAGATCTTGGATGCTCTGGAGCAGAGGCATCTAGAGATTATGGGAATGCTGAAGAAATGATGAAGAATATTAAATGTCATTTAGGTGGTAAACAAATGATATACCGAAAATTTAGTATTATAAAAAGTTGAATGGTCTTCATTATATCCTGTTGCCTCTAGTTGCAATATTTCATTTAAGTACATTAAGGTATAAAATTTCATGATGTTTGTAATAATTATCTCTTGCATTTACACAGCATCTTAGTACTTTTTAAAATGTATAGTGATTAGAAAAATGGAACAAAAACAGTTGCTTACCGGATTTGAGTCCTCTTGCTTTACTCCGTTTGCATACAGTGTTCTTTGATATATCAGGAATTTTGAGGATGTATGTAGGTGATAATGAGAGGGGAATTTAATCTGACTTGTAACTTTTGTCAAATAAGATTGCATTTAAAAAATAACCCATTAAAATAAAATAGAATGTAGGGACCAAAGCTTTTCACTATAGCTTTCTACCCTATTCTGCATAACTTTTTAGAAAAAAAAGCAAGAGGAAAATTGCATTTCCCCATATTGAAGTTTGGTAGCACGTAAAAAAAAATTGGAATATCATGTCCTAAAATAAAATGTAATTGGGTTATTTAAAATCTGATATATATAAAATCAGATTTTAATAGAATTTTTCTCAGAGTTCCTTACCTTAGTATTTCTTGGTATTTCCTGAAGCTTTTGTAAAATTTAACTCTTAGGATTACTTTTTAGCTCTGTGTCTCTCCAGTGCTGAAAGGTCTTTGCAAACTTTTGTTAATTCTCTGAAAACAGGAATCTGGCTTTTTCATCCTAATGAAAAAGACCAACCTGCTCTGGTGATAAAGTGGGAGCTGCAGGCAAAGCATCTCGTCTTAAAATAGATCAGCAATAACTGATTTAAAGTACATCATGAGTGACTCATGCCCTTCTACAATTTAAATGTGCTTTATCCTCTGTTTCATTCTTTGCTCTGTAACTTTGGGTAGGAGCTAAGTAGTTCAGGAATTGTTTTTCTTAGGGGACCTGCATTTGAAATATTTTTGTTCCCCAGCTAGACCTGGCTAAATAATGGTGAGAGAAGTATAGTCCATACCACCAGTTAAGAAATGGAAGGAGGGAGAATTTGATTTTCAGGTTTGTTTCTAGAGGAGATGCTTGAATATTACGTGTACCAGTGTGTTTTAAATATATGGGGTGTTGTTTGGTTGGTTGTTTTTAAGGGCCCAGTTGAAATGAAACGTTATCTCAGTACAGCTTTGCAAAAAATACTTCAATATAAAAATGTTTTAACTGCTAACACGTCAAGTACCTTATACCAATCTGTAGTAAATATTGCCAGTGGCTAATTTATTCGTTTATTTTGGTTGAAGACAACTGTGATTACAGCGTTAATGTTTAGATTATTTTGTAGCAACAGCAGCTGCAGCAGTCAGCGCAGCAATTACAGAAAATGCAAATAATTTCTTGTAGTTAAGTAGGTTTTGTCTTTCTCCATGGGGAACGTGCTAACAAGGCAGGTTTCTTAAATTCTTATTTTCTGTTATTCTTTATGTGCAAAGGAAAACTGAAACAGTGGAGTGTAGATTTAAAGCAATTCTGTTTGTTAAACAGTTTTGTACAGATTTGATTGTATTTGCTTGAAAAATATTTTAACTAGAACATGAATTCTGTAAATAGTGGAGGAAGCATGAGACAGACAAAACATCTTTAATGAAAGCACTCAGCCTTTTTCATGCTCTCAATCTACCTGTGTTATGTTAATCAAATTCCATGCAGTTCCCAGCAGGGCTGTGTGAAAATGATCTTTTCAAATAAATGAATACAGATTATTTACTGCATATCACGAAACTGGTTACAGGTCTTTGATCGCTGTCCTGGTGCTGATGTAGAGCAGAGCAGTTATTAACGTTCCAGCCTGTGCAGTGTCCCCGTACCCTCCTGGATGTCTGGGGGGTGAGATGGCAGGTCCCTGTGCCAGCCCCTGCCCCCTGGGCACTCTGCCTGCTTTGCATTCCCAGGATGTGTTTCAGTCAATTCAGCCACAATGGTCCCAATATAACTCCATTTCTAGCAACTTTGGGGACTCTGTCAGGTGCTCTTTTTGGGGATAATGAAGTGTGTATCACTGGGGCTGGTGAGGGGAAATGGAAGAATTATAATTTACCTGTACTTCTAGTCTATTTACTGATATTTCACAGAGAAATGGCTGTAGGTAATGAGTCCAAGTCAGGCCTCCTCATCAGAAGTCCCAGTAAAGTAGACGAAGTTCAATTAATCTGAGAAGCAGTTTCTAGGATAGTTAGAATGATTCAAGTTTGCTACTCTTCTTTCTGTGCAACATTCTCCAGTTTTCTCTGTGGGTATGAAGTCTATGAGAGTTAAATACTGCATTTTCTATCTATCTTAATTGGTGCCTCCGTAACAAATTCTATCCAAAGTTAAAAATGTTATGGGTTTTCTGTTATATATGCTGCCCTATTTTATGCTTCAGGATAATGTTTTGAACATCATAAATCAGATCATGGATGAGTGCATTCCACACGAACGGGCCAACCGAGACTTCTGTGTGAAGTTTCCTGAGGAAATACGCCACGACAACCTCGCAGGACAGCTTTGGTTTGGAGCAGAGGTAGGTCTCTCACATCGCTGTTGCTTGGGGTTAATAGATGCTTTTTTTGTGGTGGCAGGAAGCACCAAGTACATCTTGAGACTTCTCTGAAAGTAGTAGGTATAACTACAGAGCAAAGTAACCATCTGTGAGAGCTTGCTCTGGGCGCTCGGTGGAAAGGGAGTCTTTAAGGTTTTGGCTTTGGTTGGGCTAACAGCACACCAGTTTTATTTTCATCGTCATTTGCTGTCATTATAGTCACTCTGTTGTGAGTTAGCATCTGATAAGTATTCTTGATTTTTATTTTTTTTTTATCCTAATGGACCGTTTTCTGTCTCATTTTTTTGAAAATCTTAAATTAAAGAATATAAGGGGGATAAAAGTTCATCCCGAGCAAATACAAGTGCACGCTGTCACTTTATTTTAATGGCTCATGTTATAGCATAACTTGGACTAAATATATATAACTTTGAGCTGTCATTTGTTGCACATAACTTGCTCGTTTCATGTGTATGCTAAAAATACAATGGTTCCTGTGCAAAGCTCTGAAGTTCACTTCTCTTAACTGTTTTTAATAAAAGATTTGATTCTACAGCAACCTGTAAAAGCAAGGCATTGCTGTAGTGAATAAGCTTTAATTATTTTAACCAAGGGAAGCCTGAAGTATCAGAAAAAAGGATGTGTTATGCAGGATATTTATTTATTAGTACTGATGTCTGTTGACTGAAAGAAAATAAATCATTGTGGCATTTTTAGTGATAAACTGAATGTTTTCAGTTCTGCTGGCTTGAGAGAGACTTGAGGCATTGTGAATTTTTGAGAGTTGAGTGGGGAGCAGTCTAGACATCCCACCACACACAACAGCACATTGTGGTGCTGGTTTCAGCTTTGCCTCTCCTGTGTTTGAAGCAATCCTTGGACTCCTGTTGCTATCCATTCTTTTCTCTACCAGTTCCTCTTTTCTTTTTCAAGTGCACGTTCCCCATGAAAAGTTCGTGTCTTGTTCAGTCCAATGTGCCTCCTTATGTTCTGCTTCTGAAACTTGCTGTGACAGTTGTTAATTGTAGGCTACTCTGAGACAGGGAAGTCTCAGATAGAATTTACAAAATGAATTTAGTATGTCAATGATTTGCTATCCTGTCCTCAGCAAAACCCACAGCAGTTTTTCTTCTCGTTATCATGTCAGTCGCTGCCATCATCCAGGTGACACCGTGCTGTGTTTTAAACTGATAGGAGTCTGTAGTGTTGGCTGGGGTCATTCTTTCTACAACCATCCATTGTGAATCCCGTCACCTTTTCTTACTCTACGGAACTAACAAACTGGGACTACAGCAGCGAACACACAGGGAAGGTGCCAGCCAGTGTAGTGGCTTCTTGCACTGAGGAAAATGCTTGAGGCAATCACTGAGGCAGTATTTTCTAACAGAAAAAAAACACCCTTTATTCACTGTTTGTGTTACATAAGCTAATGCCTTCGCACTTTCCAAATCCAACTTTCACCGTCTCCAAATCCAACCATCAGGCTGGAGACACCTGTTGGTTTCAGAAAAAGGAACATATGCAGTGATGATGTAATGCTAACTCCTACTGCTGTGGGCACTGTCCGCCTGGAAATTCATGTAGCAAGAAGGCTCTGTGGACTTTGAGAATACACTTGTGTCCTTGTCAGTGCCACCACTGAGTTGTCAGACTGAGAGTACCTACCAACAGGTAGGACTTGCCTTGTCCCTACATTCCCACAAATACTGCTTTGGTTCCTAAGAAGTAAGAACGTGACCTGCTCTGAGTGCCCTTAAAACACGACTCAATGCATCAGGCTGCTGAGAAGGGGCTGGGATTGCAGGTCCCCCATACAGAGCTGCAGAAATGCCTCCCGTCCACAGTAGTGCAGGGGAAGGGGGAGGGATACAGCTGCAAATGGAGATTAAAAAAAGGTGAGATCTCTGAGACTAGAACACTAGAAGAACCTTGTATATTTTCAGCTAATAAAAATATTTCCATTAATGGAGAAAATGCGATTTATAGCAGTACTCATTTTCTTCCAGATGTATCCAGAAAGGAATAAAGCCAGCAGTTGTTTTTAACAGCAACTTTTTTTTTTAAAGTTTTACTAATGTGTTACAGTAAAAATCTACTTTTAATGTCTTTATCAGCTGGTCAAAGGGAGTCCATGTATTATGCCTGAGGCAAAAAGTCTCTTAAATAGCTGCTTTCCAGACACTGGAAGGGAAGAATTGCTTGGTGACCTGGTTTTTATATTCTTTCCCATAAAATATATTCCCGAGCTCTCTGGAAAGCAGAATGCTGGATCCATGGTCTGATAACCAGTGTAGCCAGTTGTGTTGTAAAATACATCACAATTGCAGAATTTCTATTCTTTTATTTTACAATTACATTTATTTTGCAAAATCAAGCATTCCAGCCTGAGTCAAAACAGTCCATGGATTGTAATTTTGCTGGATTCACATCCCTCTTAGGCAGGCAATCCTTGTGCACACAGAGGATGTATCCTACACGTGCTTATTGCCTAACTGTGGGAGAACAGCTTTAAATTCTTCTGTCGCTGCTTCTTGCACTTGAGCCTCCCCCCATTCTCATGGTTCCGTGGCTGAGCTGCTCCCTAACCTTGTACGTGAAGGCTTGTGACTCTTGATATACCAGTCTTAAGTCTTTCACCTGTTTCATAATTTGCAACCAACTGGGGCTGAGTACTGCTCCTCTTGTTCAAAGTATTAGATAGCGCATCCTGCGCTTTGTTTTCAAATATAAAAGTAACTTTGTGCAAACTAATGTTTTTATCTCTCCACGTATCTCATAGTGTTTGGCTGCTGGTTCGATTATTATGAATCGTGAAATTGAGAGTATGGCTATGAGGCCACTGGCCAAGGATCTGACCCGGAGCCTGGAGGAAGTCAGAAACATCATTCGTGACCAGGCCTTAAGGGATTTGAACCTCTACACGGAAAAAATGAAAGACTCACTCAAGCATTTTGATGTCCTTTTTGCAGAGTTTGAATTAAGGTAAAAGAGCTGAATTAAGTGGGTCGTGAGCATTGGCTTGGCCGCTGCGGCTGTGGTGTGGTTTGTTGGGGTTTTCTTTTGGAAATTGGCTGTTCTGTTCTTGCTTAATGAAAAAGGTATGCAATTTTTTTATCATGGTTATTTGAATTCTTCAGTAATTTGTTGTATTGTTGGATTTTTTTTTTTCCTTTCAGTGTAGCAATAATGGAAAGAAAACTAAATAGCTTTTTAGCAATCAACATTTGCTCTCTCCAATTAAACTATAATCTTCAATTTGCATACTGGCATACGGCGTTTGAGGGAGAATATCCACGGCGCAAAAGAAAACCATAAATCTCTTCTTTTAATGTTTTCTTTGTTGTAGAAAAGGCAACAAATACGAGATGTTTAAAAAGAAAAGAATGATAACAAATATTCTAGAGACTATGAGGTTTTGTTCTCTTATACTTAGAGATACAGGCAAGATGCGCCCAGTGAATTTAACACGGCAAATTGAATTCTGCTGAAGGAAGTGCTTTTACACAAGCCATAATTAAACACAGGAACCCATTGACTTGAAAACTTCTAATTGAAAAATGGCTCGGAGGTTTTATAGCAAAAATAAAAATAACTGCTTTCGGGGTGAGAAAAGCAACTTCTTTTTGCATCAAAGGTCACATTGACCAAGTCTTGCGTTGTCCTTCAGAGTCTAAGCCAGCTACCTGCATGTATTTTACGTGCTTGTGGTGCTGGCCGTGGACAAGATAATGGGCAAGATTATTTATAGAGCTAATATAATGCAGTCGTTCCTGCCCTCAGCAGAACATGTTTCTTAGAATTGAGTAGGCTTTTAAATTTTGGGAATAACCTGTAGACTGTCTTGCCTCCCATTACTGTTTGCACTTCCTTAATACAGGTATTTTCTTGTATTGTTTTATTCAGGTAAGCAATTTTTTCTGTTTCGAAAAAAGCATCATTATTCTGCTACATTGAAAACCATTTTAATTGAAAACATTGTCTAAAAAAGTGCTTTTAAGTGTGGTTTTGAGTACAGGTGCCAATGGCAATCCGGTTCTTGGCAGTGCCTGTGCAGTTTCTGGCTTGTCGATATCCACTCTACATACATCATTTTTCTTGACCATTGTTCTTCAAACAGCTTCTTTCCTCTTTCTGTGTTAATTGTAGTCTGCAAATGACCAATAAGTAGTACAGTGATAGAAACCCACTTGACTTTTACCAGTGTTTCTCACCTTGTTGAATTAGTGCTTTTGCAAGTAATTCCACATAGAAATGAGGCCAAACCTTAAGTGTCATAACTTGTCTCCTCTGGGTGACTGAAATTTTACTAATCTGATTTCAGGTAAAGCCTTTCTAGATAAAATGTTTGGTTTAGTCAGTTTAAGGAAATGCAGAGTAAACTACCCTGTCTTCAAGATGTGGCAATAAAGATCCTTCTAGGACCAGCCTCTCTGTGCCACACAGTGTAGAGTTCTGATAGCTAAATGTGTGTAATTATATTGCTGAATTACTGCTGAGTTCCACTGCCTCTGTCTGCAATAAGTAATTTGGCTGTATTTCTAATACATTCTTACACTGTTTTCATAGTGAGTGCTGTCAAAATAAATACAAAATGCTGCAGGAAAGGTTAGGTTTCTTAGAAGATTTGTCCTAGGTTTGCTTTTATTTATAATCTTGTTTGTTAAGGCATGTAAAGCAGTGGTATGTTATTTTATAATCTTTGTAGTTATGTGTCGGCCATGGTACCTGTGAAGTCTCCAAAAGAATACTATGTCCAGCAAGAGGTAATCGTACTGTTCTGTGAAACTGTGGAGAGGTAAGTTAAGGACTAGATCTGAGCTTTTATAGAAATACTGTAATGTAGTCTTGAAGAACAATAAAAACACCTGGTATTTTCCTTTTCTAGTAAGTATTGAGGTACAAAGTTAAAAAGAATTAAGCGTACTTGCCAGGCACAAGCCTATGCTTTTATGATTTCTAGATAAAAAAAAAAACCTCTAACCCAACAGAAGTTAGTAATTCAACAATAACTATTATTGGTATGCCTAGTTATAAGCATGTACGTGAAGACTAAGCATTTAAATAAGTGAGGTCTGTTTAAAGCATTAAGACTTAATGATATTTCATGCAAGAATACATGGGGAGATGACTCAAATCATCTGTGAACCTCTAGAGATTATAATAAAGAACTAGTAAAAGCTCTTTAAAGTCTTACAGGACTGGAGCTTGACTCTGTATGGAGAGATGATGGGAAAAAATCAAGCAGTCCAGCAATTCATAAGTTCTCTTAGAAGCATAAGGTGCAAAGAAAAGTGTGAATTTGGAATGTACTGTGTTGAACAACTTTTTTTCTTCCCTCTTGTGGCAGATTAATTAGCCCAGCAGGTGGGCAGTAGGGAGGGGAACAGCAGGTGGAATACTCAGCTTTAGTGGTGTTTTAAACAGTGCAACACTGTTCTTCAAAGGAAGCTAGTGAACCTTATTCTGAGTGTAATTATCAAACACCAATTGACTGTAAAACACCCTTGGAGTAAGTGTTTTACTGTCATAGGAGGAGAACTTGTGAAGCAGACCCTGGGTCTGGTGTGGTCGGCCCTTTCATTAAGGGAGGGAGGAGTACAGGGCACACTGCCACTTTCTGTAGGTGACACCGAGATCAGAGGAGTTTCAGGTGTTTTAAAAGCCAGGATTGCAACTCAACGAAGGTCACAAGTAGGAGGAGTTGCCTTCCATCAGTCAGAGTGCTGCTACACATACATGTATTCAGCTACTGGACCTACATGTCGAGTGGAGGCCACAAAGATGCTGAGGGGTCTGGAGCATCTCTTATGCCCTGGGTACCAAACAGGGCTTGCTTTGTGGTTGTGCTCTGTGCACCACCAGCAGTATTGGCCGGAGTGCTGACAAGGAATAAGAAAAAGTTATTTCCATTCTTTTGGGGACCAAAAGCAGGACTAGTGTGCAGTTTTATCTTAAGCACTGATATGAGAATTGGAGAAGAAAATTGGGGATGTTATGAAAATTGAGGAAATCGGGAAGTTGTGAAGAAAGCTGGAAAGCATAGCCAAGTAAAAAAGTCTAAACATATTGGGTTTTAGTCTAAAAGGCGCTCAAGACATTTGAGAAGTTATTTGAGGACAATGAATTCTCCCCCAAATATTAAATCACGGAATACACTGAGTTGGGAAGGACCCACGAGGATCAAGTCCAGCTCTTAAATGAATGGCCCACGCAGGGATTGAACCCACAGCAAACCCTTAGACTTCAGCAACAGTCACTGTGTGGAACTCTTGAGGTTTTCTTGTTTGGGGGAGTTGGCCTGGATGATTAGAGCAATTTGTATTTGAATGTGAAACCAAATACTTTCCCCTCTTACTGTAAAACTGTTTCTTTTAGTTGAAAAACTCTTAGTAGTCGCTTTTAATAACAAGCTGAAGCTTGATGTGAAATAGTAAATAAAAAGGGAACATGGCATAAAACTAAATTTGGAGTTGGGTTACTGTAAAAGTTCTAAGTGTTTAAAGGGATTTTTATCTTATATGAATTATTTTGTGTTATGCTGTTTTTTAAAGCAGAGACTAAAGCAGTCAGTAATATACATGGTGGTTTAGATTGTACAAAAATAGTTCATGAGTTAAATACTAATGAGTTTGGTTTGGCTTGTAACAATTTTTTCAATTTTTTTCCTAGTGAAATGTATTCTGTGAGAGTTTGAACTCTTACTAAATAATTTTATTCTTCTGCTTAGAGCCTTAAGGCTTGGATACCTCACTCAAGATATGATAGATGACTATGAACCAGCTTTAATGTTTACAATTCCAAGATTAGCCATTGTATGGTAAGTGATTTTTTTAGCTGCTCTCTACTCTGCCTCATTTAAAGGTTTATTGAAGATTTGAAAGAACATGTTCAGAATGTTGACATATTTTCTTTCACCTGAAAGGAAAAAAAAAGTGCTTTCTTTAAAAAAATAATTAAAAGAGGATGATTATGTTATAAATTAGTATAAATCATTACCAGTTTAATGTAGAATATCAAGACCGAAAAAAAGTATGTTAGATCCCTAAATAGAAAAGGCAGGAACAATTGCAGACATCCTCCAGCAAAAGTTAAAAATTAGGAACACCAGTCTTTGAAACGTCATGTTGTCAGAAATGTTTTTTGAAAGCACATATTTTGTGTCACTCAAAGGCAGCATCATTCAAGGATACAAGTCTTGAAAACCAAAAGTATTCAGTAAGATTTGTGTGTTTTTCTCAATGATTCCAAAATACTTATCGTGGCAAACTGCATTACAGCCACTGAGTTAGGCTTAATTCCCTTCAAGGAAAGGATGAACCTGCGTAGCTTCTGTGTAGATTTTTGTCCTGTATTGACCGCTCAAGACAACTAAATTATAACAGTGGCTTTGCTTCATACAGTCGTTGCAATATTGAACAGATCAGTTGCATTTTTCCTAATGAGTCTTCATGATTTAGTAAGACGGCAGCTTCTCTGGACTAAAGGCAGTGTATTTTTAATATTTTACCATTGTGAATGTTTTAAAGTTAGCTAATATAAGTAGTATAACTGAGGGGAATAAGAAACCTCAAATCCTGAGTGTAATACGCTTCTCCTCAGGAAATCCCTGTGGTCTGTTCCTGGTAAATAGGAGATTGTCTGTGACTGTCATTCTAAAGATAATAACAGTAATAATCTGATCATTTAAAGACAACAGGAGTGTGAGAACTCGGTTTGAAGATGCTGGAAGACACAGTGAACAGGAACACATCATGACTAACTGGAAAGCCAAGGGCTCTCTGGAAAATAGATCCTGTCTATCCCAAATTACAAAGAAGGATAGAGAAGGAGGAAAGAAAGTTTAACTCCTCCTAATTATCCAGTGATTTTAAAATAAATCAAATATATCATTGCCATGTGAAGTTCCTCAGCAAAACTGCACCATCCAGAATCAGTGTTGTCTGGCAAAAACACAGGGGCTTTATTTGGTCTGTGAAAGGAGAAACCTTTAAATCCAAAACAGATTCAAGGCACAGTTGTCAGGCTGTGGCTCTGTGTCTTCATGAGAAGGATGGACCTGGGCAAGGAGAAGTGCCAGATCCTCTCCGTCCTTTAATGGTCATTTTTGTCTAAGGTTTCTTTTCAGCCATCAGTTTATCGTACACATGTTATACAGTGCACATGGTCTGGTATCTCAACAGGTGTCAGTGAACTTAGAGCCTCGTAGGAACTATGGAGATGTTCTTTCCATGCTACAACTGTATTCAGGCTTTGATTCAGAACTCTCTCAAATGTTACACAGAAGCCATTTCATAGCTTGTTTGGTTTTTTTTAGTGCTCTAGCCAACTTCTGTCTTTTTTAGTTTCTTCTGAGAATTAAGCTCTGTGGAAAGCAAACCATACCTGGAAGCCAAAGGAACAGTGACTTTTCATTAGGTAGAGGTTTGGTGAGAGCAGCCTCGAGCTTCCACTGAGCAAAGCAGTAATACTTGGTTAGGCAGAACATAAGACGTGAGTCAGCAATAACTGCTTCACTTCATGGCAGCCTGCTTGTTGAAGCTTGGAAAACATGTTAAAAAAAAAAAGTATGCACATCCCTAGTAACAGGATAATTGGTCTCCAGCCATGAAAAGAAAAGGTGACTTGCAAAAAAAAAGGCAGCTTTTCTCTCTCTCATTCCTTCTTCCTCTGCTCTTGCCCTCCAAACCCTAATCCCTTGGTCTCTTTTTTTTTTTTTCTTAAATACTTCACTGGAATTCATTTAATTGGTGACATCAGCTCTGCTGCTGTGTCTCAGAGAGCCTTTGCTGGTCACACAGGGTGCTCGCTCAGGAAAGGAACATACGTTTGAAATACCTTGAGGAACGGAGCACTGACTGTACAGGCAGGAAGGGGGAGGTGGCCTGGGCAAAAGAAAACTGATGTAATCTGGAATGGGAGAACGTGCGGTCCATTTGCCTTTGAGAAACAGACGTCGTTCTTGCGGTGGGCAGGGGATTGAGCAGTGTTAGGCAGGGTGGGTGGAATGTGCTCTGTGACACAGCGTGGTGCTCTGGTGGGGAAGGGGAGTTCTGTCCAGCCCCTGAAACACGGGCTGCTTTGGGCAGCGGTGATTGGGTCAGGAGCAGCTCTCGAGGTGACTACAGTGGGGTACGTGGGGGCTCTAGGATTGTGAGCTAACCTCTTTTCAGGGAAACATCTGCAAGTGCTGAGTGGATTTAGAAGCGTTGTATTGTCAAAATGTGTTTTATGTGATTTAGCAAATCTGGACTTTTTTGGTTTTTTTTTTTTTTTTTCAATCATACGTCAATACGAGGTTGCATTTACCTTAGTGGTAGAAAAATAAAGTCTTGTCTAGAAATTATTTAGACTGGAAAGCAAAAGCAAAAGCCATGTGCAGTTCATCAAATCAGTGGACTTTCCCCAACTTACTTGGTAATAGGTTTCTTTTGGGTTTTGTTAATTAGTCAGCTGCAGCAATAAAAGCAACGTGTGCTCTTCCGCTGCTTTTTCTCTCGTGTTACTTTAAATGCAATCTAATTCTAACTGTGGGTGAATAAGACAAAAAGAAGATAACAAGATGTAACTTAATGACAGTTCTAATGTTTATGTACAGTTGCTTTTCTGACTCTTTGTTCAGTGGTTGCTCTGTGTAATGGAATTTTCATTTTTGTGTGTGCTCATGCATGTGTTTGAATTACAGTGGCCTTGTTGTCTACTCCGAGGGACCATTAAACTTGGACCATAAACCAGAAGATATGTCTGAACTCTTCAGACCTTTTCACACTTTGCTAAGAAAAATAAGGCAAGTAATAAAAGATAGTTGTAACTGCTTCTCTTCTGAATCGAAAATCAGAGGCCTGAAAAAGAACTCATGAATGCTTAGAAAAGTAGTTTTGTTTGCTGTTAACCATAAGCTGCATTTTCCTCTCATCAGCCTGGTACACCCGTGAAATAACTAAATCTGGTTTTTCATTTCACGGTAGTTTTCTGAACTTTTAGTCTCTGTGATAGTTTCTTTTTTTCTGAGTGTCACTTTATTGCATTTCAGATTTTCTTATGGTCGGATGATGCCTGAAATAGTGAAGTTACAATTTATTTTCGGGAGATTCTGTTTCTAATTAGCATCAGCGTTTTTGTTAAGTAGGCTTATTACATTTTCTCATCATGTTATGATGCAGTGCTCACATAGCCCTTAACCTAATAGAAACGACTCTCAGTTTTTCATATTGTGGATCTGTTTTTACAGGATGGATCACTTTGTACATACCTCTTTCCACAGTGCTTCAGTCTTGGTTACCATTGGAGATATGGGCTTTGGCTCAAGTATAAAGATTATTAATATATTCTTTTCTTAGCTGAGGTCTTTAGAAGAATGATTTGTTACTTTGGAGAAATCAAGCTGAATCTTTAATGGATCTCTGCATCCTGTTTTAGAGCATTGAGCCCTCAGGTATTTTATCTGGGTGTTAGAAAAAAGCTTTCTAAATCCATAAGCCCTATTATTTTCTTAGAATTCAAATTTATATACCAACTGCAAGTTTTGTTCCTAGAAATCTCGAGAGATAATTTGACAGGGTTGTTTTGGGGTTTTTTAACCCTGTGTCCAATTTTCACCTGTTTATCACCTCCCTTGGATATCATGATGCAAGAACAGTTTTCACATAGTTTATCCATTAGAGGTGAGGCATTTCCTGGGGGACAATGTGAGCTCTGTCAGGGGTGGTTCAGAGGGGAGCTGTTTCTGAAGTTAGCTTTTATGAGCATCCAAACCACATCCTCTTGTGTCCCTCGAAGATTTCTTAGGATTTCTGTCTTGAAGTCTTATTTTTAGGTACAGCAGTGATACTCATATTGAAATCTGAGAATTAAAATCGACAAATCAACATGTTTGGTTGGTTGGGGGTTTTTGAGTGATTATGGTTTTATAAAGCGTTGAGTAAATAACAATGTGAATTGAGGAACAAAATGTAAGTTAGAAGGGAAAAAAAACTTCATTGGTACCAAAGGTGAGAAAGTCCATGAAGTTTGCATTAAAATACCTTATTCCCAATGTATGGCTATCACAGATATTTTCCACCAGCATTCCACAGACTGACTAAAGCCAAAAGGATATTTAAAAGCTAATATACTTCTAAGCTCCACTTTCTGCTTACTCCTTATATTTCACATCATGGAAAATGAAAATCAATGGAGTCAGTTTATTGCTCAGTCCATTTAATTTTCAGTTACTGTGAACTTCGTTCTGGGGTTGAAAACAGATTAGTAAAATGCTTGTTTGTTCAATAACTGCAATTTTCAATGCAAACTTTAAAAATGGAAAAGGCTCTCACACTCATTTTTGGAAAAACTTCTGATATACTTTAGGACATATTTATTCTGTCAAGGGAACATTAAGAAATGTGATTTCAGTTGTCTAGGAGACAAAGTTTGCAAAGTGTTCTTAGTGAGATAGCATCTCTCAGAGCAAAAATTCAAGCAAGAAATAATGAGGAATTCCATCTCTGGCAGTCTCTGAATTGAAGGAACTCAAATATTGGCAAGACCAGGGCTCAAAAAGTTATATATAAGTATAAATCTATATTCCTTTAGTAATATTCTTGAATGAAAAATACACTGAATGAAAATAACAATGAGATACAAGTAAATGTGCTGTTCCTGTAGGGTAATTGAATTACTTTTAAAGATACCTGAGCTGTCTAGATTTTTTTCTTATCACATGTGTTTTTTAACTCATCAGGCTGCAATTCCTACTCTGTGAGAATGTTCACAGAAACTTATGAAAGAAGATGGAATGAGATACTTGATATCAATATTTTTGCTCCCCAGTAAGGGAGGAATGTTTTTTCCTGAAGTCTTTCTCCAGTCTCCATCACCAATAGTTAAGGCATGAAAATAGATTCATAGTCCTTAGTTAAAATAGTTGCATCTTGTGCTGCAGCTGTGTGCCTGTTGTAAGAATACAGAGCAACATGGCACTGCAGAATATGATCACGTCCCAGTGAATGTCTCCGTGAGGTTCTATAGCTTTTTAGCCAACTAAAGATTTTAACTCAGAGTAACATCAAATACATGGCTGATTATTTTGTAGGATTACAGGTAATTAATTTTAAACCATTATCCTAAAATATCTGTAAGGCAAAGATAAGTACTGCATTTAATTATGTGGATGCACATAATTAAATCAGAACTAGCAGAGAAAAATACCTATTAGCTAGGAAAATTTTTGGTGTCCTGTTGGTGGCTGACAACTTTGAAAACAAAAGAGATTATTGAGACTCTCTGAGCAAAAGCAGTTCTTGCTTAGATTTTGGTAAGGTCGAGCAGCAAATTACAGCTTTGAATGCTTTAATTAATATCTAAGCCAGGTGCTTTTGTTGCCTGCTATTTTGGATGTAAAACATTTTACACATGTACCAATGCATAATTATATCGTGGTGTTATCTCTGTTCCTTTGAAACTGAGACATTTGAACCATTTCTGCTGAATTACTGCAATCTGCTTTGGAAGCATACAGAGTATATCATCTGCTGTATGCTTAGATATTGAACTTTAATGCCTGTGGCACTGCACATTCTTGTGAGAAAGTATTACCACTACTATATATACATGTGAGGCTGCTGTACAGAGATTTGCAGTACTTTTAAATTCTGCCCTATTTCAGAGCTCTTTGCTTGCCTGGTGCTTGACTCTGGGCCATTACAAGCGATGGCAGGGCCCCTGTGGATTTTGGTGGTGCGGAATCAAGCGGATTGCAGATCAAGTGGTGCAGAATCAGAGGATCGCATCACTCTGAGTACACTGAGGCCTTTCAGTGTCGTGGACTAGAAATCAAATGCGATGTGCATGCTGTGTTAAAGGATTGGGTGGGGGCAGTGTGAAATCGGTATTCTTTTGAAGCGTGCGCAGTGATTTGAGGAAAATGGGTTCGGTTTTCCGAGGTGGACGTGTTCAAAACCTTTATTTGATTTAGAACGTTTGCAGTGAAGGAGCACCAGCGCTATTTGTTACGGATCGGTGTTGGTCTCTCAGTGTTGATGGACCTGAACAGATCTGCAGGCTCTGGCGTGTGGAAGCAGGAGGATGAGTGTGGCATCCCTGTCGCTGAATCGTGCTCTCGCAGTGGCAGCTCCATAAAGACAGCTGGCTGTGCTCTGTTCAGAGCAGCAACGGAGGCACAGGCTGGCATTAACAACAATGCTGTTCCCTGAAAGCAAGACAATTTAAAATTCTAGTCAGAATAGGAGAAAAGTTAATGGAGGAGGCTTGAGGAACGCAAGACCGGGGGTGTTGTGTCCCTGTCCTCTGTTTAGAAAAATTTGTCCGGCCTCAGATCTTTGAAGAAGTAATTTCTGCACCCTGGATATTGGCAGTAGAGTAAAATATGTTCATTGGTTTTGCAACAGGCAAAGTAAATTTCTACTGCTGCTTGTAACAAGCAGAGCATGTCTGAAGAACTTGCTTTGTTTTTCTGCCAGTAGCTGTAGCCACTGAAAGAAAAATGTTCCCCATGCTTTGAAAGCTAGATTGCCTTCCTGTGATACGATGCCAGAAAGAGTAAAAGCAGGTGAAACCTCAACATGCTCTATTTTAAATTCAGTGTTTTCTAAAGACTCTCTGAGAAGAAAGCACACTGCTGCTGTCAGGAGGAATCTTTACCTGTGGCTTCTGTATAATAAAAGCAGAGAGAGAAATTATTTTTTTTGCATATTAGCACAATGATTTAAAGGTGCTTCAGCAGAAAGGAACTGTTAAGTAGCTACAGTTTAATTAAGCTTGCAGTTTACTAATGATGCCTGATGTTTAGTATTTTAATAGTGAGATTTCATATTTCTTTCTATATACTGGTTGACATTTGTTTTGTTCTCAATATCTACACAGGCAGTTTTAAACATGGCATGTTCCTAATGTTGGCAGTGAATCGTGTATCATCAAATATATAGTGTATCTAAAAGGTAACTGTTGATCAAACGTTTGTCACCTTTAAAACTGGTTGGTGACTCTAGGGAATTTTTAACCAGAGAAGTGAAGATAATTGCCTGAACCTCTTATAGAACAAACTGTATTTGTTAGTAGCAAAGTTTCCAGTGTTTGAATTGGGAAAATAAGCATATTTCCTTTGAATTTAAAGCAGGATTACTTCTCTACTGAAATTACAGGGCCGGTAGACTACCACATATAATTCAACTGGTTATGTTACTCTTGCAAGGCAGTGTGGATCTGACTCACCTTAAAAGACCTAAGGACTGTCAACTGATGTCATTATTACTTTTTTTAATCAGGCTTTATTTACTATCCTCAAAACTGAACACACTTATTCTTAAATTTTGAGATGTTTTTATTGGCCAAAATAGAGTTCATCACTCAAGGCAATGAATCTAGCTCCAGGGTTTATTCTACAGTGAATGTGTGAAACCTGTATTGGATAGGTCAGAGCAGCTCTGGGCACACAGCCATCCAGGAATCCTGGGTGCTGCCATGTGGTGCTCTGGAGACTGAACACAACCCCAGACTAGATGCTGAAAGTCAGCAGATTCAGTCTTAGATTTTCCCTGGGCCCATTCCTGGTCATGCTGATGAGCTTGCATGGAAAGCAAGTTCCTTTGAATGCTGCTCTTGCAGTCTGTTCGTAGAAGTTGCTCACTCTTATCTCTTGTTTTGGGAAGGCTGTGTGACTGTGGACAAGTGTAGCTGATGTTTCAGGAGCTGACTGTTGGGCAGTTCCTGACAAACACCTTCTAATCCGTGCAAGCCAAGTTCCCTGGGAATTAGGGAACACAAGGATTGGTTCAGATATGTGAGCTATGGGCTGCTGGCAGCCGGTAGGATGCACTCCGCAGGCATCACCGAGTGTCCTGTGCTTGTGCTCCTCCTTAGGATCTGGGATCAGAGCCAGGCTCCTCTGCTTCGTGGACCTTGCCTGGCCCAGGACTATCTTGTATTTTTAATATCATTGCATAGGTGAGGGGCGAGCTTAACCCCTTCACTGTTACGTTGGTGTGCTTACTCATTGCAGGGGTTTTTTTAAATCTAAAAACCCAGCTGTTTTTAAAATCCCACATCAGTGTTTCTGTAAAAACGAACAAAGTGAAAATTCATAATGGCAGCAATCATGTTATTCTATGTCTTCATTCATTCTATTGGAATAGTTATTTAAAAAATAAATAATAATTGCTATTTTTATGTTGACCGTAAGACTTAAACAAACTGACAGAGAATGGTTCTTAAGGTGATGTTATAATCTCTTAAAAGCACTGATTACAGTTTAAATACAGGATCTGAGTAATTGTTACCTACTATTTAGATAAAAGAAAGGAATGTATAGGTATTTAAAATGTTCTTGTGTGCCAGATAGCAATACTTGTTTATAGCTTTGTTAGGTAAATGGGCTTGGTTTTTTGTTTTTTCAAGGGAAGGGCATGATGGTGCAATTTTTCTTATAAGGTACTTCTTCTGGAGGCGTCAAATTTTTTTCAGGGTCATAATACTCACATAAAGCAAGATTTAACACCAAAATATGTTAATTGTGTGGGATGTACATAACCATAAATTTATTCTGATTTAAGCATGCTTATCTAAAGTGTTAGATTTATTTATTTTTACATTGTAGGTAGCTGATATATAAGTGAGATACTAGGGATGTATTTTCTGAGCTATTTGAAAAACTGATAGTACTTGCAAAAAATTTGGTCTTCGAGTTAAGAAATTAAGAATGTAAACCATTGGCTGGAGATCAAGATGTGAAATGTGTTGGATGTTTCTTTTGGTTTTTTGGTCCTCTTGTTTAGACTGATTTCTTCTAATATGTGCATATTGTTATTATTGTGATGTATGCCAGCTGTATGTCACCTGCTAGCAAACAATTCCTAAACACATGGAAAAATGGACTCCTACCCTCTGTTGAACAGGTCTTGCTTTTCCCATCCATTCATTTATGCTAAAATGCACTTACTGGTCTTTGAAAGTGTTGACAGCGGTTCTGGACAGAGGATGTATTTATATGTGGCTTCTAATTGAGAAGGGTAGCGTAAATGAAATTCAAATCTAAAATGAAATGCTGCTGGGTCTGTGAATTTGTTTTAAAGTTATAAAGCACTTATAACACTTTGTTTTCAGGTGTTCATAGTCCTAAACTGCAATACTGAGGACACTGGGTAACACTGGAGGTGCTGCATGTTTCTTGAAAACACAGTTTAGTAAATAGCTAAACGTTTGCTTCTTGACCTGCCTCATTCTTAACAACATGCAGAAGCTCAACTCTGCAATGACTGAGTGTTGTGGTTTAACCCCAGCAGAAAGCTCAGCCCCACACAGCCACTCACCCCTCCAGTGGGAGAGAATCAGGGGAGTAAAAGTGAGACAACTCGTGGGCTGAGATAAAAGACGGTTTAGTGGGTAAAGCAAAAGCCTTACACACAAGCAAAGCAGAACAAGGAATTAATTCACCCCTTCCCACGGGCAGGCAGGTGTTCAGCCATCCCCAGGATAGCATGGCTCCGTCACACATAATGGTGACTTGGGAAGACAAATGCCATCACTCCAAACAATCCCCCCTTCCTCCTTCCCTCAGCTTTATATACTGAGCGTGCTGCCCTGTGGTCTGGGACATCCCTGGGTCAGTTGGGGTCAGCTGTCCTGGCTTGTGTCCCCTCCCAGTGTTGGGGCAGTAAGGGGAGCAGAAGGGCTTTGGCTCTCTGTGAGCCCTGCTCGGCAATAACAAAACCATCCCTGGATTGTCAGACTGTTTTCATCACAAATCCAAAGCACAGCCCCACAGTAACCACTGTGAGAAAAATTAACTCTATCCCAGCTAAAACCAGAACACTGAGTTAAGTGTTCAAGGCAGGAGGGAGCCAATTTTCAATCCCTATTTCTGTGGACGGGCTTTCAGATATCAGTGGTGCATAAGTGATATTACTATTTTTAATGAATTCTTTTCTGACAGTACAGTGCTGTGAAACTTCTGCAGTACTCTTCTGCAGAATAATTTTCAGAATCTAGTTGAAGGATGGCAAATTGGTTTGCTAATTAAAGTCAAATTTGTGAATTAAAAAATTGAAATGACCAAACATATCTAATTGTGGGTGCCATTTTCACTGCAAGTAGATGGGGAGGGGGAAGTTCCATTTTTGTGTGTGCGTTGGTTTCTTTTGGGGCTTCACTGCAAGCATGTTTATAATTTGATACCCTATGTTTGCATGACTAATCTCAAATTCAGGCATCGGCAGTCACGTGTTCTGAATATGAATGCCAAATGCACTTCGAGTTGCACAGTTGAAAGTACTCTGTGTCCTCCAGTTCTGGATTTCTGCACTAACAGTAAAAGCTTTCTTAAAATCTATAACATCAGTGCCTCCTATGATTGCAAATGCCAAGCGATGTGTGCATTTCTTCATTTTCAGGGATCTACTTCAGACACTAACTGAGGATGAACTGCACACGCTGGAACGTAACCTTTGCATCTCTCAAGATGTAGATTTTCCTGTCAGAGCAGATCCTGAAGTACCCTCTGTCATCACACCAGGCTTAACCGCGGCTTTGCCTCCGAAGGAACTTTCGGCAAAAGCTGAGAACACAGAGGCTGAGCTGGCTTGTTCGATGCAGTATGATGAACAGGAGCTGGAACAGCTGAACAGGATGGTACACAGAGTCGGAGATGAAATGTCTTCTCTGCTTTCCCCTCCAAGCATCTGTCAATCTCCCGCTCACAGACCTACCCTAAGAAATAGTTCTAGCACAGAAGCTTCACCAACAAGACACCATCTTGACAACTTAACTGATGAAGAGGACAGAGTGTTTTTTATGGATGACCTAGATGGAGCAGGAGAAGCTCTTGCCGGGTTGGATTCAGTAAGTGATACTTTTGCTTGGGTGAATAACCCTTGCCACGATTCAAAACAGAACCTGCAATATAGAGATGCTTTGCTGTATGAGAATGGCCATCAGACGGAGGAAGCTTTGCTTTTAAAAGATGCTGACAGTGACTTAAGCAATAATAACAATGTTGAAGATGGAAAGCAGATGTCTGGCATTTCAGTTCCCAATTCGTGCAGCTGCCTGGAAGGTCCGGACTCGCAGTTATACCACAATGGCTGGGATGCCTACGGGGATGACGCGGAAATGGCGGAAGTGATTGCTCACAGGACAGGGGGAATGAAAATATCTGCTACTGTAATATTCAACCCTAAGTCTCCCTCCAGCTCAGAATCCCCAGTAACAACTCCAGAAGCAGCTATTAGTTGTGTTCCTGGGTCTGCTAATCCATTAGCAAATGAGGAGGAGGATGAATCCCGTAAACTCAGTATAGCTACCACAAACTGTCTAATTAATTCCTGTGTGTGTTGTGGCAGCTGTGAAGACAGCAGGGAGGACGGTGTTGAAGGTTTAAAGACTAAACATTCTGCAGGAGGTGTTGTGAATGCTTCGTACACATTAGTAAAGTCTAAGGAACTGGACCATGTTGATAACTTAGACAAATCGGTCCCTGCACAGGAAGCATTAAAACCTGAAACTTCTGCTTTGTTAGCAGAAAGAGACTTTGGCAGTGAGGAGCAAAAACTGCCAGTCTCCTCTAAGTGCCTGGCACATTCCTCAGGTTCACAGGTAGGAGCGGAAAGTGATTCACAGGGAGAAGGAGAAAGCATCTCAAATCAGCAGAAGTGGGAGAGGAGAAAACAACTGTGTGAGAAAAAAATGGACTACAATGAAGATGCTAGTAGTGAAAGGACAGCAAAGGAAGATGTAAAGTCAAGATCTAGTTCAAGGTAAGAGCAACCTGCTGTCTTGGTAGTACTGTGCGTGTACATAAGTTGCTGTCATCCTTGTACTGTAGCAATTGGTCTATCGTTGATGTTGATTTTAAAGACAATGGTGTGTTGCAGGAGTAAGGAATTTACCCATATATTTTTTTTAATGCAGATAGCTTTTTACTGGATTTCAGCTTTTCTGCAAAACATTTGGAGATCATCTGAATTTTAGTCTAATGTCTCTGTATCATTGAAATCAATGTTGCATTACCTGCTTAATGTATCCAAGAGGGCATTGCTGCTAAATAGTACCTGGGTCGTTATTTCCATTGTACTTTGCTGTTTTACAGGAAAAGTGTGTCTGGCAGATACTAAAAAGTTAACTTCTGCATCACTGCACAGGGTTAAATTGGAATCTAAACACATTTTACCTTAACTTCATTTGAGAGAAAAGAGCTGATCATGTTGCCTGAGGGCATGAGCGTATTTGTGAGTGTCTGTGTGCTGAAGGAGCCTAGCAGAGTGCAGAAGAGCCTTTTAAACCTATTGGACCATTTCAGCCAAAGTTCATGGAAGGATAGTGGTCATGGATTAGGGTTCTGCATCTTTAATGACAATAAGGAACTCGATAACAGGCAGATAACATAATAATGCTTGTATTAAAAAAAATGCCATGCTTCAGCTCAACTTTGATTAGACATTAGGGATCTTACACACATCAGTGGAAAACCTGACTTCATTTGGTTTACTGTTTAATAGAGGATAACCTGTTTTGTGTGAGTAATGTCCTCAGTTTCCCTGAAGTATTAATATCATGAAGCAGAGGGAAGAAATTAGAGATAAATTGTTTTTTCTGTACTTCTGAGACAGCTTTCTTTTTTTGTGTGTGATGCAGGATCTCTCATTTTATGTTTATAGAGTTCAGGATAACACAGTGGAGGTAGCTTGGATCGTGAAGCATAACCACAGTATAAAGGCTGCAAAAATAAGCATTTTTTTAATAACATACCTGTTGAATCATGAGATGTTACTGGTAATGGAAATAGAATCAAGAGTTCTTTGGCCTGGAGTTAATTCCTTTTACAGGTAAAATACAGTCAACTTTTGAGAAGGAAATTTTGTCTTTCTCATTATTCTGAGTATCTGCTGTTACAAAACTCAGACAATTTGTCTACTAATTTTTGCCTTTGGTAGGAGACTAAATGAAATTTGAGAACAAGTCTGTAAAATATAATGAAGTTATATATATATATATATAAGCTACTTTTTCAGCCTTCCATGTTTTGTGAATGTGATAGCTTCTTCTCCACCAATTTGTCCAGCTTCTATTAATGCTGTTTAAAAACTTTATCTGATAATTGTCCTTCTGCAGAGAGTTTTATAAATCTGTGTTCCTCTGTCCTTTGGTTCGCTTCTGGTTTCTGTTTGGCCTCTCACAGGTGTTGTGGTTTTGTAGAACCTAAGTCACATTTGGTCGATGTGGTTGCTTTTTCAGATTGGAAAAGTCACAGCCTCCTTAATCAGAAGTTGTCCAGGCATTGACCATACCTTTGATCACGCCTTTTCTCTTGCTCTAAACCTGTCTCAATTATACGATTTCCTCTTAGCAAAAAGTGAATCAGAACTGCACTTACTGAAGATATGAGCAAACTATGGATGTGCGCAATGGCATCGTTATTTTCTGTTCTTTTTCAATGGCTCCCAGTATCTGACTTCAGGGTTTTGCCAAGTGGTGTGCTGATGTTCTTTTTGAAGTTGTCTGCTAAAGCCCCAAGATGTTGTCTGTGATCTCAGAGGCTGTTATTCTGTATCTGATGCTAAAATGGTTCTCCATGTGCTTACTAGTTGAGTATTGGCATTTTATTACCTATGGTTCAGACTTTCAGATCCTGGGCAGTTCTTCAGTCTGTTCTGGTTTGTACCCTGAATAATATTGCCTTGGTAGCAACCTTTCAGACCTCATTGCTCTGCAGACCATACATAAAAACAACTCCCAGGGTGCTGAAGAACTTCAGTGGTGACATCTCACTCCTCTGAGAAGTGATTGTGTAGCAGCTTCTCTGTATTTGTGGATAAGAATCTTTTACCCATGTGGGGCACTTCCCTCTTATGCCGTAGCTCCTTAGTTTTCTTAAAAGCCTTTAGTGAAGTATTTTGACAGAAGCTATTTGGAAATCCAGGGATTTGACAGCTGAATCACCATTCCTCACAAGCTTCTTGACCCATTCAGAGAGCTCCCAAGAGGTTCCCTCTGCAGAAGTCACATTATTTCTTCCCAAACAGATCTTCATATTGTTGTCTACTTATTTTTGCTTTTGATATATTCTGTTAAGTTGCTTGGTATGAACATCAGGCTCACAGAACTAGAGTTGTTTGAATCCCCGTGGAGTCCTTTTTATTTTTAGAGATTGCCACCTTTAGGCTCTAGGCATCAGGAATGTTTTAAAAGAGAGGTTAATAATTCATCTCACTCATTCTTGAGTTCTCCTGAAACTGTTGGATGAATATGTCTGAATGTTAACAAGTTATAGGATTTGTATGTTTTCACCATAGCCTCTACCACAGTTACTTTGTTGATTACTTCTAATTATCTGTATTTGTTATTGAGACTACATTACATCTGTTATTAATTGGCAAGTAATCCCCCTTTGCAACTGTAAAGAAGTAGGGATGAAGGTGTTTGGTTACTAGATTGCTGATGCTTTATTTGGAAGCATTCTAACAGAAACTCCTTCAGTACATTCTGTGAAAGATGGAGATGCTGGGGATCTACTGAGTACTAGATTAAAAAATTGTATATATATAGATCTTAGATTTGTCTTATAGATATCTATATCTAGATTTGGTTCTTGCCTCTGAATCACTTGTCACGTTATCAGTAAAAGAGAGAATTCAATTACAAAACAGGACTTTGTGGACCTTTCCTTACTCATGCTGCTTGGGCAGTGACTAATCCCTGCTTTTTGATGGTATTTTTAAATTGGAAGATCACATTAGGCTTCTGCCACTGCTCCCTATTAAATGCTTATGAATGCCAACTTAACCATAGGGGAAATGTTGGAGACAGTAGATTATTTTCAGAATGATGGACCCATTAGGTAGAACAATAAGCAATCTCATTCACATCACATAGCTGCAGGATAGGCTCATTCATCAAACTGATAAATGTATTTACTTTCTAGTTACTGTAAGTCCCCAGCTAGGAGAAGAACATTTTCTTTCCCTTGTCTGAATCAAGCAGCTGTCAAATGTGTATGTTGTGACACCAATGGTTTGTTTTAGTAAATCAGTCGTTACACAGACAGGTTTACCAGAACAATCCTTACATCTGAAATAGCTGATATTTCAGGCTTCTTTGTCTAGCCTCAAAGTTTAGTGGAGTTCAAAACAGCATCCACAGCATCTCTGGGGTGAGTGCCACCACCTCACAGTAAAGAATTTCTTCCTCACATCTAATCAAAACCTACTCTATTTCAGTTTGAAGGCATTCCCCCTTGTCCTCTCTCTCCAGGGCCTGGTAAAAAGTCCCTCTCCATCTTTCTTGTGGCTCCCTTCAGGTACTGGAAGGCCACAATTAAGTTACCCTAAAGCCTTTTCTTCTCCAGGGTGAACAATCCCAATTCCCTCAGCCTTTCCTCGTAGGAGAGGTGCTCCATCCATCTGGTTGTCTTGGTGATTCTCCTCTGGATTTGCTTCAGCAGAGTGATGTCCTTCCTGTGCAGAGCTGGATGCAGGACTCCAGGTGGGGTCTCACCAGAGTGGAGTAGTGGGGCAGAATCCCCTCCCTCACCTGCTGCCCACACTGCTTTTGATACAGCCCAGGACACACTTGGCTTTTTGGGCTGCAAGAGCACATTGCTGGCTCATCATCTCTCACCCGCCAGCACCCCCAAGTCCTTCTCGGCAGGGCTGCTCTCAATCTCTTCATCCCCCAGCCTGGATTGATACTGGGGGTTGCCCCGACTCAGGTGCAGCACCTTGCACTTGGGCTTGTTAGAACTCATGAGATTCCCATGGCCCATTTCTCGAGCCTGTCCAGGTCCCTCTGGATGGCATTCCATCCTTCGGGAGTGTCAACAGATGTAAAACACCAACAGCAGGAGAGTCCTGGGCAGCACCATTAATGAGATGCAAATAGGAGAAAAGCACTAGCAAAAATGTAGTTAGTATGTGATCTGCTGAAGGGACAGTGTGATAAATAAAGGCTGTCGTAGCAGAACAAACTGCTAAAGGGGGACAGTCATGTAAAAATACAATAGAAGGTGATAAAACTATGACAAAGCACCATTTGGTGTTTTGAGGTAAAAAAGGACATAACACCAAAACCAAGGTTTGAATCTGTATCTAATAGTGTTTGTTTTTCAGCTGGAAGCAAGCTATACACACTTTGTCTTAAAATACCCATTCTCTCATAGTATTCCACCTGCTTTTTCTCAGGGAAAGAAAATCATGAGTGGAGATTTTTTCTTTTGGTGTTTTGTAAATATTTGGCTTTCTGTTCTTCCCGGAGTTGAAGAGTCTTTGTAAACCTAATGTTTTATGAAGTTTAGCAAGTTGTGTCATACCGTCACACAGTGCTGGTGTTTCCATGTTTTAGTGTTAAATACCTGGTTCTGTTGCATGCTTGTTTATCTACATGCTGAGCTCAAAACAGATCTGAAATTAAAAACCCCAGATTATTAAGCATAGTTTCTCTTTTCCACTGCAGGTCTATTGTGCCTAGCTTAAATTTTACAATTTTTTTCCATTTTCCTTGATCTCTTTCAATGTACTCTTGATGAAGCCTTTTACAGAGCACCCGAGAACTGGCAAAAGGAGCTGAAATTGGTAGTGAGGAGAATCTCTCATCTTCACACTTCCTGCAAGCTCTGGCTGTGTCCATCAGCTGTTAGATGCTGTGCCGTTCACATTTACTTGTGGGGGCTTAAAAAATAGAATATTCTTGCCATATGCTTTTGCAGCCTAAGGAGGAGGAATGAGGCATCCTTGGAAAAGCATGTTTTGCTATTTGTTGATCTGTTATTACCATTCTAGAATAAGATGAATAATCTGTTCTTCTCTAGCATGCTATTCAAGTTGTCTCATTTCTCAGTCTTGCAATTCTGTAATACTTAAATTGTATATATTGTACAATATTTATAGATTACAGTAGTCTATATTGTAATCTGTTTGAAATTTTATTTCCCCAGTGCATTAGAATAACTGTGTAAAAAGATGAACACCTGTTGTTTCTAATTTTGATTTTTTTGGCCTGTATTTTATTTTGTTCAGTCCTTGGCAACGTGTGATGTGTGCACATTTTCAGTACAGCAGCTTTAAGATAAGTCATTCCACCATTGTAAATGCAGGGAAAAGAGCCATTTGTATTTTCGGGATGGCTAGCATTTGTTAAAAAAAACCAAACAAAAGCACACAAAAAACCCCCTACAGAACCAACAAACCCCCCCAAACAACACCAACAAACCCCCCCAAACAACACCAACAAACCCCCCGAAAAACCACATCAGGAAAACCCCAAATTTGCAAGAATTACCTTTCTTGTCTTTTAGTTTCTAGTATTTGATTCTACACGTACTCCTTTATTAAAACAAGATGGATATTGCAGTGCAAAGTAACTTGATTAAATTTCTTAAATTCATGCTTTTCTATTATACTCCCATCACAGTAAGACTTCAGAAAATTTTGTTTTTACATTAAAAAGTTGCCATTTCTGTGAAAAATTAATGGACAGCTGTGCAAGTTCACATAAACAAAAATGTCTGCTTAGTGTCCTGTACTGATTAGTGTTTTAAGTAGCTCTTCAGGAGAACGAAAACTTCTCATCAGCAAACAGGAAATATTAGTTGATTGGGAACCAAGCACCAACCCTTCTACTGGGAAACTTCCCTTAAGCAATCATTTTCCTGGCGGTTGATTGAAATTCTTTGTCTCCTTTCTGGTATTTTGTTTCGTTTCTTTGTGCCAAATTCAGATGCGGTATAAATGAATTTTTTCCAGTCCCTCCTCCCCTTCTTTTTGACAATACAGGTCTCAGATTAGACGTGGCACTGTTTCCCCGTGTCTGTCGAAGGCAGGTGCTGTGTTGTCTGATCCCACGACTGCTGTTAGGGAGCCTTAGTGTGCAAACAGAAGGTGTCAGTGTTTATACCAGCTTCCCTTTTACTAGGTCCGCGTATCAGCTGAAGCGGCACCGAACCGTGTTAGCTCTCAACATGCGGGTTTCTGAAATAACAGCTGAAACAGAGTTTTAAAGATACTTTTTGAGTGGCTTCGCTGTGACCCATGAAGATTTAGAGTTAGCCCTCGTATAATGAGCTAGTCAGAGAAGACCTGGGCAATTAACTCTTGTGACGTGGAATGTAATTGTAGCTCATAATAGCTTTCATGAAGAAACCAGCCCCTGAAACAACCAGAGCTGCAATTAAATGTAATAGGCTAGAAACGCAGCCCAGTAGAAAAAAGCGCACAAACCAGGATAAAATAAAGGTGGCTTTCAGGTATGTTTTTTTCCTTAGTTACAGAAAGTGGCCAATGCTTTAAATACAGGGTTTGTTAGTTCAAACTGCCAGTATTTTTCCTCGTGGCAGCCACATCACCTCATCTCACTTTGCTCTGTTGCCTCAAATCTTGATTTTAATCAAAAGCGCTGAGGAACTATGTTTTGATGAGCATGGATAGTAGTTTTATCCAGTGCTAGAATGTAATTTTTAAAATAGCAGCATAAGCATTTAAGACCTACAGATGAAACAAACTTCTGCCGCTTCACGCGGTTGAAGCGGTCCCGTGAATCCCAATCCAACACAACGTTAATCGCAAACGACCGCGACGTGGAGAAGTTCGGGTGGCCTGTGGGAAGAAGGGGTTAGTTGCTCTCAGCTGCAGAATGCGGCTTTGTGCAGGTGTCTTCTCTGATAATTGTGCTAATGAACGTGCATGCTGAGCTATCATCAGCTGATAATGGGAATCTTGAGTTGGGAAAAACAGGTCAATTCTCCTCGGGATCTACCAGCATCTTAGAAAAGCTGAGAGTGTCTTCAGGCAGACACTAATAATAAAATTTTACAAAGAGTTAGCCCGAGTCTGTGAGGAAAAGCAGTATGTCCAGGGTCTTTTTTATTTGCTTGGGGTTTGTTTGGTTTTTTTGTAAAAAAAAAAAAAAACAAAAAAAACCAACTAGTATAACACTGAGAAAGTATAAGACAGTTATCATTATTGGATTCCCATTTCCTGGTACTAAATAAACACAGAATTTCTCATCTGAAGAGTTACAGCCTGAATAGGAACCAGAAATAAACACTGTAAATCATAAATACTATTTCCTGTACAAAAATGCAATCTATATTGATACACAGGAGTGATAAAAATGTTTCCACGTTGTAATTGCCTAAAGTACGCATCGTTTATTACAACAAACTGAAGTCCGTGAGTGTCGCTTGTGTCAAATGTGTGCAAGCAGTTTACATTGCCAAACGATGACTGACCAGATGGGTATCTAATCCTGATATCAGAGGGTCCTTCAGCACGGCCAGGTTTGTGCACCAAGTGAAAGATGGAGGAGTGGAAAATGAAGGCTTATATAAAGCATTTTAGAGTGGCAAACAGTGTTAAGGCTTAAAAACAGCTGAGATGGTGGAACTGATGAGAAGATACACTGATAGCAACTGGTTAGAGGTGAGAGAAGATGCAAATGAGAGGAAAAGAAATATGGAGAAGAGATGAGGTAAGGCTTGTTATCTTTTCAGGAGACATCTGTGAAGGTGAAAATAAAGATAGCATTGAGATAATTGATAATGCAAGCATTGAGAGCCATTATGTTCAGAGGTTACTCATTGAGTTTACTTTCAATTAAGGTCCTTTATTGTTTTGCCTTCTGGCTCAGACATGACAATAGAAAGTGATTTCATGACTTGCGACAATATTCACAATGAATAGTATCTGCCCTTAACAGAGAGATGGCACTCTAAGGGTGGTGGTTGGTTTGGTTTATGTTTTAGCCTAGAACCTTCAACTCCCCAAAAGTGCGAGAACTTCAAGTTCTTTGGACAAATGTAAGCCTTTTGGGCTGTAAGAGCTGAAAACCTCAAGTTGTTTAAAACAAAAAAATGTAGAAAACTAGAACCTAAGAAGATTGAAGTTCTTAAATAGTTACTTTTGATAACTGAGATATTTTGACTGTATTTCAAATACATCAGGCAGAGCTTCACAGAAAGCACCGAAGGACAGCAAACCTGACATCTTTCAGAAAAGAATGTTACTCCCCAAATCAGCTGGCAGGAGTGTTACATTGGAAAAATCTGGAAATGGCTGGGAGGTGAGAAAGCATAAGAGAAGGTGCTGAGTTTGATAGTTGTTCTTGTTTTCTGGTTCTGCTGTTCGGAGATTACTTTATTCTGAATAATACATTTCATCTTTGCAAGACAGCTTCTCCCACTGTCTCAGACAGAGTGATGGGCTTCACTCGCAAGACAGAAGCAGCAACATCTGTAAATGCTGTTAGACAATGACTTAACAAAACTTCATGGCTCAGGACAGTGGTTTAACAAGATTCAGTGGCAAGGTACATGTCAGTATTTAGTGCCCAGAGAACAAGGTCAGAGAGAACTGCAAGAGAGATCTTTTCATTGAGTCATGAGGTTCAGAGAGGAGTCTGGGTGCAGCTGGATCCAGACTTAGTCCTGGTCTTGGTCAATGGTTTATGTCTAAAGGATTGTGTATGTGCAGTCAGTCTTTTTATCGCTTAGCTAATGTTTGTGTTTCTGAATGCCTAGTCCCAGTTCAATTACTGAGTATCTGATGTGATAAGGATTGTCTCAGCCTGGAGGAGTAATCTTGAGGGGCATCCCTACCCGAGGGGAGATCCTTGCTGCCACGCAGGAGAGCTCAGGGCTGGACTGTTGGCTATTTATTGGCCAAGATGACTAATAGTCATATTTGCATTCCAGTTGTGCTCTGGTTGGTGCATGCTCCACTACCCCTCAGCTGCTGAGAAGGATTTATGGCCCTTGGCTGCTGTGTTGTCTGTCTCCCCAGAGCCCAACTTGGGTCTAGCCACCAGGACTGCCACCAAGAGCTACTGCTTGAACAGAACAGAGGAGCAAGCACACCAGCACACCTGCCCAATCATGGTGTGAAATTACATGCTAATGTTTTTTTCTAATATCATTTAACCGCCATAAAACAGATCGTAAAAGTACATTTTAGTAGCGTGACCATATTGTAAGATTGGATGGGTGAAGGTGATGAACTATAAAAGAATAAGCCTTTGTTTAAATGCATATATCTCTTCGTAATGAGCAGAATTAGCAAGGGAAATTACATAAAACGAATGACAGTTAAATAGATTTTTGTTCAAGTCTGATAAAATTATTTTCCGGTTGTGAAGTCTCTCCTTTCAACTAAAGCATGGTACACTTGGGATTTATTTTCAAATTGGCAATCAGAAATGAGAAACATGAAGGGATACATTTTCTGCATGATTAGTGGGAGGTATGCAAACAAATCCTATTATTTCTTAGTGGGATTAGAGCACATACCTTCCATGCGCTGCTTTGAAGAATTCCCTTTAAATATTCTTCCAGACTTCCAGCTGAAAAAATAGCTGTAATTGTAAATTTGGTAGAAGGGAAGAGTTTGGGATGTAGCTGGTTTACATATGCCTAAAAAGCATATAAAAATCGGCTAGTAATTATGGAGAAGTAAGGTAAAATAACCCTGACCTATATAACTACCTCTCTTTTAACTAGCGATGTTTCTTAGGTTTCTCTTTGCGTTGTCCAGAGATATCTGTTGACTGAACATGGAGTTCAGCAGGCTTGAATGAGTCTTCTGCACTGCCTAGAGCCAATACAGCTTTGATATCTTTGCTCAAGATTATGTATTTTCTTATCTAGTATAATTTAATTTTTTTCAGCTTGTGGAATTTCCAGTAGCTGAGCAGTAAATTGTTACTGAAACAAAAAATTGATCTTTACAAGATAGTTTTGTAGTGCTTGTGAAACTACTTTTAACCCTCTAATCCTAGTTTATGTTGATAATGTGATGTAAGATTGAAAATTATGTCTTATTTAAAGGCTTTTCATTAGTCCAGGGATGCCAGAGACAAGTTGTGTACCATTCATTTAAATTATTCATATCCTTTTACTTAGTAGCTAGTGGATTTCCACTAATGAAGTGTCAGTGGTTTACCATGGGACTGCTCCTTCCTGCTTCTCTGTTGGCTCAAAGCACAAATTTTGAGGTACATATGTGGCTGATTGAGCAAATTTAGGGTCGGGTAGGTGTGTTATCTTCAGCTCCACCACTGAAGTCAACTTTCTGCTCTCTAACAGACTTGCTCCTTCCAATGGGAAGGAAGCATAGATCACCCTTGTCACCAATTCAGAAGTTTTTGAAGCGTGTGGTTTAGTGTACCTTGGCCTGAAACCCATGGTGTCTTTGTGAACTTTGAGTTTTTTATGTCCTTATTATAAGGTTATACAATGCTTAGCAGCATGGGCATGCTATTCCCTCCATCCCCGATGAAAACGTAAGCTCCTTGGTGCTTTCCTGAATGTTTTAACTGTATGGCATGAATTAAATTGAAGGTTTTTTTTTTTAAGATGTGCGCCCACTGACTTTGCCGAATTGTCTGTCCTTTTGGGAAGAAAACAGCATAGGTTTGTATCATTTTCTGAAGAGCAAAAACGCAAGTGCCGGTTTATTCTCGTTTTTGTATAACCCGTGACAAGCCGTGACTTAGCACAGTGCTGTTTTTGTACCTCTGTTGGCTTCAGCAGTTCATTTTGTTTCCGTATGTTTTTTCAGTTCTCAGGATGGCTTACGTGATTCCCCCCTCAGCTCCATCTCCAGCAGTGACTATGAGAGTGTTTCTGTCACTACATGTAGTCTCTCCAGCGTATACGCTCTGAGGTAATGACATCACTTCGCAGTCAGATTTGACGGATGGTATTGACTCGTGCTTGGTTGAAAATTTTCATTGAATTGATCAAGTGACAGCAACACTTCTGAGTATTCTTCCTTTGGGACAATAGATGCCTTTTTTTTGTTTTGTTTTGTTTTTATCTAGCAGCTTTCTTCAGTGCTGTGACAATTGAGAGCCAACTATTTATGGAAAAGTTTTAATGCATACAGGGATCATTTGCATATGTCCATGACCTCACTTGTATTGGTCCATACAGCATGTCTTAGGAGGCACTTCAGGTCATAGCTTGAAAGGTAACAAATGCTTTTCTTAGCTAGGCCTTGGTTTTCTAGAAAACATGTTTTTTCCATTTTGTTTTGGCTAGTAAAATGTGGGAGTGTTGCAGTTAATAATTTAACTCACACTGTGCTGTTGGCCAAAATTATTGAGAGTGCTAGTTTGTATTCTTACCTTCTGAAACTGCATGAGAGGTTTAACTTTGGTTTTGTTCAAAGCACTTAATGAGAATCCTGCAGGAATGAAGTTTAGGGCAGAAAAATGTACCTAAAGCATAAATATCAGTTCTTTTTTCAGTGTTCACATAACACACATGTATGTGATGTGTTGCATACAGTGTATGCAGTAATGTTTTTACTCTGGTACAGACTTTGGCTGTTTTAGATCCTCCTCCACTGCCTTTTGTTCCCTCTTTTTTCCTCTGTTTGTCTCTACCCAGCACTTCATTTGAACTTTAGGAATTCCAAGTTTCATCTGCATTTGGAGATAAAAAGAGAAGGTAAAATGGCTTTTCTAATAGTGATAGATAAAATACTAAAAATGGTGGTTTTATAGGCTGTATCTATCTTCAAGCTGAGGGTTTTTTTAGTGTCATATATTTGAAACAAGGGCAGAAAGATGCAATGAAAACTGGTTTTCATTGTTTTAATTTTGGAATACATTTCCTTTCAACCGTTCTTCAAACCAAACCAAATTTTACCTGCCTGCAACAGCTGCCCTATTCTCAATACTGGATGCAGCAAAGCCTGTTTCACTCAGGGCTGTCGGAATGGGTGGTAGGAGTAGCCTCAGTTACTCTTCAGGAGCAGCTGGAGCAGTGAGAATAAGTCTTCATTAGGTGCACCACCTCTTCTCAAGGCCTTATGGTGCTGCCTTCATATGTCAGTGTTGCGGCTGCCTCTCTGTTGATGCTTAGGTAAATTAAAGTTTGATTTACAAGGCAGTATTTGTACACGTGCCTTTGTGCTCTTGTCCACTGAACTATAGCATTGTGTCATCTCTGGGTGGCTTGACAAAATCTAAGTGGCCTGTTTTTCTGCATCTGATTGATTACTAGAGATCTAGCTATTGTAGTTTGTGGTCCAGTAAAAATAGCTAAGTACCTGCTTGACTATAATATAGGAATTTCCCCTTTTGAAATACTTCGTTTAAACTCCTTTTAATGACTTATTTTAATGACATAAAAGAAGGGAAAAAAAAAAGAAATCTATCTGCTTCACAGTAGTATGTTCCTAGATCTGTGTGCATAGAAATGCAGTGTCCAGTACATGGAATTGCATTATATTTTAGAATATGTTATTTTTAAAGGGCCCTCCCCCCTTCTTTTATGTTGTGTTACCTGAAGAGTTTTACTGTCTATTAAACAACTTCTCTAGAGTTGCATTATTTGTTTACTACAACAAGCATGTTCCTTGCAGAGACAATCTCTAACATATTCCTTTCTGACATAGCTAAGTTCTCCATGATGGGTATTCAAAATAATACCGAAATTGGCTTTTGAGGTTTTCTTCTTCTTCTGACATATGCAATTTTAATGTACTTAATGTTTTGCTGTTTTCACCTAACAAGAATTAGAGATTGTATATAACCTTGTCAGTTTTATTTGAAAAGTAATTGGCTAAGCATAGAATTCTTGAAATACATTTATATGGCCTTTCAATGGCCAGTGAAACATAAACAACACCTTTGTAAATAATCAGTATCCATTTTCCAAATGGAGAACCAGGGAGAAAATTCTCACTCCTTGGATCCCAGAGCACCGTTCAACCCATGGGTCATTGTTTTCCATTTTGGTTTTTATTGGGAGGAAAAAGCTGTCAGGACTGTAAGGAGCCCTCTGGGACCGGTTAAAGAGGCTGTTCCAAGTCAGCCTGTGATTTACTGCCTTAGACATTTCTATCATCAGCCAACGCTGTGTGATTTCTTAGAGCTATATTCATCCCACCTAATTTTAGGCACCAAACTCCTAAATTTGGAGTTCCTGAAGGTTCCCCTTTTAGTCATTGGAGAACAGTGGAAGTCTCACTTAAGTGTATAATTAATTTGTTGAAATACGTCTGGGCTGAAGATTTTCAGTCATAAATGAGAACTATGCTTGCATACTTTGCTGACTGTTCACAGAGTAATTTGAAAAACACTTTAAAACTTTGCTAAATGTTGCTAGAGCACAAATTGGAGAAGAAATAGAGGTACAAAGGGCTTCTCAAATGGTTTTGCTAAGGTTGATGATTTCACTGGCACCTGATCTGTGCAGAAGATTCCTCTTTCTAGTCTCAAGAGGACTGATGGTCAGGAAGTTAAAAGTTCAGCCGAGTTCAGAAGATCATTTCTGGTAAAATGTTAATTAAGCAGTATCTGGACTTGAGATGCTCATACCAGTAGTCAGCTTGCTCAGCAAAGAATAAATGTGTTCTATGTATTTCAGAAAGTTTCAAAGAAACTGTGTTTTTGTACAAAGACGTCAAGAAGTTGTACATCAGTGTGACTGTGAAGTAATACTGGTGACTTGAGTAAAAATTGCCCTACAGCAGGGAAGTGGCAACTGACCCATTCAGAAAAAAAATCCCTCCAGTTTTTCCTTTTTAATGGTTCCTTTCCATAAATGTTATTTTGAGAACCATTTTTAGTATAACTATAACTTACCGGATCATAAACAGGCAGCTAATAAAATACATCTCTGAAATCTTATCCATTTCAGTGTTTGAAGTCGTAGTCATTTTTAAAAATAAATTGCAGGAGTTTGTCAGCTTTCAGTGTGTTTGAATTATTGGGCAAGATCCTGACATAGCCATTAATTTGGGTGGAAGCCTGTTGACCTGTGAACAGAATGAGAGGATTTGATATGCTTAAAGAATGGACCTAAGTTCTTTGAAAGACTGGAACTAGGACATGCAAGAAAAGTGTTGCTTTGAGAATGATGAGGAAAAGAAGAACAAGATAGTTACAAATACTTGATTTCACAACCTCATTGAAGTTTTTGGTGTAAGAGTAGCAAGGGAGGAAGAAATACTGATGAATTATCTATTTAAGCATTTGCTTGCTAGAGTAGGTGGTAAGCCATATTTCTTAATTTTAAGGTTATGACAAGCCAATAAATGATAGCCTTAAATATAAATAATAACTTTTAAAACTAACATTAATGGTATATTAGATGCCTTCTGCAGTCAACAGGCATTTATTCATTTAGATATGTCATTGCAGCTTAAACATTGGTGTTTTGTGGTATTTTTTCTACTGTTTTAGGCATTTACAAAAATTGGTGGTGAAGTTTTAGCTTGTTGGTTATGGTCTGTAAAAGGAGGTATCTGCAATGAATTGTGACTCACGTTTATGCCAAAACAGCGAGACTCTGCCAGCAATTAGAGTGGTACATTAATCTGGCTGTTTCCGTTCGAGTATCTGTGTGCGTGTGGGCAGATCCCAAGGTCACTGGCTTGCTGAACACAGTTGAAGCGTGTGGCTTACTGCATGTGTGTTTTGAGTATATCCCTGTTAGGATAAAGACGTACGTGAAACAAGACAGAGAAGGGTATCTTGGTATTTAGAATATGAAATCTCTTATATTTAACAACTGAAATTTTCATTACCTGCTGCAGAAACAGAGGGTGTTTTGCAGGAGACTTCTTGAAGCTGCCTTGCCAGTCCGTTCATGGAATCATACAGCAGCCCAGGTTGGAAGGGACCTCAAAAGATCATCTGGTTCAGTCAGTTGTGGGGAAATGAGCCTAGATGAGTTTATCTAGCACCTTGTTCAGCTGCATCTTGAAAACTGTCATCCAGGACGACTCTACCACATGCCTGGGGAGTTTGTTTCGGTGATGAACTGTTCTTAGCGTAAAATATTTCTTTGTTATATCAAGATGAAACCTCTCCTGGTGCAACTTTTCCTCTCCATGTGGCTCCTTGTGAAGAGTCAGCTTCCATTCTCTTCGTAGCCACTCTCTACATACTGTGGTACTGTGCTGAGGTTCCCTGTAACCTTGTCTTCTCCAGGGAATAAAACACCTAACTCCTTCAGTCTCTTCCCATAGGACAGGTTCTCTCCATCACCTTCACGGCCCTCCTTTGGATGCTGTCCAGTCTGTCTTTTCTTGAGCTGTGGGGATGAGAACTGGTCACAAGCAGTACTCCAGGTACAAGCGCTTGGTAGGTTGGGATGGTCACATCTCTCATCTCCGCTGATGGTGCCCCTGTGGGTGCATCCCAGCATCTGATTTGCCTTCATTGATGCAGCAGCTCCAGCAGGACTCCCGGGTCCCTTTCAGCAAGGGATCCAGCCTATACCAGGCTCTTTGGTGTCCTCACTGCTGCAGGACCTTGGACTTGTCCCTGTTAAGGTCCACACTGTTCTTGCCAACTCGGTCTTCCAGCCTGTCCTGGTCTGTGAGATGGCTTTTCCTTCTGGCACATCCACCTCGCCACCCAGTGTGGTGCCATCAGCAAACCTGGTGATGAATCTCATAATCCACATGGTTTACAGTGGTGATGAACAGTGTGTCCCAATGTCCATCCCTGGGACCTCCCACTTGTGGCAGGCTGGCAGCCCGAGTACAGACCATTGATCAGCACTCTGTCAGTGTGAGCTGTGAGCCAGTGTCTTGCCCATCTCTCAGCACAAGCAAAATCCTTACGGGTGGACAGTTTCTTACAAAAACAGGTTTTATCTCAGTGCTTCAAAAAGGATGCAAGAATGAAAAAGAACTAGGTAATTCACCAGGACTCTGAATTACAGAAGGAGAATTGAGTTCTTTCCTCTTGTGGTACAGAACTTACGCTATCAAAAGAACAGCAAAAATTACGTGCCCATAGGTTTCAGTAGCAACCACAACCACTGTGGGGATCTTGCAGACGATGGAGGACAACAAATTCATTAACCATGTAGTTTAACTGAAGTGTCAGCCTACCGGATGAGCTCCATCTTCAGTCCTCTGTCTTGCACTATCACCATTGTTAACCTGGTCAGGTTACATTGAAGCTATGCAAACTGACAGATTCATTCTGCGTTTACATTGGACATTGCCATTTTTGTTTTGATCAGTGCATTAATGGAGATATTCTTTCCCCCTTTTTTTTTCTGTAGAGCTCCTCTTTATGGAGACAGTGCTCATAACCAGAAAAAGGCTGTTAGTAATGGCTTTACATGTACTGTGGTGGAATCATGGAAATAAAGAGCTCAGTGAGAAGAGTTGTGGGAAGAGAAAGGGCTTTCTACCTTGAGCAAACCTGACTGATTTCCCAGTATAGATGCTCTTCCTGCCTAATGATTTTGAACTGCAAACTGTCTGTATATGTCTTGGGCACTGAGAGTCTGTGCTGCTTTGTACAGCTCTGTCACTCAAGCAGTGTGAGGGCACTGTTAGTACAACCATAAACAGGCTGCTGCGTACAGTCTTTTTGTTTTGCTGCCAAATCCCTTGCCCCAACAACCAGCTGAGCAGTACCAGCAAAACAAAAAAGTCAGCGCCGATGAGGTCTGTCAGCATTTGCTTATGATTTTAGTCAGCGAGACATATGTGACTGAAGCAGATGTCTCTAGGTTTTCACCGCCAGGATTCTTCTTGGTGTGTTTCATGCCTATCTTGTTCTTCACCCTGCAAGACAAAAAAAAATAAAAAATTAAATCTCAAAATGGTGCAGCATTTTCTAAGCTACAGCATTCCTTTCTAGGATATTCTACGAAGCATTTTATATTTTATGGATATCTTTGTCTTTAGTAACGAGTAACTGATGCAGATTTTGTTTTCTCAAGGAAAAACCCAGGCGCCTTGTTAACAAGTGCTCGTTACAGTGGGCAGGTGAAAATTCAGTTGCTGGAAGTTTTTTGGTCTTTCCCTATTAAAATCATAAACTTCATATTTTAGAGGCGTTAAAATGTTCAATGTGGTTGAAGTAAAGGTAGAATATATTGCTCTCTGTGTAAATCAAGTGAAATAGGACAACATTTTAAGCTGACTAGCATCAGTGGCAGAGGCAATAAGACTGTTCAAGCAAAATTGGTAGACACCCTAAAATTTGCCATTTGGGGGCTGTATTCCAAGTGGCTTATCAAGCATATTGTCTGGCTGGAGACTGGCACAAAGTGATCATAATGGGCCTGTGTTCTTCTTTCTACATAGCTCAGTCGTAATTTTCGGTTTTAGTAATTTGGCCACAATTATAATCATGTTCATTTTAGTGATGTGTAAAAAAATCTGTTGTTGAATGTCACTCAGTGTTCCCTGTGATACTAATAGAACAAAATTACTGGCTTTTAGAAATTAGATTTTATTTTACAGATTAGGGTTTTCTTCCCCACTAAAACCCTTAGAATAGCGTGTTTGGGAGTTTTGAGATCATGTGTAATTAAAATCACTATAGTAACTGCAGCTTTTGCAGAGTTTTTGACAATGTCTATGGATACATTGTAAAATCACAATTAGATTGGAGGCAAAAAGAGGATTTCCTATACTTACAACAGCACTGAAGGTGAAAAATCAAGAGAAAGCTTTCTTTTCTAATTAAAATTTTAAGTCTCCACCTAATACTTTAATTAGCTTTCCTTGACTTTGACTCCCACGTCTGGATATGGGATTCCTGTGGGATTCTCCTAGACCTTAGGATGCTTTAATGCTTCTGCCGCTTGTTCTGTATTGTTTTCTGAGCGATAGAAGAAATATGAAAATGCTGTGCTAATAAGTTTCCCCGTCCTCAGAGTTCCTCTTACTGGAGAATGTTTTTCAAGGCTGCTTCTCCATCTCCGTTTCTGCCTCACGCAGGAGTTGCAACTCAAGAGTGTATCTGCAGTAATTGGATGCTGAATTAATTCACTTGTTGCAGTGCCATGAAAAATAGTGGCTTGCATATCGCAGAGGACCTTGCTGAAGAGCTGTATGAAATTACTCTTTGCCCTTGGAAGTGTTCGTATCATGTATCCAGGTCCTGCCTGGCCTTGGTCAAGTGCTGGATCAGGTGTAAAGGCTGGGACTGATGGGTTTCTGTCTCTGTATCGGATCCCAGAGCTGATATTCCATACCTTTTCATCATAAAGTGCTATACTGTTTGTGGGTTTGACTTTCAGTTTTTCCAGTTCAGGATATATTTTTGAAGTTTAAATACTTCTTTGCTCTAATCTCATTTTATTTATCCTTTTGCAACGTGAGGGAATATTTGAGAGCTTTAAATGCATGTTTGATTAGAAGGAAGTGTTAGAAAAAAATGTCAGGGTGGAATTGAAAAAATCGTCGTAAAACCTAAGCAATATTCTAACTTCTTATGTTTTCCGTTTTTTTTTTCTTGAATTTTACCGTAACTTTTATCCCTTTTTGGTGTAAATTTTAAGAAAAGCAATAAATGTGGTACCTTGCAAGTATCTAACATTAAATGTGATGGTTAGAAAGCAGCCCTGTTGATTACTAATGCTCTGAAGTTGCTTGTTCATACGCACACTTACAGAAGTTTTATCTATAATGACCAAAGCAGCTATTTGGGAGAGAGCAGCGTTAAATCTGATAAATTCTGCACTGGTAATGTTGTTTATTTTAATTCCTATTTGAAATACTGCACCTTTGCATTCATCTGAAAACCCAGTCCAGGGTGATAATGAGTTTGAATAAGTTTGCCAGATAATGAGTTTGCCAGTTGTCCAGGCAAAATTTCTTAGAGCGGATCTGTTTAGGAAGATGCTGCTTTAACAGCTGTGGTTTTTGCAAAGTGCAAATGAGAATGCTCTAGAGTTGGAGGTTGGACAAGCTGAGAAGAGATTCAAGATGATGTTCTTCCAACAGAGTGGGCAGCTGCAGAAGCTGCCAGGGTATGGAGCAGAAGTTGTTGCTGTTGATTTCAAATTCAGCAGTCTTCAACGCTAAGGTTTTTTTCCTGACCAAAGATACCACTTTGGACACATGGCTAATCCTGTTAGCCAAATTCCTTATTTCAATTAGCCAACTTCAGCTTGCCCACAGGGGCAAAAGAAGCTAATGGGCTTCTGCAAATCTTGCAGTGTATGAAAAGCAATTCCCCCTGCTGAGGAGTTCAAAAGGTTGACAGCAGATGGGGCTTCTAGCACATGTCCCACTGTGAGTTGAGCTGGGCATTGCTAATACATGTGATAATATTGTCTAGTCAAGCCCAGTTCTTTTGGTGACTTCTAGCTAGAGGGATTTGCATGTTATTTGTTTCTCAAGACAAAGTTCTCAGGCCTTGGACATGCTTTAAGTGTGGGTTGGTTGGTAGGGCTGTTTTTCCTCCTCATTACCCTTTTCTCTTAAAACAGAGAGAAAATACCTACGGGTATTTTAAAACCCGTACATTTTAAAACCCTATTGACTTAATAAAATACAAGAGTTTAAAAGTCAGGAAATAAGGTTCTGCATTAAAGCTTTTTTTAGTTTGCTTTAAATGTAGCTTCTGGAGTCACTCTTTAAAACCTAGTCTTTAGTTAAATAAGTATATGCTATTACCCAAATAATAATATATGTTCTGGCTTGGGTTTAAATTACTCTAAAATTGATTTGTAGCCACCCCCTTCACTTAAAATAACTGTAAGAAGCCATTCCTTTCACAGGGTTTTTTTCCAACCATATTTAAACCAGCACATGTTAGAAACCAGCAGGTTTTGGCCTACTGTTTATTGTGTTTCTTGTGAGGTTATCCAAAAAGAAGTACTAGATGTACCGTACAGAACAGGATGGGAGGTAGTTTGGTTTTTTTCTTACTGATATGGAGTTATTTTCTCTTACCTAAACCCATATAATTTTCCTCTTGTTAGTCCTCATGTATGCAACCTTTGTCTTTCCCCAGCTATTGTGTTTGATCCTGTACATGACCTTTGAGTTTTTGTTTGCTATTTTTAGCAGATTGGAACCCAGAGTTGATGACAGCCTTATGAAGTAGAAAAGTAAGAGTAATAGCTTGGTTGACAGGTTAGTGGTGTGAGATCTCCACTTACAGCCTACACAAACATAAGTAGGAGCAATGTACCAGTTACTGAAGTAATTCTAGAAATTCTGTGCGAACAATAACAGAGATTTGCCTGCGAACATTTTGGACTTTTTGTTTGTTTGTTTGCCATAAGTATGAAAACATTCTAATGGGAGACATCGTTAAAGGTCACAGATTGGATAAAAGGTGTTTGTTGCTGATACTGTTCACGGAGCATAAGGTGGAGCTTGTGCTAAGTTCTGTATGAGCAAAAATGAAAGCCAGGAAGCTCATGATAATGTATCAAGAAATACTGTAAGAACTAGAATCTTCTAAATGTACTTAGGTATATAGGGAAATTCATGTACATGATATATCTATACATGTATATACCTTTAGTTACTCAAAACCTGTGGCATTGAATAATGGGCAGGGGAGATTTGTTAAGACCAAGTAGTGCAAATCAGCTGATGTCATTTAAGTCCAAGGAACTGCACTGTCTCAGAATTCTAAGGCAGTCTCTCACCAGTTTTGAATTGAACCCCTAATTTATATTAAAGAGTTGGGCTACTGTGGTTTATAACTGTTATGTCCTTCTATGTAGGACATCAGGAATGGGAAAAATCACAGAAAACCTTCTGCAGAGTTTTGGTTTAGGTGTTTCCTTACTGTAGGAGGGGCCTCCCCTGCTACTGTACAGCACATATGAAACTTTCCTGAAGAGCAGCGTGGTCTCAAAATGCATCTCTGGGTGATCTTCTGCATTGCAGTAGTACCGTTTAATATATATACATTTTTAATTCACTGTGACATAGATTCACAAGCTTTGATTTCACATTAAAGCAGGAAGGTGTTACCTGTTTTTGTTGCTAATAGTTGTGTCCTACTTCTGCCTGTGCTGTAGTTTGCTGGAGACTTCCAGAGCAAGTGAATAGGAATCCTGATGTCCCGGGTATTTGTATAATATAAATGGCAAGGGTAGTGGCTGAATTCTGTATCAACACTTTTCTAGTAAACATTTGTAGTATTGCTCATAGAACTTCTAAGAGTTTTGGTTTTACATGTGGTTGGGATGAACTCGGCTGAAATTTGAGCCCTCTCTTTTTAAAGGCACCACTGACAATCTTCTGAAATCTATTCCTGAAAATTATTTGTAATTGAAGACCTTGTCTGAAATCAGAGACTTAAAGGGTGGTCTTACTTTCCTTTTAAATTTGGTGACATAATTGTATCATAGATTTCTGCTGAAGCCAGATGACCTTTAAGGACCCTTCCAACCCTAGCCATTCTCAGATTCTGTGGTGTGTAGTAGAATGAGTATGTTGGGTTTTCTCCTTTGCAAGTAGTGACCACCTATTGCTTTTGATCTAAGATTTTGAAAGACAAAGAAACAAAGGCAAACCACTTTTCTAAAAAAAAGATTTTTTTAGATTTGTTTAAAATTGTGATAATTCGGTTGACTCTTTCTATTCAACATATTTGATGCAGAGAGCTTTTAAATTCTTTTTATCTGTCCCTGCTGTATATTTAATGCATTATTAAGATACTCAAGAGGGTTTGTTTGTGAGTGATGACATTCTTTCAGAGAATCTCATACGTTCTGCAGTTGTTCAGAGCAGATTTCAGGTTTAAAGAACCAAATATTTCTAGACAAATTTGGAAGGAGACATCTGTGAGTGGTCACAGATTTCTGCAGCTGTTGACTGGTTTTTGAGCACAAATGTAAAGTACTTAAATTTGGACCAGTTTTGAATCAATTTACTTTGGTTGTTCAGTTTTAGACCTTGCTGCTTTTACTGTTCTTGGATGAGTGTCAATGACCAAAAAATGCAGCACAAAGCCTACAGCACCAGAGATGGTTACCTAAAACATCTGGCCTCTTCTGAAAATGTCAGTCGTAACCTTCTTGTGCCACAGCCCTGTTTCCCTTTCTGTACTGACACTGCTGCTTAACCTGGCTCACGAGTATCCTTTGGAGTGTCAAAGCTGTAAAGCAGATTGTTTTCACTGGTGAAAATTGATGTTGTGTACAATTACATTATTGCTTGTACATATTTGATTACTTTTCACAGTCAAGCCTTGAGACCAGGCAACCGTTTTAGAGATACATCTTGAAAGTCTCAATAGAGTCTTAATACTCTTTTAAATGTGGAAAAGGAAGCGGAATTTTAAAATGCGTAGATGGTGACCAAGTAAAGCAAAAGGCTAATTCATTGTATCTACCAAACGGTTCCTTTTTAAGGTACAAGCAGGTTTACTGTTTGAAATCAACCTTTGATACAACATCTGATTTCTTTATATTCGTCTTCAGATATGTTAACTTTGCAATTTTTTTACAGTCTGAAAAAGAAACGCATGATAAGCATGGTGTATATGATAAACATTTCACAAGGGGAGTTCCATGCATATCTTGGTCTTACCTCTTCAATTCCTTGGGTGTTTCAGGGTTCCCTTCAAACCAAGAAGTTGAGAGCATAAGGACTTGTCTCTAACAGCAGGATGGGTATTTGTATTCTGCACGTACTGGCTGTGAAACTTGCCAGGTCTGAGTGTTGTCTGACGTTAATGAAAAGCTTCCTACACATCTGGTATCAGCTGGGAATGTTGAGCCCAATTATGCATGTTAGATAAGTCACATAGGAAGGGTATTCCTTATAGAACTCAAAACAAAGCTGAACTCTGTAGATCAAATTTCAGGGTTTTTTATGTAATATCAATTAAAAAGTTATGAGAATCTATTGCACAGATGGAATCATTGCTGTTTGGGATACTCTTACAAAAAATCCTGACTCTTCGGCTGTTTATCTGAAAAAATTGCAATGTTTTTGTTGCTGCAGTATTTCTGACTGGTTCTACAATATTAATTTTCTGGCTACATTCTTTAACAGCAAGATGTATTTTAAAGTAAAGAACAGATGGTCACTAGTCATTCTTTGAGAGTCACTCCTCTAAATCTGATTTGGTTGTGTTGGCAAAGACAGAGTAATTGTTTCTAACTCTGCAGCAATTCTTAAGTCCAGTTTTAAATTATTCGGGAGCGTTCACTTTGTTCTTTGCAGTGGCACAATTAATCCCAGGTACAAAATATCCTCTTTTCTGAACTTCCTCTGTGTGGATATTCTGCTTTACATATGACTGTGCATATGAACACATATTATAAATGTAAGTGTGCATACGTGCTGGCCACCCATCTCACAGTGCTGAAGCAATTTGTGTGTGCTCTGTGCTAGGGATTTTGAGGACAAAACAGTTCCAGACAGTCTTGTGGTGACATGACCAGTCTTAATGACACAGCACAAAATCTAACAGAATAGTCTAGCACAGAAGTAGGTCAGACCACATTCCCTGAAGGGAGTAGGTAAAACTGCGTTCCTCCCATTTGGAGGAGACTGAAAAAGGCAAACATGATTATTAAAATTGGTCAGAATGGGCCTTTCTTCCTTTCTGCAAAATGTGAAAGGACATAGTAGTTTATATCCTTGAAAAGCACTCTTCACAGCTCTCTGCCCACTTAACACCTAACATCGAAATATTGCTTCAGCTGTGATTTGGAGGGAAGAGTCATCCTTGAATCAGTCCCTGCTTTCCCCTGCACTAAGGTTTTTGTGTATTCAACGAGACCATTGTACTGGGGTTATGTAACTACACAGGCTGCATTTGGCTGTGTCAGGAGGTCCATGCAATTTATGGCGCAAATGTGTATATCACTAAGAAAAATTCTGTTAAAAACCAAGAACAAAATAGAGCCTATTTGGCCATGTTACAAGGGAAAGTCCTTTACCTGTATATGAGAGTATTTGTGCGAGTAGGCAGCCCTTTAAGTGCACACCACTGCAAGCCAGGAATTGCTTCCTTGCTCTCACTGCCTTTCACATTATTCCTTCATAAACCATGTTCTCACATGACCTTCTCGTTGTCTTGAACACAGACCCTTCCACACTGACAGGCTTGCTGTTATAACATATATATATTATATCCTCTACGGAAAAGCAAAGACAAATTGAAAGACAGAATTCTCACTAAGTTCTCAGTGTCTTAAGTAAACTCAGTCAGTCATGGTGCTGCTGGAACTGTAAACATAGAAACAACATCTCTTTACAAGGATTTTCTTTCGTTAGTAGCAATAAGATACCACGAACAAAATGAGTCTCCTGCCAGCCTGCTCTTCACTCTGTGTCTGAAAGAATGGGAAGCCAGTTCAGGTACCGGTGCCACACATCTCCCATTGATATTTCTACCAATAACTGATCTGCAGTACTTACTTATTTTCAGTTCTATTCCCAGGTTCCTAAGGCTTTTAAGATTGCATAGCCTAATAAATTCATTTTTGCATTTCAAAGGATTACATGTGGGATCTACAGGTAGAATTTCAAAACTGTGTATTCTATAGAATTTTATTATAAGTAACTATAAATCTTACCTATGTACCTTATCCTGAAATAACTGTTCCTGCATAGATACAGCATCTGCAAGGTGGTAAATGTTTCTGCACTTTGCAAAAAGCAGATGGAAATGTGTTAGAAATTACTTTTGTTATACATGCTATTTATGCAGTTAGTAACTCTCTTTTTAGCACAGTAGTTGTCTGCAAAGTAAGGAGTGCTGGAGTTTTGGACAGCAAAAATGTGCTTATAAGTAAGATAGTCTACCTTTTTGTAATAATTGGCAATATGATTTTTTTTTCAATATGTGGAGAAAAATGGTTTACTGTTCCTTGTGTCTTTGAATGTAGTAGGGTAAGGAGGCTCATGTCTCCCTTGGTCAGCACAGTGAATTCTTAGGACTTCAGTGCAATTACATCCTGCGCTTTACTCCAATTTAAGGGCTTTTAAAGGCAAAGTTCTGCTTTTCCCCTAAGTATTTCCTTTTTTAAAGAAGACATCTTGATTTACGAATACTTTAATTCCTGTTATTTGAAGATTCCTACCAAATCTTCCCTGTGGTCTCAGGTTCTTTCAAGGTCCTCCATAAGAGGAATATGGTGGGGGGCTGGTGGTGAAGGTTTGGGAATGGCTGCCATCTGGTTTCCAAAGGAAAATTTAAGTTTTGGGTAGATGTTTGGGGACAAATGTATCTCTTTAGAGTTGATGAGCCATTCTTTTACAATAGTTTGACATTTCAGCAATTTCTACTTTACATTTGTAAGGGGACTAATCTACCTCTGTCCTGTGTAAATTGTATTTTATCACTCTTCTTCCCTTTTTTTTTTGGTCAGGTTATATTTAGATTCTATTCTTGCTATTTTAAGGTAGCATAATTCAGAATTTTCTTTTTTTTTTTTTCAAATTAATTTCCACATTAATAAATTTCTAAGTTGACTTCAGAACTGACCTTCACATTTTTCGGTGGATATTCCCCTTTAGGATTTTTGGTGGAGTTCTGTTCTCGGGACTGCGCTTTTAGAAGGAGCTAATATGAAAAATGGCACAGCACTTTGTAATAGCTAAGAGCAAATGCAATAAAATATAGACAAGTGATTTTTTGCTTGAAATTTTTTTGCAGCTGTGTCACAGAGTGAAAGTCAAATGTGGTGGTTGGTTGTATGCTGATTAACTTCAACAAGAATTTACAGCAATTAGTTCCAGTTTGCTGTAGAGTCTTGCCTGAGTCATAAATCCTTTAGGATTTGCTGAACATCCTGAACAACTGAGTGAAGATTTACATTACTTCTCTTTACATTATGTTTTTTCTCTGACAGCAGTTTAATGACAAGTTCTTGTTCTTCTGATGACATCGATCAGGAAGAAATCCAGCTGGCTCTGCAGGCTGCTAAAATTGCCACACGAGAGAAGATCAGATCTAGATTTCATGGCAGTAATGATCTCATTCACCGCCTTTTTGTCTGTATCTCAGGTATGAGAGTCGCCTTTTGTTCTGAATTTATAAACTATTCCTCTTTGGTTTGATTTTTTTTTTCGTTTTGGGGTTTTTTTTTCTTGGTGCATATGAAGTTCTGTGGTTTTGGGGCCTAAGCTGCAGTCTGATCTAGAAGGATCTGTTACCTGATGGGAACTTAGAGAATCAAAGATATAGAGATTTTAGACCTGCAACGATGAAGAGTTTGGACATGTCTCAGGTTCGATTTCAAAGTACTTCCTTTTTCGTGGTGATGCCCTGTTGTGTTCAAGGAAGGAAATTTGATACAACAGTTCTATTTTGATGCAAAAAGAATCTCTCAGTATTTCCTGCCAAAGAATAAGGAAGATATGTATTGACCTGCAGGTACCATAAAGACCGGAATGTAACTTGGCTGTTATGGAGAGTTAGTGTAATTAAATGTTCAGTTTTTATTCCTGATGTGAGCCAGTGATCCCCTAAAGATAAGTGGGACCATTACTGGTAGCAGCAGGCAGATGTAAGTACTTTTTTTAAGGATGGTCTGGTCCAGTAATGGTTTGCCCATCTTCTCAAACTCCTTAGGTGTTGCTGACCAGCTGCAGACAAACTATGCTAGTGATCTGAGAAGTATCCTCAAGACTCTGTTTGAAGTTATGGCAACCAAACCTGAAACAGAAGACAAGGAAAAGCAGAAGAAAGGTAAGGAGATCTCTAGTGAATTTCTGCTGATAGCCCAGTGGGGATCCATGAACTGTTTGACAAGAATTCCCTTAACATATTGTTATTCTTTTGACAGGACTCACTGTACAGTGATTTGACCTAAGTTTAAAAGAAGTCAAGGAAACAGACTGTCCACAGGTTGAAGTCACTGCAAGTGTAGGCACACAGGAGTATGTCTTAAGGCAAATACTGGAGAGTTAAAGCCTTCAGAGTGCAGCTGCTGTTTCCATATTCCTACGTGTGACAGCAGCACAGTGTTTGTAGCCCACAAAGTCATAATAATGTGTGTGGGGATTGGAGTGCAGAGATTTATTTTGTTCCCCCAGTATTGTTTGACACGGGGTACATTTTGAGTTACCAAAGAGCACACCATAAGATGAGAATGTTCAGGAAGATGCTGAAATCTGTCCTGCCTTGAAGAAATTAAAGAATTGGCTACGAAACAGAAAAATACCCACATTTCAATCCTAGATAATTGAAATAATGGAACCAGAACTAGATTATGAGTCAAGGACAGATTTTTTTTTCTCTTTCTGTGACCATTTTGATTATTTCTTTTTCAAAGTGGCAGGTCTGCTTAAACTTACCTAAAAATAACCATGTGATCCCAGCAAGACTGCCATTACCTTTGCCCTTTGTTATGATTAGAACGATCAGCGCCTGAAGGTGATCAGAGCTCTCTTTTTTCTTCCCTTCCTTTCCTCTTGATTGAAAACTTTTCTTTCTCTTTCTCCCAGTTTCATTTGAAAGCGTTGAGGATGTACGTGGCATACTTAGTTAGAAGTTGGATCGAGTTAGCAGAAAAACCTCCAATCCAACCCAACTCTGCAGTGGGATAATGCACAAGATGCATTACAGTCCTCTGCTCTTGTGCTTGAAACTTCCAGAACAGTTTCATGGTGGCAGCACGTCATGATGTGAAGAGACCTTTTTTTTCATTGTAAAAACAATAAATAAATGGGGTTAGACAGAATTGCTAAAAAGAGAATAGAATTGCTCCTGAACATTCAAATAGGAGTAATAAAGAAACTGGAGATGTAAAGAATCATCATTGGGAAATATATATTAGTCAATAGTACTTGGCTGGATATGTAATTTCTAATGGATGAACTCTTGCATTAAAAAAGATGACCTTGACAGAAATAAGCATAAACAAAATGAGGAAATAAGAGTCAGGGACTTTTGGAATGAAGCTTCTCTTTGATACATATGATTTGATGTGTGTGATTCACCTCGTTTTTCTCATAATGTACTTCTTTAAAAGGATCTAAGAGAATTGGAAAATAAAGTGTAGAATGCAGCTAAACTACCAGAAGTAAGAGGACTGCATGTCCTGTAGTAACATCATCTTTCATTTCTGTCATCCTTACAAAGAAGAATAGAGAAGACTTTTAAATCTGTTTGTGTCAGGGTAAGGAAAAATTAAGAAGTCTAAGAAAGTACACAGAGGTGCTCCTGTAGTCTAATCCCAGAAGTTCGAACATGAATCTTTCAAGTAAAAATTGAAAAAATAAGAATATGAGTACTTTTTGAATTGTTTTACAGTTAATCATGGTCTAAGGAATGCAGCATTGGAAGACTGTGCTTTATGTCAAGAAAGTATATCATCCTCAGAACTTGCAGCGAAAGCCAGAGATGGGGACTTTGAAGGTACTTTCTTCTTTCTGCGAATTAAAATGAGACAACACTGATGTATAAAAAGTGATCATTAAAATGAAAAGTCTTTTAACATTTGGCTCTGGAAAGTGAGTGTAAAATGTTGTCATAGTACATTTTAGAGAGAAAGTCAGATGATAAACTGAGCATATTTCTTTGGGTTTTTTTCTAACAGCCTCATGAAACTCTTATCTACAAATTGTCATATTCAGTATGAATTCCTCTGTATCAGTGGAGAAAGGGTCTGTATCGTAAAGGCTTTAATACAGTGGGTGATGCTACATCTGACAAGTCTCTGAGGGCTCTGTAAGATGCAAAGCTTGAGTAAGGTCTTCTTAGCCAAACCTGAAGAGGTTTTTATATCGTTTGCTGTACGTCAGAAGTGCTGCTTTTTCCCATGGTGAAAGTACCTTTCATATTTTCTTCATTTTTGTCTTTGATAAAAATATTTTGGTTCATGTTGTTCACCATATTGCTTCAAAGAAAAGGATAGTATTAGGTACATCTGCAGAGGTTGCTCGAATCTCGCTGAGTACATGGTAAGAGTGAAGAAAAGAGCATATGCAAGTCTCAGAGTTTTCATTGGGATTCAAGCATTCTGAAAACTCAGGAGTTGTTTCTGTTTTTTAATCTGAGCTGCTTCAGAGTTAGTTATGGACTAAAGCTCTAATATGGCAAGCGCAGTATAAAAAATGGATTAAAAGATATCAGAGGACTTGCAGTCAAAGAATAAGAAAAGAGAAAGTAGATGTATGAGATGGAGCAAACAAGAAAGCAATCAGCTTTGATCTTTAAGGCTAAGTGGTGGTTTCAGCACCAGGAGACCAATTATCAGCCCAGTAATCTCTGTGGCCAAGGAAGAAATAGGAGACAACCAAACAACTGTGAAACTGTATCTGAGCTTCCCAGAAATTCATGTGTGCAGTAATTTCCCTGTGCTTTAGAACTTTGATGTGTTGTTATGTATTTGTCCACATACACTACTGTCCTTCCAGTGAGATGTTGGGAATGAGGGATGACTGAGAACTGAGTGTGTGTCTCTGTCTCTGCTTGTGTGTGGAGGGTGGTGACCAACAGAAAGGAAATACTGGTTCATGTCCTTTGTAATAAAGATCAGAAATCACAGGGAGAGAAAAAGACCTCTCAAAGATTAGATTTTAGAGTAATACTACATATTTATAACTTATTTCGTGCTTATGTAAAACCCATAGTTTGCTTGCTTACCCTTCTTCTGAAGCTGCAGGCTAAAGGATCTAATCTATTTACACCAGTAGGGCCAGTTCATGTATAATGCACTGTAGAAATATTATCTCTTCTGGAGGAAGATGATTTGGAGGCAGATAAAGAACTATTCAGTAGTAATTTTAATTGATTTTTCTATTGTGCTGTAATTCAGAATGTCACAGAAGGTGCAGTAAAGAACAAATCTTTAAGGAAAATCCTTACCATGTATAGGCTGTATTGGAAAAGAATGCAAGAGATTATTCATTCTCTACAATTTCAATTCTTATTTTGTTTTGAATCGATGCCTGATGCTGGCAGTGAATTTGACTTACAGAACTTGAAAGCAAGTTATTCTAAACTGCAGGATGCTAAATAACCTTCTCACAGTGGATGTACATTTTGTCACAGCCAAGTCACTTCACTTCCCTGGCATGTTATTCAGCTTTTAGGGTTCCTCAGCCGTTCATGGCAGCCTCTATTGGCACGCAGAGTGTTTTATGTTTGGAGAAGTGCAGCCTATGACTTGGGGTGTTATTTATTGAAGCAGAGGAGAACAGTCTGGGTACTTAGGTGATGTTATGGCCACATAGGAGTGTGGTAAAGGCAGATCTTGGGAGTTACAAGAGCTCCTGCATTGTCAGTGAGCCCAGGCAGTGTCAATCAGTTATGTCCCTGCCCTATGCGAGTGGCAAAACTCAATCTGTAGTATTAACAGCATGTGCAGATAACTACAACAGAAACAGCCACTGCCTGCAGCCTTTGTCCTGAAGTAGCAGGTGTTTTACATGTGCCTGCATGGTAGAAAGCAGAGCCTTGTGGGATAACCAAGTCCCTTTTGAATAAGTAGACGTGGATGTCAGAATGAGCACATTGTGCCAGTGCTTTCCCATGCTAACACGGGAACTCTCTCAAGAGGGCCAGATAGCCAATGGTCCTGCAGGAGCTCTGCTCTTGGCAGCTGCACTGGGTCACTGGGAAGGCTCGGGCATGTCCTGCATCAGTCTCCTTGCAGGCTTTCTCAGGGAGCCTTCCTGGGCTCGTGTGTAAGTGGTTATGCTGCAAGCACGTACTTGCACAGCTCTTCTGACCGTGTAAACTGGCGAGTGTGGTCTGCTGTTGCTTGGCCTTCAGACTTGCTGATGGGGAGGAATTTCCTGTATCCCAAGGAGACTGAGGGTGCTGGGGAGGACACAAATGAGCCTCACATTCCAAATCAGAGCAAGTCACAGAAGGTCTTCAAAGAGGGATATCCAAACTGGGTCGATTTGTTGAATTTGTGAGAACTGTAAGAACACCCATTCTATCCCCTTCCTTCCAATCATTCCAGACCCCTGTCCCTTAAGGTCGCAAGTTGTCATTGTAACACTGCATAAACTTCTTTCCTGCTGAGGCATGCGGTGTTAGCTAATAATGCACATGGTTTTGCTACCCCTAAGGCATTCAGCGTGAGGCATGAACTTGCAGCGGGGTTTTCATGTCAGAAGCCATATGCCTTTTCCCCCTTATAACACCTTCCCACGTACCTCATTTTTGGTGGCCACTGTGGAAGGAACAGCCCCTGACTTTGGGTGATGTTTGGGTGGAGGTGGAAGACGTCGGGCGTTTAAGGCAACCTCTGCTGCATGAACATTGTGTCCTATTTCTTGCAGCAAGCCTGGTGGGTTGGTCCTCCAGGCCAAATCTGGGCCACAGGCCACCAAGAATACAGGAGTATACCACAGTTATCACTGCAAATGGATTCAACACAAAGTCTGGGGAGCATTGCACCAATCTGTTGACATCATCGCATCCTAAATTAATTACATCCTCTTGTACATCATTTCTAAACCTCAGGTCACTCAGTTATTTCAGCTGGAACTGAAAACAATTTAAAGCAAAGGAGCGCGTCATCAGCTCCTCCGTTTTGCCATTGTGGCAGAACATGAGCATGTATCAAATGGAGAAGGTCCAGGAAGCTTCCTGCCAGGAAAGCTCTTTCCGATTATCAAGTAAATCCCTTCAACCAAAAATACTGAATGTTTAAGATTGTATTCAATCAATGGTGATTAAAAAAAAGGGAAAGCAAGCCCAGCGACCTGAACAAATAAATGGTTTTAAGATTCTGCTGAAGGTTTCAGCCTCTACTCAGATTATGAAGATGAATCACTTGTTTTGTCAGATTTTTCATTCTTATTGTATATAAAACCCACCAGCTGGTCTGGGTCATAAAACAAATAGGAATGTTTATTATGAGCCAGCTGACATTGGCAGAGGTATAAGAGTTAAATCCTGTGACCTCCTGAAGGTTGAAATACAATAAACTGCAGATTAATTGGCATTCCAAAACAAAAGCATTTTTGAAAATACAGATGAGTCTATAGTGTGTTATCTTTGCTGTTCTAATGCTCTAAGGTTTTTTTCAAGGAAGCACATGCATTTCTGTTTCAAAGAACATAAAAAGCACTATATACTTAAAGGGAGAGAATGTAAAACAAATTAATTTATATTTTCCTATACTAGAAGACTAATTTATGCAATATTCCATAAATAATTTTTAGATTTCCTAAAATTTCTTGCCCTGGTTGTCTGACAGAGGTGATGGCCAGTGGAGACAAAGTTCTGTGTATAAACTCAAAGCAAATTGTAGAGGCAGATGCTCAGAATGAAGCAGGTTGGGCTCTTTGCTGCCAGTGGTGCTTGCTCTGTATTGCAGTAACAGCAGAAGTGGGGCCTGTGTCCTGGGAACTTTCATGGTACTGCCTTTCTCCCTGTGCCCTGGTGAGCTAAAAGCCAGCACAGGGAGAACATTATTGGGAAGCTCCTGATCCCCAGCGTGGACAGACCACTGATAGATGATAAAATGACCAAGAGGTTTGCATGGGACTGAGTGAGCAGCATGAGTCACATACAGAGCTACAGGAAACCTCCACGTTTGAAAATGTAAGAAAACTCCTCTTAGTTAACCTAGTATAAATGCATCGCTGCCAGGACAGACCTGTGTCATTCTTAATATGTAGTACAGTTTAAAAAATACCAAATACTGGGGAAGTAGAAGTTTGATGTCTTGCTGCCATTTATGCATCTGTGATCATATTTCTAGCCCCGACAGAAAATCTGCTTCGTATTTGCCAGCAGATTCCCATATATTTATATATACATAGATGTACACTCACACAGGGTAACATCTTAATTTTTTTGTCTTCATAAATATCTCTATGTTTTATCAATTTTTAAATGTGATTGAGCATAAATCCCTGCTCACCATATTTGGGAGCATTATGTTATCCTTGTGAGCTTGAATTTGGCAAATCTGAGTTTGACCACACATGTTGAAGGATTGATCTGTTGCAGCTGGGGGAATGTGAACATTTTCCATCATCCATTTCATTAAGTTAAAGACTGGCTAAGAAAGTGAGTTACGCTTCTTATCTAAGAATAAGCAAGAGACGTCTAGAAATCTAAATATTTTTCTCAAGGGAAACCAGAAAGCATTACGAAGCTCTTGGTGCTCCGTGAAAATACCTGGTGTAGCATCTCAGCTCTCTCTGCAACGATACCTGCATTTTCATGGCTGTGGAGGTCTGGGTCGGCTCCCTGCCAAGCCAACACAGAGACCTGATGTCCTCCAAGCACACGAAAGGAAGAAGAGAGGGAGGAAACCCTCCTGTCTTATATATACCCCTACGTGAAGGAATGGTGTGGAATACTTTCTTAGCTATGACCCTCTTACCAGGGAAGGCCTAGACCAAAACCAAGAAAACTAAACCACCACAATTCCTTATCCCTTTAGCATCTGTACAGAAGTGCCTTGCTTGCTACCACCGAGTTACAACTCCAGACCTAATGGGTTTGCTGTGGCTGCCAGTCCAAATCCCTGTTTGTGCCAAGTGGTGTTACCACCTGTTTGCTGCACAACAGCAGACTATTTCTGCCTGATCCCTTCCAGCCCACCCACTTCTGTCCAGTCACAAGCCCTGACTGCTCTCCAACCAGTGGCACAAGCACAATTCTGTAGTTTGTCGTCCCCAGACTCAAGATCTTGTTGCAGTCAGGGTCAAAAAAACCCACCCGTGCTCCTGTATGAGCAGAATCTAATCAGCATGTCTCTAGAATTAGCTGTGAGTCCCTGCTGAATGCTTCAGTTTTTCTTTTGTCTTCTCTGCACCCACGGTAACTATTATTTTTAATAATGACCAGCAACACTTTCTAAATGAAAGAAGTTAAATTGTTGCACGGTTCAGTGGCCAAACATGTTCTGTCCACATAACTTTTTACTTTTCCCTTACTCAGCAGCTCAGCTTACACTGTGCGAGAGAAGAATCAAATTTCCATATGGAGGCAATGTTTTATAATCAACTGAACATATTTAATCATGCATGTAGAATTACAGGATTTTTACGGGTTTTAGGTTGTAGTGCAGTAATTTGATCTGACTTAGGTTTTAAGAACTGGCTCAGAGCCTTTTCCCTTCTCAAAGGCTATCCCTCTGTTGGCAGTGCGTGGAGCTTGTTGAGACTTCTATGTGGTACTTAGGGGAAAACCTCCCAGAAGTACTGTAAAGCACAGGCTTGTTCAGCTCCATAATGTCATAGCTGGGATTTTGATTAGATTTGACACTTTTTGACCTAAAAATACATGTATTGAGTGTTCTGGTACAGAGCATGTAAATCTACACTATCACCTTTTTTCTATTTTATAATGGTTGGTAGCTCTTACAGAGAAGACTCCTAGTAATGGTTATATGGAGGATCCAAGTCTCTGGTCCATCAGATTTAAAGGAAAGAGTCGAACCATAACTCAATGGAAGTCAAGTGTTTTCTGTGAGAGTTGTTCCATTTTTTGTAAGCAATTATTTTGCCCAAAGAATTAATTGCCGACAGTGTACCTGGACAGAGTGAACACAGGCCACCATAACTCATGGACATGTTGAATCAGGCAGAGCAGAGGCTTGAGCCTAGCTTTGCAAAGCTCCGTGCTCTGATGAAAGCGTTGTAGATTTGGATAGAAATTCTGTTCTAAGAAAGCTATTTGGCAAGACCTGATGCTAAGAGGTCTCTTTTCTCCCTCACCCCAAAATTTTCATCAAATAATGTTGTTTAAGCAGAAAATTGATTTTTATTGAAAAATTTCAAGGTGGTTGTAATCGACACTGAATCTACTGAGCAAGGGTAAATATTACTTCGGTAAAATTGCCTCTTGGAAGTCTTACATCCATGTCAGAGTTTGCCCAAAATTACGTGTGAGAATGGACAGAAAAGGTTCATCTTGGTGTGGCAGCTGAAGCGAGGGGTGAAGATAAGTCATCTTAGTTTTCTACTTTCCATCCTTAAAACTGTGAGAATTTACAATTCCTGTTTCATCAGGAGAGCAACAGCAAGCCCAGCTGGCCCTTTGCTCAGCTGTGAGGGTAACGCACCGTGACGGCTGCAGCCCTGTGAGTTCCACAGGCTGCTGGAGGAACAGCCCTCCGAAGGTTGGTTTGGTAGAAGCAGAATCAAGGTTTTCATGGTGTGCTCAGTCATCTAACACACTTCAGTGCAGGAGGAGGTTTACGTTAGGAACGCTGGATAAAAACAAAAGATGCAGGAAAGGGTCTTTTCTCTGAATTGTCTGGCCATAACACAAACACCACCACAGGTTTAGCGGCTGGTTTTCAGCAGGGAGCTGTGCTGTGCATGTTTCTACCAGAGTACAGATTTTTCTAGGCCTTCTGCAAGCCCCCACAGCTTTGGGGATTGTTTCCCTCCCCAGCCCGCTCTCTCGTGGCTCAGCACCACTAAATTAACTTAAGCTTTCTGGTCTGATGTTTCAATCCACTCTTGTTGATGGATCTGGGTCCAGGCTTTCCTCTTGTGCTCTGGGACAGAGAGATGCTCTCCTTGGTTTTCTAAGATTAGATGGGCCTGCATTAGGTCTACTGCACATAATTAAGCAAAATTAATTCACATGTGCTTTTTGACAGTTTACAGTATCGTGATTTTTTTCATCATGACTATGGTTTCCTTAAAGCTCCAGCATCCTGGATTTATGTGACTTCTAACGAGGGTAGAAAACACTTTTAGCTAATGAGGTGGCTTAGACATGTAATACTGAATTCTAAAAGCTACAACATAACATTAATAAAAAGACCGTAAAATTTCATGATTTATGAGAAATTGTAATGAAAGATTTTTGAATGGTTAAGAGCTGGGAATACTGTTTCTCCTTTTTAAATGTCTTTTTCAGTCTTCACACTATTTAATTTTATCTTGTGCCTTTTCCTTTCTTTAAACTTGTTTCTTATTGATTTAAATAGTTGTTTCTCTTCCTTTCTCTGCCTTCTTTTCTGTACATGCTTTTAATGTTTTCTTCTAAAATTTATTTCTATAGTCTGTCTCATTAATCCCTTCCTTCCCTTCCTCCTCCTCTTTGATGTTTGTGCTGTGGACTTCTTCATCCGTTTCCCAGCAGACTTCTCCAAACTCTCACTGCATGATAAAGCAGTGGGCCAATTAGCCCGTGAACGAGGTTTTCCCTCCCTTCCTTGTCCAAATCCCTGAAGCACAGGCAGATAATGCTTTAGAAACTGGATGTTTCTATTTTCCTCGGCATGCAGAGCTAATGGAGCAGCGTAGCCTGGAGAAGGACTATAGCATAAAAAGCCTATGGATGCAGTGCTGCTGCCCTGCTTCCAGCACATCTTCAGGCTCATGCTTGGGGCTTAATTTGTGTAGGGCGCTCTGCTCCTCGTATTGAAGCTTTATCCCCTCTTGAGAGTGCTCTTCAGAGAATATTTCAAAAACCTGTTCTATAAAAAGCCCAATGACTCAATCTCTAATACATGTAAGTCAGAAAGGCTGCTTCCGAGGTTGAGTTGAGAGGAGGCTGGTGAAGGGGACCAAGGGGTGGGATCCCGTTGTCGCTGGGGCTTCCGTGGGCTCAGAGAGACCAAGTCGTTCAGGACTTCATCCTCCCTGCCAGGGTGAGCACTTTGGCTCCAGCCCAGGATTGCATTTAATTTCTAAGTGCTTGCTCTCACAACTCTCTGTTTGCATTCAGTGCAAGGACTTTTCCAGTCACAGCTGGAAGCAAAGGCAGGGGTAATGGCCCTAAGTCCCCCCCCTTCAGATGTCATTTCAAGGCTGCACCGCCGCGTGGTTTCGCGCGAGACACTTCTCCCCTGATTTGTCCCTGCGCGCTGACTGATTGACTGTAGCTGGGCGGCGAGGATTAAAGCAATTGCATTGGTACAGCGCGTTGAATGTTAAAAGCCATTACATAACCGAGTGTTACTATTTGGGGGTGTGCTGCAGTGCAGCAGATCGTGGTGCAGGCGCTGGGGGTGCCGGGAGGGCGCTAAAGCCCTGCGGCAGCGGGGCACGGGGCTGGCAGCGTGGCCCCGTCACAGGGCACTCACTGTCCGGGGGAAAATGCGCCCTTTGGGTGCCCTTTGGCTCGTGCTACTGCCGCACGGATCGTGGGAATCGGCCGAGGTGACACCAGCAGGAGCCCCTCTGCTGTGGGAGAACCTTCTGTAGAGGGGGTTGTACTGTTCCTGTGCACCAAGCACCGCTAAGCTGTGAATTATTTTTTTAACGCACTTACAGAAACAAAGTTTGCAAATTAATTCGTCTGTCAGTCAAGTAACTCTGTAACCATGAGCTGTGGATTATATGATTATTACGAGTTTAAGGTTGTTGTTTGTCAAAATTTGCCATTTCTCATGGTCTGGAGTGTTTTTTTATTTGTTTTGCAATTACTCTTTTTATTTACCATGGAGACAAATCCATGCAAGATCAATTAAAAAGTAACTTCTCCAGCATTGCACTTCAAGGGCAACAACAGAAAAACGAGGGTGGAAGGGGAGAAGAAAAAACAACCCTGCCCCTCCACCCAAAAAGCCAAACCAACCAACCAATCCACCGAAGAAAAAAGTAAACAGCTGATAAGAAGGCTGTTGATGAGCTCCAGAGTCTTTGTGGTGGGACTGCATTACTTTATAACGTGTCTGGACTAATTGTGAGCTGAGGGAAGGAGAGATTATGGCTCTAGCTGCTGCAGAAGTTGCAGATCATATTGGCATGCTGCAGTGTGTACGGAAAGGGCCTGTGTTTTGTGGCTTTTCTGTGAACATCAACATCAGTAACTAGGTGAACATGGTAGCCCACACTACAATACATTTGATAAAGCATTGTGAGCAAAGGAGGCATCTACCAAACCTGCTTCCACCAGCTCTGCAGAGGGAGACCTGGTGGCTCAGAGCCTGAATAACTGCCTAAATTTTGCTGTCTTCGAAATCTGTGAGAATCAATGGATAGTTAAATCCCTGAAAATATAATCCACGTAGTTGAATGGCAGGTGACCGGTTCATTTGTTTTTTTTGTTTTGGGTCTCTGTGATAGCCCAAGGAACCTCCTGGTTGAAGAACACCAGGAAGCTCCAAGGTCATCAGGCTTGCTATGGTTTCAGATCAGAGATTTCTGTGGAAGTGGTACAAAATTTTCAAAATCAACATCATAAACTGGTGTTAGGAGCCAGTTTCACTGGGCAAGCTACATGTAGAAGCTGGGGAGGTTGCAGAGAGAGAAAAGAATTGGAAAGGAAAATTTCTTGGCTTCACTGTTGCTAATGCTTTGACTTAAGCTGGCAGTCCTACATCTCCCTGCTGCTGAAGGAAAGCCTGCCTTTGAAGTAGGAATCAGTAGCCCTGTGTCCCCATGGAATGTTTTCTGGAGAATTGTTCCCAGGGATGAGGTGAAGGCTTCTATGTGCAGTCTCCTTTGCTTCACCGCATCGGTCATTTCTCTGCACACTGACTTCTGGGTTTGATGGCTGGCCCTGTAGCTGTAACTTTTATCAGACCAGTTTGTTCACTAAGTGAAGGATTACTCCTTAAACTAGTTCAACTTCTAAAATAGTTTAGAGAAACCCATAAAAGCTGAGTCAAATTTTAAGTTACCTTTGTTTTTATTAATCTGCTTTTTGAGCGTTTCCTATATTGAATGCTATATCCTTTGTGCTTTTAATTTGACAAATGCTGCAGTGTGACAAACACATGAAAACTGGTCGTGGTTGTTTTTGAACAAAACAGTGGATTTTTCATTTAATTATCTTCTTTCTAACTGTAGCTGTAGCCCTGCTGAGCTCTGCATTAACTGCACCATATATTTTGTTGTTTGATAATACACTTCTTGTGGCAGGGATCTTGCTTGTCAGGTTTATAAATCAGCAATTGCATGGCTTGCAAACTGTAAATAATACTCAGAGAGAAGCTGTATACAGGGAACTTGGGTAAATACATCCAGTTTGTGTTGATCGTGTCCATAGATTCCTTCTGAACAGAACTTGGTTTGCCGTCCATTAGGTTTTTACCAACTTAATTAAGCAATCAACTATATAATTCCTACCTTGGTAATTCTAGACCCACTGAGGTCATGTCAGAAGTGAGCCCAATACCTTGTGCTTTGCCAAAACCAAATCATTTCCCTGCTTGTCTTTTATGGGAGGTTAGAGAGCTCACAGGAGACATAAAGGACTGAAACATGCTGTTCGTGATAATGGGCGAATTCTTTGCTAAGTCTTGTACACTCGATTTTGTGGGTTTGCTGTAGTTACTGTTGGCTTCCAGTAAGAGTACTAATAATTTAGCAGATGGTAATCAGGCCTCGGGTTTCTTACCTGTGAAGTTGCCTGCCTAATTGCAGAAAATCAGTTGGCCTTTCTGTAGGGAGGGCTGAAGAGACCGGGAATGATCTCAACCCTAAGCTTGTTTTGATGGCAAGTTGCATTGACAAAAACACCTGTGATTCAGCTCTGCTTTAATAGTCTCTTGTCTTTGTACTTTATTTTGCTGATCTTCTTTTCCCTGCCACTTGCATTTGACTAAGATATATTTTGTAAGTCCAAAGCTGGTGTGCACCATTTCGGTGCCTGCTGTGCTCTGCCCCGAGGTGGGTGCCTGGCAGAGAAGGGGGATGTTGAGCCCTTCCAGGCATCCTGAACTCACCCAGCTGCTGTTCCCAAAGCACCCTGAGAAACACAGATGAAAGCAGCTGCTGTTATATTTTACTCTCCCTACTTCCTTGAGGATCTGAATCATGTTTGGTTTTATTCCCTTTTGATTTATGTTCCCTTGTGTTGCTGTGTTTCTGACAGATCCTCCTGACTGGGTTCCAGATGAAGTCTGCAGCTACTGCACTGCATGCAAGGCTCCTTTCACAGTCATTCGCAGGAAACACCACTGTCGGAGCTGTGGCAAGGTAATGACTCCGTCAGACAGTGAGAAACTATCCACCAAACACAACAGCAAATTCATGTGTACCACAGAAACTCGGCTGCACGGCAAAACGCGTGAGCTTGGCCAGGGTTTTCAAGTCACAAGTGGTTTTGTGTGCCTCGGCTGCCATCTCTCAGCTCACATTCAGAAAGGGCTGGGGAGGGTTTTTGACTTCTCTACAGCAATAAACATTTGTCTGCTAAAGGCAGGATTCCCCGTTGAGATCCCGGAACACCCCCCACCCAAATGCAGAGTCCCTCTGGACTACTGCTGTAAGCTTCAACGAGCTGCAGCAGCCTGCACTGCCAGGGGTGATGCACACTCAGCTCCGGCTGCAGGGACAGCGTGTCCCTTGGCTTTCCTTCCACACCTTTGCAGGGTCACTGTGGTGTGTGGGGCTGCTGCTTTGCAGGTTTGTCAGGGAGGAAGAGGGAGCGAGGGAGAAAAAAGCAGTCATATACCTCAGGAAGCCAGAGATGTGCAATCCCATTTCACTTTGCTTGCTGTTGTACAAGTTAAAAAGGAAGAGGGTAGTGAAGATGCTTTCATTAACATTGTAGTGGTGTTGCAGGAGATAGTCACAAATATTCCCTTAGTCTTTCTTTAAAACCAGTGGAGAGAGATGTTTCTTTGCATCTCTGGTGGAGCTGCCTTCCCCTGTGACCTGCAGAGCTGGACAGGCCTGCTTTGGCTACTGTCAGTGCTGGGGCACCTGGATCAGAGAGGCTGAGCACGGCCAAAGAAACTGAAAACCGGGCTAGGAATTGCCTTTAGGGGCCTTCCACTTGCTGTGCTGAGGAGGGTGGTGGTGCCAACACAAAAAAGCCCAGCGCGTTCAATCATCTATCCCCTGTCTTGAAATCAATTTTGTACCATCCCAAAGGAACTGAAGTGAAATTTCCCCCTTTGTTTTTCAGATCTTCTGTTCCCGCTGTTCCTCCCACTCCGCTCCATTACCTCGTTATGGTCAGATGAAGCCTGTCCGTGTTTGCACTCACTGCTACATGTTCCATGTCACTCCTTTCTATAGTGACAGAGCCAGTATCTGACATATTAAACTACTGGTGTGTCTTCTGGAGTCTTACACGGACTGATATATTTGACCTAAGCCAAGAATTAATTTGAAAGAGGGGACCCTGTGAGGGCACGTAGGCTTTGACATCCATTATTATAAATTTTGTACAGTTTTTATTGCATTTTACTAAGCTGCTAAAGGGAAGTATGAAGCGTCTGTAGCTCCGAGGCTACAGGACAGTCTTCCATAAATTTATGACATTAATGTTACGATGCCATATGCAGAACAAATGCACTGTGTGGAAGGAAATAGGGCTCAGAGAATGGAACAAGCATTGCTGCTTATCTTACACACTAGGAACAGAGAGGCTGGTTAACTAGTCCATCCCCGCGGATCAATCCCAAGGCTTGGACGCTCCTGTGCCCACTGGAATACCAGCATGGCTGTGGGCATCAGCGCTCTCCCTTCTGCTGCAATTTAACTTCCTCATCACTAGATTTTTGCTACCTGTGCCAGGATGAATTGCAGCAAACCTATTCCAAATCCATATTCAATATTTGCAAAGTCAGAATTTCCCCCCCCCGTGAATCCCGTAGGAAGCACTGGAGGTCCTGAAGCAGAATATTTCCGTTGCCTTTCATTTACCGAGCAGAGCAATAACTCCAAGTTGTCTTCTGAAAATTTTTACAACTTCCAGGTCCGTATTTTGGAGTTTCGGGAGTATTTATAATCTGAATCGTTAATGCTAAATCCTGTTAATAAAAGCCTGATATGGAGCTTTGGTTTCTATATCAGCATTTAAAACTTAACAAACTTCAGAGGAAATAGTTACCAAATAAATGAATTAATATTAAAATAGATATTTTTGAAAGATTTTGGCAGCAAAATTCAATAGATCTTACAAATGATTTATCCCATACCGAGTTTTTTTAAATGGTTTTTAAAAGGCAAATATGTAATGAGATATCCAAAAGGTCCTACAGAACGGTCAGCCAGAGAAGGGTACTTGTTGTCCATATTTGGCAGAGTAACCATGTAAAATATTGCATACTGTTACTTCACTCATGCTAACAACTCAGAAGACATTTGTATTTATTTGAAACACCAGGGGAATAATTTTTATCTCCACTTGTAGAGGAAAGAAATAAGACTCACATGGATTCATGCTATGATCTTGCACAAACTATTTGCAGTAAGAGCTCCCTGAGCACTGAGGTTTCAAAGGCATTTGGACATGCTTTGAGTTGGCCACATGAAAAGCAAGACAGTGTGTGCTGTGGTTACAGAGGAAACGACATCAAGAGCTCTTTGCTGTGCCCCCTTTCCTGACTCGTGGTGTTACACGCTGTGTTTCAAAGATAAATACAAAAAAGGGTGAGAAAGCTGTTTGCAGTATCACGCTCGAGAAAGGTCATCATTCAAAATGATAAAGCAAAACTGGCCAGTGTTGATTTTTTTAAAATATAATTTGTTTTGTGGGGATGTTCCCTGTGTTCAGTGTTAATGAGCCATATAAGGGTACAGCAGTTTGGCACTACTGTCGTTTTGAATCAGATGAAACAGCTTCACTTAGTTTACGTGTAATGCACAAGCCTTATGATGCTGTTTGTAGACAATGTCAGCTACGATGTGTTATCCTCACCTTATTTATATTTTTTACTATTGTTACTGCCCTGAAATCCTTCCCATGAAATCCTTGAGTTGGAGTGTCTGCATTCACCAGAGTTTGGAAAGGCGTGGGGTTGGGTGATTGATGGGAGATGGGTAGTGTGGTGCAAGCAATGATACTTATTCAGGCTTAAATCTCAGGCTTCACATTGCAATGATTATTGCAGTTTTATTTTTAGGAAAAGAAAAAAAAACACAACAAATTTAATGCTTCTTTTATAGGATAAAAAAATTGCAACAAACTTCAATTGTGAAATAAATATGCACAAAAAGTTGCTTCTGTGGAAAAAAATCTTATTTAATGGACTGAATATTTATTTAAGCTTGTTTTTATTTTGTAAATGCTGTAATTCAGAATCATTTCCATAAATATGATATTTAAAGATCTCAGACACTATAGTTTCTTATGTAAATACAGACTCCTATTTCTCTTACTGAAAAGCACAATGACTATATCAATACTAATATACATCTGCCTCAAGGAAGACTTTCATCTTGTAATCTCTTCAAATAATTAAAGTGTCAGGACTTTCTACTTCCATGTGCTGGATTGCTCTTTCATTTCGGGGTCTGTTTACATGGAGTGACAGCTGCCATCCTGTCAAATAAACTGGCCTTAAGTCTCTCTCACTTTGCGAGTAACATGAAAGAAATGAGTTTAAGTTTGCAAATGGAAGTTGCCTGTACAGAGGAGGGATGGTAAGTCAAAACTGGTGTGCCAGCCTGTCACTTGGCATTGCCTTGTGCTATCTCTTGCCACCGGCTGCAAATCTCCCTTCCTGAAATACCTGGTGTCAGTGGCCACTCCACACATCAGGCACGTTTGATCTGCCTGTGTCACATCTGAATAATCTTTTCTGTGGGGGATACAAATCTGCAATGAAAACGGCGCTCCTTGGATCAACGTGCAGTTATCCTTAGGAAGCATAAATGCCCAGAGCTGCTTTGTTCTGCTCCTTGTATCAGATACAGCTGCTAAAGGTTTGATGAGAATTAATTTTCCTTTCCAGAGGACTTAATGCATGGCTTTGGGATGCCATTTCACTGAAAAAAACCATGACATGAGGTTCTCGGCTTCAGTGGTGCAGCAGTGGGAAAACTGTATGGGAAGCCTGCACACAAGTGTAAGGTTGCATTTGAATTAATATACATAATATTTATGGGCAAATAATGCTGCCTTAAGGCGTGTATGAATAAATGAGCAGTAGAAATTTATCCTAAAGGGACATTTTCATAAAAAAGGGCATTTCTTTTGTCTGGAACACAACATATTCCACAGCAGTTTTCCCTGCTGGGGATGCCACAATGGGAGTTAACAGGATAACAAGGTAAGAGCAACGTTGGCAAAGGTGGAAGTAATTCACCTGGTGCTGGACTCTTGTATGGCAGGTTCCTTCTGAATCACAGCTGTTTTCAAGGGGGAAAAAAAAATCCCTACAGTAAACTCTGAAGTGATCCTTTCTAGATCTGCACAGCTTTTTCTGCTCTGTCGGGTTTGCAAAAGCAGGTGGATATCAAGGCTCCCTCTGCAGTGAAAGGAACTTGAATAAAATACCTCTGCTTCCAGGGAATGCCTCTGTCCAGAACGCTCAAATATACTTAAAGGCTGTCACATGGCTTCTCAGTGAGGAGGAACCTGGGTGGAAGTGAGGGGTGAGGAATGACCTTTGTGTGTGTTGTCTAACCTGAGAAGAAGGAGGAGGAAAATGGACTGTGTGCCTGTGCCTGTACAGGAGTGGGGAGAGGTGAAAGATGAGCTTTGGAAGCAGGAGACTGACTGTAGGAAAGCTTCAAACACAGCCCCATCGCAGCCCTGCCTGGGAGCTGGAGGAAGCCACCGGCACTCTCAGCGCCTCGCTGAACTCGTCGTCAGTTCAAGCAAAGTCAAAGCTGCTGGGGCTGCATCCCTGGTTTCCGTGGCAACCCCCGATAGCATCTCCCCGCCAGTGCCAAGACTGCAGCACTCTGTTCCTGCACAGGCAGGCAGAGGCTTCTGCTTTCTGCTTCATCAGAGGGACTGGGATGGCTCAAACATCTTTATTTGTAACGAAGGTTTATGCTGCAAAGTCGGATGCTTAACTGGGAACTCTTATTTTCCAATGATAACATTTCACTGCGTTATGCTTTATTTATGTTGCTTGTCTGGAAGAAATCATCCCCGTGTGCGTCCTTTTGACTATTTCCAAGGGGGTTTTTAGCTCTTGTTCCTTCTCCTCTTTCACCCCTTACCCCACCCCATCACTCAGCTTTCCACTTCTGTTTGTGTACAAACCAGACTTATTCTGTGGCCTCCTTGGCTATCTTTCAGATAGTGAAATATCACACAACTCAAGGAGCTTTCATCTTTGTTCCTTCCTGATCTTGTCCTTCACGTTCCCAGGCACAGGCTTGTTTCAAACATTCATTTGGTATCCTTTTACCTGCAGGAGCATCCTGCCACTCAGGTCCTTCCTGGCTGCCTGAGCTGCCATGGGTCTTCCACCAAGGTGTTTAAAGTTCTGCAGTATTCCTTTACTTTGTGGAGGAGAAAGGACGGATCCAAACTCCCAGGTTTTAATAGCTGTTAGTAAATTATAGATAATGCCAAGACACTGATTTTTTTTTTTTCATTTGGCTTTTTTTTTTTCTTTCCTCTTAAACCAAAAAGTGGCAAAATATTAGGCCAGAAGGATGAAGAGGAGAAGACTTGTTATAGCAGATCTGGAAGTGTGAAGATGATGTTTTAATGAGGTAATTGCTCTCTTTGAAAACACGCTGTAACTGCGTGTGCTAGGAATGCTGGGGCTCATGCATAAAACAGACTGGGCAATTAGTCTTTCATGAACTCGTTTCATTTCTTGTTTTCACTAAACATGAAGGCTCTGAAGTGTAAAGTACGATTTTCCCTCATGTTTCACTCAAAGGTATGAAGCTGATTTGTCTTCTCAGTTTTTCTCAGCCACCAGCCCTCTGGGGCTCTGACTGAGCGTTTCTGCAGAAGAGAATATCCTGTGTCCAAAGTGCCGTAGCAACAGTGGGGTCTCCAGGCCTCCCATCCCTGAGGAGCAGTGAGGGGTGCCCGTGGGCACAAGGTGACTGCAGAGAGTGTCTGCTGTTCATGTCCAGGTGCTGAGCGATGCTGCTACGTGCTCCTCCTCATGAGCATCAGATGGTGTGACACAGCTGGGACACGAGGGACCACGGTGCCCAGGAACGGCACAACCAGCGGGCATTGAGCTGTAACCACCTCAGGTCCTACAGAGATTTGATTTTCTGAAAAGAACCCCATGCCAGGCACTCGCACCATTTAAGCAAGTAGCGAATTCCTGTCTTATTCTGGGAAGTCTTATTTATGTATTTTTGAACTTTTGAGGAGTTCTTCACAGAGCGATAAAACGTTGCTGTTACCACCGTGGCATTTTATTCACTGAGTTAATAAAAAAGGAAGAAAACAGCAGCAGGGAGGGTGCTTGAGGTGACTGCTTTCTAGGAAATATTTCAGCAGTGGTCAGCTTTCAGGTTTTTAGTTGGAATTAGGCTGTGGTTCTGAGGGGCTTGTTAGTACAGTGGAAGATGATGAGAAGACATAGTCCTGAATAGCATTTGTGCTGGCAATTTCTCTCTGGTGGTGTCCCGTAAAACACGCTAAAAATATTCACCTTTCTTAAAAGATGTGTCTGAAAATGATGCTTAAGTGCTTCAGCCTTTTTGGAGCATTCGGAGGAAGTCGTCCCTCATCCTTGCACGGCTGGGACACCGTGGGCTGTCCCAGTCAGATCTTGGTCCTCAGAAGTCACCTATCAGAAATATCAAGAGCAGTGAGACTGTCCTGGCTTTCTTACCAAAGGACCCGTACTGTACCATCTTCCTCAGTGTTTGGGGAGCCTCTGAAGTTAAATTTTGAGGCACTTGATAGTTAATTATTTTTTCTGGCCAAGACCATTTGTGATTGTTGCTTCACTAGCAGCTTTTCTGTTTGCGATGCAGAGTAAAGCCTGCTGGTTTTGGGTTGGTTTTGGTTTTTTAAATTGATTTCGCTTTCTTTGCCTTATCTGCAGAAAGCTGGAAATTAATAATTGAAGATATAAACAGAAAAATAATCACTTTTTCAAGTTCATAAATACATTTAAATGAAACTACCCTGTGATGCATTGACTCTCAAGCACTGGGAGATGGTACAGAAAAAAGTGAACCCCAAGTAGTTCAAGAGTCCTGTGTTTGGTCTCTGAACCATCTGCTTTTGTCTAGGAGGACCTGTGGCTCATGGAAAGGGAAATGTGGATGGATGATCTCTGGTGGAAATGGTCTCTCTAGTGGGGAACAAAAATGAAAAGTTTGAGCCAGGGATTGTAACTTATCTCTGTCTAGAAATCTTCCCTAATTTAAAAAAAGGAAAAAAAAAAGGAAATTGCTCTAATCTTCATGTAAAGAATGTTCAGATTAGAAAATTCAACTAATTTGGTCCAAGGGTGTTGCAACAGAATACAGAGCTCCCACAAATTTATTTGGTGACCCATTTTATGCCCTCCAATTGCCACATTTTTGAGAGTTTCTTTTAGGACAGAACATCAACCTTGCTTGGAGAGCAGAATAGGAAAACCTTGCCGAGCTGTCCTCCTGAAAGGTGGTTTTCTGTCATGTTTGCTCCTCAGATTCTGCTTTTGCCTTTTCTCGTACTTTTTTCTCTTTAAAGGAATGATATGGGAGTTAGACTCTAAACTGAGTCTCAGGGAAAATGCTTCCATATTTCTTTCCTGTAGGGAGCCTTTGAAACACGTCTGTGTCTACTGTCTGTCTCAAAAACATGCATTGTGACAACCTGAGGATGCAGAGCTGCATCCAGATGCTGCTCCACACAACTTTTTTCTTATACTGGAACAAAAGCAAAGTAGATGCTGCAGTAAAGAATCCAGAAATCAGGCTGGTGTAAAATGTGAAAGCTTAAGGGCATCTTAGCAAGAGACTCTTGATGGTGGTTACTGAAAATATCCAAGTAGAGAGGCAGCCTCTGTCAGGAGCCCACAGGTGAGGCAGCCCTTGGACCTGGCCGGGCTGGAGGGAGAAGCCAAGGAGCTGACAGCCTAAGGGACATTGCCCAAAGGGGGTTTTTTTCCCCCTATTGTTTTGCCAAAAGCAACTTCCAGGAGAAATGCAAGGTGTTGTCTTACCTACTGCATTGAGGGTATTTTCAAGGAGCTTGGAGAAACATCCACTGAGCGTGCTGCTTCTCTATTCCCACCCAGTGTTACAGAAATCCTGTACGTAGAGGGGACAGAGATGCTGTTGTTTCTGCTTGTTGGTTTTATATTTATTGTTTTTTTTCTGCTTGCTTGCTGCAGTAAGAAATGAAAGTGTTCACTTTTTGAAAATCTCAAATTCCCACTCATGCAAAAAATAATTCTCATAACATGATCTAATTACATAGTGAAAATAAATACAAATCGTTAAATCACATTAGGTTGGTTTTAAACAGAAAAGAAAAATATTAACCCCAAATCAAGCAATTACAAAAGTGCTTACTCTGAGAACAAACGGCTCGGAAAGCCATCGAGAATAACCAGCCCTCTGTGATAAAACCCTCTGCCCCAAGTGCCACTCCTGGAGGCTTTCCAGGGCCTTCCCAAGGTTCAGATGTTGTCACAGCATTAGCTGCCAGAGGAAGTTGGTTCTTGCCAAAAGGTATCTTCTTGGCTGATCTGTGCTCTCGTGCTGCTGGGGTTCAGTGCTGGCAGCTCCAGCAGCCTCTGCAGGGTTGCTTTTATTTGTGGTATTTATAAAACAGCTCAAGCACCTGGCAAAAAGAGGATGTAGCTGAACGGGGGAAGGTGTTGAGTGAGCATCCTGCTAAAAATGTTTCTGGTGTGTTTTGCTGTGAGGGAAAAGCCACAGGAGCGACTAAGGGATTGGAAATCTTTGGAGTTGCAATCTACTGAATGTATCAAAGAGAAGACTGATTGCAGAAATCCATCCGTGCCCTATAAATGCCTACACTGGGTGCACAGATCTGCAAGCTGAGCTCCACTGCTCACCTGGCAGGGGCCAGAAATTGAGCCAACTTGAACAAGAGAGACGAGACAATTCTCATGTGGATAGCCAGCTGTTGAACTGTGAGTTAATAGTTGTGATGGACTCTGCCTATGATCACAAGTATTTCTACATCAGATGCTTCCTACAGGTGCAGCAGTTCAGCCACCTGTGTTGGGACTAAGGCAGAAATGAGCTCTCAGTGAGGCTGTCCTGTGCCAGAGGTCAGGTCCTGATGGTGACGGGTTTGTAAATTGATTCAGGAATTGCCAAGAAGAGGGATTTCTCTGGGGGCTGATGTGTAGGAGGGATGGAGTGGCACAGGAAAAGCCACTGAGCACTCTTGAACTCCCTGATTCACCCTGGAGTTAATTCTGCACCAGGGCTGGAGTCATACTGGCGTTGGACTGCTACAAGCAGCAGGAAAAGAAAGGGATCAAACACAAAGAAGAGGGAAGCAGAGAGAAATGCACGGTCACTTAGGAGCCCATGTCTAATGGAGGGGAAGGAAAATCCCCAGCCACAAGCATCTCCCTATGTGCAGTTCATCATCAGCTAAAGGAACCACTTCCCAGTTTGCCAAGAGCAGCTCTCCTGTCCTTGTGAGCTGGCTGTGAGTTCCTGCAGCGCTCATCAACGCTGGTGTCCTGCTGAAAGCATCGCTCCTGCACCTGGCCAAGCTCGGCTGTGGGTACCATCAGTGTGCCACGGGTGGGAACTGAGCAGGGCTGGGCGTGCAGAATCATTGCTTTCTCCAACCCTACCTGCAGAGAGAGAAGAAATGATCCTTCTGCTTTGTTTTCCCTCACAACTGCTGGCCACAGAGCAGGGAGCTTGTTTGCCCATGGAACACAGTGGCCAATCCTGCACAGACAGTGCAGGTGCAACAGGAGATGTAAGTAAATATCTTCCACCAAAGGGATTTATTCATATTCTCTCCCAGCAGAGCACATCAGCTGTGAAGGACTAGAGAGGAGAACCCTGGTTTCCTCTGCCTGAGCATGAGAAGTGGCTGCTGGCCCCACACTGCTTCTGCCAAGCCTCTGTCCCAGTCCATCCCTTCAGAGACGTTCAGGATGAAGGGACTGTTGTGAGCATTTGTTGGGTGTCCCCACAGCAGAGGTGGTGCAACACTGTGCCACGGTGGAGTCTGTAGGATTTTGTACAGTAACTCCTTCCCCAACCCTGCACAGTGCCCCTGATCTTTCCCTGCTAACCACAGTACCAGCATGCTGACGTGCCATCACACCACTGAGGGCTGTTATCTCCGTGCTACAGAAGAGCTTATTAAAATATTCAGGGACACAAGATCGGATTGTCCTGTCCTGCTATCTCAAACATCCGCGAATAATCCCTTTCATAGATCACTTGTACCTCACCACAGAGCTAAGTGCAGTTCTTTTTACTGTACTCAGACCTTAAAATTCTCAGTAGACCAAAGGTTTTAGAGATGCTGAAGTCTCCAGACTGATGTTACAGTGGCTCTTTGAAGCTTAATCGTGGATCTCAAGAGTCAGTCATCCTTGTTCCTCCTGCATGCCGGGGAAGCTTTTGCTCCCTGCCTATCACCTGGAGCCTTATCTAGAGATGTGCCTGGTAGGAAAGAGAGCTTGTGGGAAATATCTGTGCTGCTGTAAAAGAAGGGCGTTGTGCCATGTAAACTGAGGCCTGGGGTGGCCTTGGGCTTCAGCTTGGAAAATCACAGTTTTTCCTGGTCCTCTGAAAGTGATTGATTGGTGTGTTCTACGTCCCCTTTCCCTTTGGCAGGGTGGTCTCATCCTACAACCAGTCTCTGGCCTTCATTTGGCTTGTTAAGACATCCCAGACATGCTGGATACATCAAGCACAGACACCTGTGGGCAAGGTGGACCTCAGAAGGCTAAATCCTGCTCTCACCTCCATTGCTCCTATCTGGGCCTACAGCTCCATCTCAGCAGGTATTTACCAACACCACGGGGCAGCTCAGCTCATGAGGATGCTGAGTGCTGGCTCACCGGTGTGGTGTCAGCACACCTGAACTAGCAGGGGACATGTACAATCTGCTCCCAGGAGCAGAGCCACCGTCCCGGGCTGGAGGGTGCGAGTCACGGCTGCAGTCTGGAACGTGATGCTTGTGTCTTGACATCTCTCTCTTCTCTGGGTAAACGAAGCAGAGATTGATTGGTTTGTTTTGCTCAGGTGGTAATGAAGCAGTTAATTGCACTCAGTAATGGCTGGCTCTGCCCAGCTGCTCAGGGAAGCATCTCGGAGGTTTGCCCCGCGGATCTCAGGCTGTGTGAGCACACAGGACCCCTCACCCAATTCCCGGGCCGCTCAGCTTCCCCAGCTCCCTTGCTGGGTTCTTTTCTTAACTCCCAACACATTTATTTTTTTCAAATCTCCTTGTTTCACCAGCCCTCTGTGCTAAATGTTGCGTGCAGCAATGTACGGCAGGAGCGGTCCTGGCCCCACGGGTGAGTGTGTGACAGCCGTAGGGTGTGACAGCTGTGGGGTGTGACAGTCGTGGGGTGTGACTGGGGTCCTCGCTGTCCCCGGGTGCTCGGGTGTGCAGGGGCTCTGCTCTGCTGTGACCGATCTGCACATCTCTCACCAAATGCTAAAACATTTCCCTTCCTTCCCACCTCCATCCGCAGCCCTGTGTCCCCCTGCCCTGCCGGGGCACGAACTGCTGCTCCTGCATTTCTTCTTAGTTCTTTCTCTTTTGTAGCTCCTCCGCTGGGACCCTTGCGTATTTTTAAGGCCTCTCCTGGCATCCTACAGTCTTCCAGCAAAACAAACATCTCATATTTAAAATGCAGCAAGGCTGATTCTTTCCAATTCTTCTTGCCGAGGCATAATTTCTCCTCCTTTCATGTCCCGGCAGCAGGGAGCAGGCAGCCCGTGCACAAACCAGGCAGCTCTACCTGCTCTCACAGCACCGGGGTCTGGCTGTGCCGAATCATTAGACTTTCAGGTCAAGTGCTTGAGCTGGGTGGAAGCCGCTTGTGCCGGGGGCGTTGAGCGCCGGTTCCCTCCGTGCTCTGCTTTGGTGTCACGCAGGAGCGTTGAACCAATGCACGGCACAATATTTGGGTCAAATCTGAGCGGTTCGAGTGCTGAAAGCTTTCCCACCCGGCACGCCAGCAGGGACCGCGCTGTCCTCTCCCGGAGCCCCGTCGCTGCTGGGCTCGGGGTCCGGCCACAGCCACAGCCCCTCGGGCCCCCGAGACGGCACCGGGGGATGGCCCGGCTCCGCTGCGCTTCCCGCGGNAAAAAAACCACCAACCAACCAACAACAAAAACAAACACCAAGAAACAACCCCTATTAAAAAAAAGCCACCCNGGCCACAGCCACAGCCCCTCGGGCCCCCGAGACGGCACCGGGGGATGGCCCGGCTCCGCTGCGCTTCCCGCGGGGAGCTCCGCAAGGTCTTCGCTGCTCCGTGACCGCGCAGGAAACCGCGGGATGCTGGCGGGGAGGGGGCGGCACGTCGGGTGTCCGCGGGCAGCCCCCGGACAGTGCGGGGTGCGGGAGGGGGCGGCACGTCGGGTGTCCGCGGGCAGCCCCCGGACAGCGCGGGGTGCGGGAGGGGNTCTTCTCCCGGGTGAATACGGCACTGGGCTGTGTTCTGATGCTGGCTCAGAGCCCGGCTCTCAGTGCCTGGCAGAGCTCAGCCCTCCCCTGTGTCATCCCGAAGCCCCCACACCAGTGCCCCCAGAATGGCTGTCTCCCCACTGGCCGGGGCTCCAGCACTGTTTGCTCTGCTGGCGCCAGTGCCGGCTGTGGCATTTAATACGGAAACGGCAGCAAGCCCTATAAGCAGCCAGGCCTCCAGAGCCCTTTTGGAATTGCAGCTGAACATGAGAGGCAGCTTAATGTTTTCCCATCCTCAAGAAGTCTTGAAATGGAAACCGGCAGTTGAGGTTGTACAGGTAAGTCTCAGTGCCCAAAGCGATGCTCCTTGGTTTCCAGGGCCTGGCTGTGTGTGGAGCCAGTGGCACATGGGGCTGTCTCACCCCTTTTCTGGCTGCAGAAGGGCAAGGGCAAGAGCTTTGCAGTTCACCTTCTCAAAGATGACAGCTGTGCCCACCTGGGCTGATGTAGGAGCCTGCTGGAGGCTTCGGGCTGAAAAATCTACTCAGCCACTGGAAGGATTCGAACGGCTTGTGAACATCTGCTTCTACAGCAGCACATCCAAGGCAGGTGTCAGAAGTGTGTGGAGAAGGACGGCCTGAGCTGGTGCTGCTCCTGTGGTGTGACAGCTGAGAACAGAAACCAGCCCTGAATGATTTGCACTTCAGTCCTCTGAGGCTTAGAGTCTGGAGAGTGCAGAAGTGTGTCTGCTGTGCTGCCCTTGCCAGGGCTGTGTTTAACGTCCCCCCCTGGGGTGGGAAGCAGGAGGAAACTGCTTTTCTACTGCCCTGTCACAAACGATTGGTCTAGGGCTGTTTTCTTTACAGGTTTCCACTTGTTTCTTTTCTCGAACTTGCCAAGGATCTACCTCATGTTTTTTAGTTAGTAGGTTCAGGGAGAAATAGGGCAAGATGTTCCTCTTGAGGGGCTTTCCCAGCCCAGCAAGGAGCAGTAGCCATGCAGAACTGTCCATCCCTGTGCACGATACTTGTGATCATCTTTGCGTGGCTTCGACCAAACTCAGTGTGATGTTTTTTACACCCACCCCATGAAAAGACCACTGCATGGCTGGGTAATACCAAGAGAAACTGGCAGGATGGGACTTCTCAGAAGAATGGCATTTCAAGACCTCCTAAGGCTTGTTTGTTAATTTATGCTGACAAGTATTTACAAAAATTTTCCACACATCCAGCCCAGAACGTCCTGCTGTCTCCGAATGCGCCATACGGCGCAGTGCTCGGCTTCTGCTCCAGAAGCATCTGTGGCACTGGGCACAGCACGTGGGACCAACGCGCTGACCATGAAAACCTGGTGAGCAGCTGACGTGGCAGAGCAGGGCCAGACTGCTCCGCAGGGCTCCCGCAGGCCACTGATTAAATACCTCAGCTCTTCTTCCCCTCCACTTGGAAATCTCACCGTGAACTTGACTAAAAGCCTCCCTGTGGGTTTGCAAACTTGGAGAAAAATGTCTTTCTTTGAGAGATGAGTTCTCCTTGCCAAGAAGGTTTTAATAACTCACCATGAAATTTATAGCGTTTAAATTTAAACCACACGTGGGAAAGTGGAGCTGTAACAGTTTAATCCAATTTAACCTTGAGCGATCTGTTCCGCAGCACTCAGGCAGACAGTCCACACCACAAGCAAAATTCCTCTGTGGGGTGGCAGACAGCAGCTCTCTCATCATGTCTGTGTCCTTTCTGAGGCACAGAGGACCAGGGTTGGCCATCTATGTCCCTTTTTCATTCTCCTGCAGGTGTTCCCTTGGAAACAGCAGGAATCTGCTGCAGCACAGAGTTGGGCATACCCCTAGGAGAAAGCTGAGATAAGTCTTGTTCTAGCTCTCATGTTTTCCTTCCTGTGCTAATTAATATCCTTTTCATGTCCCAGTTGCCACCTCCTTTCCCTGTCCCATCACAAGAGGAAGATGCCTTTCACGGGTGGCCATATAAATCCACCTGCTTGGAGAAGCAATTTGCTGTGAATCAACCCGGTACCCTCCAGGGAGAGGAGGTGGGAAAGTTTCATCGCCAAGTAAGTGCTATGGCTTATTTTTAAAAAAAAAAAAAAAAAAGGCACCACTGAGCTATATTACAGCACAAAGAAAAGAGTTGGGTTGCTTCTGAGCAGTGCTAAAGATTTAATGATGTTTAAAGAGTTGTTCAAGTGCCCCTGACAGCCAGCACAGCAGGCAGGCCTGTGTCACTGGGGAGGCAAAGCAACACATGCCAAGAAATCCTGACCTGTACAGCATCATCCTGTCTGTGAATACGATCCCTTGGTGCTGGTAGGGACTGTGGNCGCGGGCAGCCCCCGGACAGCGCGGGGTGCGAGCGGCGGTGCCGGTGTGACCCCGTGCGGCCGCCGGGCGCAGTGCGGGACGGGGCACCGGCCCTGGGGCACGGGGGGACCTTCTCCAAGCGCTGCAGCCTCCAGCCCGCTGCAGAACCATTGACTCCAGCCCTNTAAGTCTCAGTGCCCAAAGCGATGCTCCTTGGTTTCCAGGGCCTGGCTGTGTGTGGAGCCAGTGGCACATGGGGCTGTCTCACCCCTTTTCTGGCTGCAGAAGGGCAAGGGCAAGAGCTTTGCAGTTCACCTTCTCAAAGATGACAGCTGTGCCCACCTGGGCTGATGTAGGAGCCTGCTGGAGGCTTCGGGCTGAAAAATCTACTCAGCCACTGGAAGGATTCGAACGGCTTGTGAACATCTGCTTCTACAGCAGCACATCCAAGGCAGGTGTCAGAAGTGTGTGGAGAAGGACGGCCTGAGCTGGTGCTGCTCCTGTGGTGTGACAGCTGAGAACAGAAACCAGCCCTGAATGATTTGCACTTCAGTCCTCTGAGGCTTAGAGTCTGGAGAGTGCAGAAGTGTGTCTGCTGTGCTGCCCTTGCCAGGGCTGTGTTTAACGTCCCCCCCTGGGGTGGGAAGCAGGAGGAAACTGCTTTTCTACTGCCCTGTCACAAACGATTGGTCTAGGGCTGTTTTCTTTACAGGTTTCCACTTGTTTCTTTTCTCGAACTTGCCAAGGATCTACCTCATGTTTTTTAGTTAGTAGGTTCAGGGAGAAATAGGGCAAGATGTTCCTCTTGAGGGGCTTTCCCAGCCCAGCAAGGAGCAGTAGCCATGCAGAACTGTCCATCCCTGTGCACGATACTTGTGATCATCTTTGCGTGGCTTCGACCAAACTCAGTGTGATGTTTTTTACACCCACCCCATGAAAAGACCACTGCATGGCTGGGTAATACCAAGAGAAACTGGCAGGATGGGACTTCTCAGAAGAATGGCATTTCAAGACCTCCTAAGGCTTGTTTGTTAATTTATGCTGACAAGTATTTACAAAAATTTTCCACACATCCAGCCCAGAACGTCCTGCTGTCTCCGAATGCGCCATACGGCGCAGTGCTCGGCTTCTGCTCCAGAAGCATCTGTGGCACTGGGCACAGCACGTGGGACCAACGCGCTGACCATGAAAACCTGGTGAGCAGCTGACGTGGCAGAGCAGGGCCAGACTGCTCCGCAGGGCTCCCGCAGGCCACTGATTAAATACCTCAGCTCTTCTTCCCCTCCACTTGGAAATCTCACCGTGAACTTGACTAAAAGCCTCCCTGTGGGTTTGCAAACTTGGAGAAAAATGTCTTTCTTTGAGAGATGAGTTCTCCTTGCCAAGAAGGTTTTAATAACTCACCATGAAATTTATAGCGTTTAAATTTAAACCACACGTGGGAAAGTGGAGCTGTAACAGTTTAATCCAATTTAACCTTGAGCGATCTGTTCCGCAGCACTCAGGCAGACAGTCCACACCACAAGCAAAATTCCTCTGTGGGGTGGCAGACAGCAGCTCTCTCATCATGTCTGTGTCCTTTCTGAGGCACAGAGGACCAGGGTTGGCCATCTATGTCCCTTTTTCATTCTCCTGCAGGTGTTCCCTTGGAAACAGCAGGAATCTGCTGCAGCACAGAGTTGGGCATACCCCTAGGAGAAAGCTGAGATAAGTCTTGTTCTAGCTCTCATGTTTTCCTTCCTGTGCTAATTAATATCCTTTTCATGTCCCAGTTGCCACCTCCTTTCCCTGTCCCATCACAAGAGGAAGATGCCTTTCACGGGTGGCCATATAAATCCACCTGCTTGGAGAAGCAATTTGCTGTGAATCAACCCGGTACCCTCCAGGGAGAGGAGGTGGGAAAGTTTCATCGCCAAGTAAGTGCTATGGCTTATTTTTAAAAAAAAAAAAAAAAAGGCACCACTGAGCTATATTACAGCACAAAGAAAAGAGTTGGGTTGCTTCTGAGCAGTGCTAAAGATTTAATGATGTTTAAAGAGTTGTTCAAGTGCCCCTGACAGCCAGCACAGCAGGCAGGCCTGTGTCACTGGGGAGGCAAAGCAACACATGCCAAGAAATCCTGACCTGTACAGCATCATCCTGTCTGTGAATACGATCCCTTGGTGCTGGTAGGGACTGTGGCAGGGCAGCGTAGCTCACTGTAGACAGCAGTGGAGGAAACCTCACCGTGGCAATAAACTCAGGTGCTGCCTTACAGCAATTGTATCCTGTGAGTGCAATGCTCGGGAGACCACCATTTCTGGTGCTGGGATCTCAAGAATCAGACAGCATGGAAGTTTTGCAGCCTTGGGCTCTGCATCCATGCATGATCAGAGAGAGTGGGACGAATCATGGTTCCCAGCCAGTTCTGCCCCTGGGTGGTCCAACATGGTGACACTGGACAGAACTGGGACAGCTCCGTTGTGCTGGCATCCCCTCCCTTTCAGGGTTTTGTCACCTTGCTCATATGCTTTGGTGTTTACCTGAGCAGTTCTCCTGGGCAATCAGAGGCTCCTGCACTATGGAAATGGGCACTTCTGTTTGCGTCTCAAGGAAACTCAGGCGATAGTTGTGCTGATGGCCTGCGCTCCTCTCCAAAACACCAAGGCCATACCTCTTGTTTTGCAGAAGTGCTATGGTTACAAATCATAATTAGTTCACATTTGGCAGCTAAATGTTGAAAGTCTTGTTTCCATTGACCCACTTTATCTTTTGTAGCAAAGCCTGTTTTACATCAACATTGTTCCAGCGTGGACACCTCAAAGACCAAACATACATATACAGCACCAGTTGGATGCAGAATTGGCAAAAGCCTGTTGAGGGGGATTGCAAAATGCTCCATCCAGCCCTGGGGAGGATGTGCATGGACTGCATACAGAGGTTTGTTGGTGGCTTAAACCTGGGAGGGCTGAAACTCTTGCATGGTGTCCAGCTAAGGCAAGGAAATTCAACAGTAAGCAGTCACAGCTGTGAGATGCTGTCACACACACGTTGCATACATATACAGCAGTTGTGGCTGTTCTGGTAACAAGAGCTACGCTGCTTAGCTCTCTGTTACAGTCCATAGCAGGCTGTGCCTGCTGGAAATGCTCAGATATGATTTTCTGGAATGGCCAGGTGGAGAATAGAAATCCAGGCTAGAACTGTCACAACTGACTTAAACCTTAGAGGAACTGCATGAATGGCAGTGCTGTTTCTGATCCAGCTGCCTTTGCTGTGTTTCTCTACAACTACCCTCGGTGCTGCCCTTCTTAGAAATATCTCAGCAAAAAAACAGGTAATAGCAAATTCTACTTCTCAGACTTTTATCCTTGTCCCTTGGGCTTGTGCATTTAACAGAAGATCATCCAATAATTTGCTTTGGTAATATTTATGTGTTTGTTGTGTTTCTGGAGAAAGGGAACTCATCAGCTAAATGTTTTAGATGCATTAGATGTGACATGGTGAGACCAGAAATGGGTTTCATGCTGTGTTACCAGCTGGGTAGTTTCCCAGGGAGGTTGATGCTGCCCAGGCAGCTCAAGTTGGAAACTTTGGGGTGGCAGAAAAAGAAAATATTCCCAAAACCGGATTCCCTTCCAGCTTGCCAGGTATGCCAGGCTGACTCACCAAGGTGGAGGTTTCCAGAATGACTAATGAACAAGCAGGCATTGATTTTTGCCTGTCTAATGGAACATGTCTTACAAAGTCTCCAGTTTCCAGACTGGGTGGGGTGTTTGCCTTTTGAAAGTCATGTATTGTGTATTGAGTTGACTGTCCCAAAGAAGAAACCAGGTAAGTGTGTCAGAGGTAGGCTCTGGGCTGACAACAGTCATGCAACGTGCTGAGGCAGCTGCTAAAGCTGCCCTCGTGTGCTCCTGGGCTTCATCATTGGCATGAGCACAGCCTCTGTTACAGACTAGACTTCTCAAAGCCTTGTGTCCTCACGTAAAGGGTGAGTACACTCCCTAAAATGGAGTTTCCTTCCCTTTTTTTTTTTTCCTCTTAAGGGTAACCTTTGCTTTTCTGTTGCCAGCTTTCTGCTCTTGATGAGCACATAAAATTCTACATGCTTGGACCCGGCCGCTCAGTGAGGCTTGAAGCTGCTCTTGGTCAGTAGCTCCATAGCAGCTGCACAGGAGACCAGGGCAGACCCTGAGGCCATGGTGACAACACGGGCATTGCAACATCCTGTGTTATTTCTCTTCATGGCTGTGACTGTTTACTCCTGAATCAGCGTCAAAGAAGAAATATGGAAGTTAATTAGACGTTTTCTGACACAGAACTCTCCATTGGACACCCGGATGACAGTGGCTTCACACCTGATCCAGGATGAGGTATTCAGCTGATGTGGGGAAAACCCAGCTCTGGCTTGTGAATCTGCCAAGCAAATCTGCTGCCCTGCACAAAGTTAAGTCCCCTAAAGAGCACCCACTGGGTTTGAAGAGACGTGGCTTTGGGTTCTTTGTTGGCCTTTCTTGGATTCTGCTTTGTTAGGCTCTGGAACTGCATGGCACCGTGTGTGTGTAGTGTCCCTGGTCCTTGGTGCAGCCACCAGTACAGATGCAGCACCTCATCCCTGCTCCCGGCCATCTCCAAGGGCATGGCAGTGCTGGGCTGCTGTGGGAGCTGCCAGACACCTCCCTGGCAGATGCAACAGGCACATGTTCCACTTGTGAGGGAGGCCTGTGGGGCGAGGTGATGATCCTGGTTTAACCCTCCCTTGGGGCATTCGGGGGCAGCTTCTTGGCCCCAAAACTTGGGATTGTCTCCCTGTGGAGAAGAAATGGGAGCTGCTACTACAGCCCAAGAAAGGGACTTTCTATTCCTTTTCTGGACTCACAGTCACCCCTGCAACTGGATGTCTGTTGAACTCCAAGGTCAAGTCCTTTACAGGTGTTTTCGAGCTGATTTTTTGTGGGTGGGGGCTGCAGGGAGAGTTGGGCAAGGTCACCACAGACTGGTGATATCAAAGGCATCAAAGCAGCCTTGATAAGTATGACCATGATCAAACCAAGCAGCGTTTCGTGGTCTGTGCACTACATCAGCTGCTCATCACACTCACCTTTTCCTGGGAATAAAACTCTAGTCTCAGGCAGTGAAGGAGGGAGAGAGCATTAGGCTTTTAAGAAGCAGACTTCAGAGACTGCATCCTCAGATTTTCTGCCATTTAAAATGTTTCCCTAAGGTTTTACCGCATGTAAATGAAATGATAATTACAATATTTTAATCCAATTAGCTCCCTTCATGATCTGGCAGGTGCAAATTGGAGATGGATCAAACTTCTTCTTCCTGTGTATTATGCCTGGAGCCCCCTTAAAGCTGCTGTCTGGCCCTGTGTGTACACGCTGTACAATATGTGTTACGGGGGGGACTGCGGTGAGGTCCTAAATTATGTATAGCATATGAATTATTGCTGAAATGCATCACTAAGACTTCACTCATCGAACATTTCCAGCTCCATGCGAGCAGCATGGGAAAAGCCAAGTGTTTGCCTGCAGCATGGGCAAGGTTTCCATTTGCATGGATTTAAACAGTGTGTGGCACTGTCAGAGTCACAGGTCACCCGGAGTTAATACATTCCCCTGCATCTTGAAGGAAATGTATTTTGCAAGCTTTCGTCTGATTAGCATGGAAATTACACTGGGATTTCTCGTGAAAATGGGGACAGAGATGAAAAAAGTATCTTGATGTGTTATTTAAAAAAAAATAAAAAACTCGTTGAAGGCCAGCGCACTGCCCTTTCTTAAGTACATCTCCAGCTCATGTCTGGGAAGGCATCCCCTCTTCCTGAAGCCCTTCAAAACCCAGAGCAGTGAGCCCACCCTCCGCAAGGGCAGTGTGTATGACCTAGGCTGGCAGCAACCTACAGGGGGCAGTTCCGTGCTGGTTTTCCTAACACCCGTGGGTATGACTAAGATAAAATTGGTGGAAAACTGTCTGTTAAAACCCCCACTCCAGACAGGTTGAACAGCAGGAGGGTTTTTGTCCCACAGAGCTGTCCTGATGTGGCTGTATCACCCCAGGGACCCCACAGCGCACTGAAAGGATGAAGGAATTGTCTCTCGACAAAACCCAGTGGGGTTGTTTTGACAGCATTACATTATTCCAGGAATAAAACGACATCTTTTCTTTTACTGTTTTACTTTATGGAAGTGGCTGGATTTGCTGAGAAACTACTAAACCTCCAGATCAGCCAAGTTAAATGACAGAACTGTCCCTTGAACATGCTGGTCTGCACTGGCTGGGTACCTACCTTTACTGCATGGATGCAATGAAGGATAACTTCCTTATCTTTGACCTATTTTGAATGGAGAAATATGATTTATTTTGCCATTTACATCCTGGTTTCCCCTTGGAAAACTGCTGCCAGTCTGTGCTGAATGAAAGCTCTTATGGGATGGGAAATCTTCATTCCTTTTAAAAGAAGGACTCAGTAAATATATTTCAGAATAAGGTTTCTTTTGATACTTTCTTTTCAAATCCCTGTGTGTTTGTATACCTCCATAATCTTGCATCTTCTGAGAGGTGGAAAGGGAATTTAAAACTGCTTCTCCTTTAGCACCAAGACCCCAACTGCAAAGATAGTGCTGGTCAGTGACAGGAGAGGAGCCAGGCCCAGGGAGATGTGAGGGGTGAGCCACATATTATATGAAACAATAGTTTAAAAAAACCCAACTTTTCAGACAAACTTTTGTTTGAAACTTTTTGTTGAGAAAAGGGTTTTTGTACGTTAATAGTCTGTGAAGATAAAGGGATAACATCCTGCTGGCAGTGATTTACTCTGCTGTTGGGCATAGAGGTGCAGCTGCTTGGTGTGAGAGGGATGGTGTGCTGAGGTGAGCGAGCAAGAGGTGTGTGTTTGCACAACAGCTGTGCCGCAGCACGAGCAGTAGAGACGCTGCATAAGCCTTGGGACAGATGGGAAGAACTGTGCCTTAAAGGCTCTATGTAAGAATATTGCTCAGCAGAACTGTGCACACGGGAATGTGCATTAAGACAGTAGCGAAGTACCAGCTGGAAAGGATGTTTCGGTAGGTAAAGCACCCTCTTTAATGCTTTGTGGTGTAATATGGTCCTACCTTTCACTTCCAGGGGATGGGGAATGCTGTCACCTTGCACTGAGGCTGAGACAGGGAGAGTCTGTTTGACCCTGTAATGTTATGCCCTCTGCTTCAGCTGAGGTTCCCCTATTTAATGGAGGTGTCAGACTGACTCCTGCTCTGACCCTGCTCAGATGAGATACAATGTGGAGATGTCAAGAAGCAATTTTGGTTGAGAAGGTCTTTTCTTCTGTGGGAGGAGGTGTGGGGAATGTTCAGACAGGATCTGGATATGGAGTCCTCAGCTGCCCCATGAAGTTTAGTTGGTTTGAGTTCAGCTCTTGATCTCCACATTAATTTTTCAGCACAAAAGCACAGAGCATGAGAAGCAGAAGCCTTGGCAAACTGAGGACACCCACCCAGGGAGAGGCATAATTTCACATGTTTGAAGAAACCAGAGCCAACAGAAAACCAGGAGCAAGGCAAGGGGGAAGGGTGATGAAAGGTAAGATTTGCTCTGGGTAAGGCAAGTAAAATAATCAGATTTGAGACCATAACCAGTTTAGTGAATTTACTTGATGGCTGCCTATAAAGTCATGTCCTTAATAATTTATATTGAAAAATGAAAATGAAGCAGGTTTGGAAAATGTTTTTTCTTTCTTTTTCTCCACCCTGGGTTTTGCTAACATCATGGTGATCCACCCCAGGCCTCCTGCTGCAAGGGTTTTAGGAGAGGAGTTAAAACAGCCTCTCCTCTGGGAATGGGTCCCTGTGGGGTCACGCTGACTGCGAGATTTGAGGGAAACCCTGTACTCATCAGTATTTTGGGAATGGGGAATAAATCTCTTTGGGCAAACAAAGAATGGCCACAACCACAACTCCCCTCCACCTCCTTGCTCTGCTGGAGCCTCATGCCAAAAAAAAAAGAGCTGCTCCGTGCATGGCAAGACTTCCTCATCCCCCAGCCTGGGCAGGAGAGGGGACGTGGGCTGAAAGTCATCACATGCTGACGGGGTGAATTTCTGGGTACTTGGTGGCATCTTTCATTCCTGCCTTGCCCCTGACTTCTCAAGAAATCTGCAGCAGTTTGGTTTTTTGAGGCTGCTTCCCCTTGCTGAAAGCCCTGACGTGGGGCTCTGACGCAGCACGGCTGTGCCACAAGCCCTGTCGCAACCCTGCTGCGCTCCCTGAGCATCCTCGTGGGAACCTCCGGGACACGCCGAGACTGCTGCAAGCCTTGGGCTGGAAGAGGAAACACGGTCTGGGACTGACCAGGCAGAATCAGCGAGGGAAGTGGGAGTTTGGCTCTGAACCTGGGCCCTGGAGAGAAAACCCTCGAGAGTGCTCTGGCTGAGTTTAGGAGCAAATAACCACCGTTCTCCCTGGTGAAATCCTTAACCCCAAGGAGGCCTCTCTAGCACAGAGCCTTTGCTTAAGCGGGGTGCCAAAATTGCCATCTCCCAGCTGCATAAATATCCAACGGGACCGGTCAGACCTCTCGGGAGCTGCAGGCTCCTCGCACAGGCTCTTCTTTCTCTCCACCGTGTAGGAAAACTGGGGTGCCTCCAGGTGGCAGCCCTGTCCACTCTAAACAGGGGTTTGTTTTTCCCTTGAGATGATAAGGAAATACCGGCAGCGGAATTAACTTGGGATTCAGTCCACCTTAGCAGCCCGGTGGTAGGACAATGCTGGGTGCGCTAGTGGTGATGCTTCTGCTTTCATGCAATGGTCCAGCACCTGCAGGAGTCATCCCGAACAAGATGTGGATTCTGGGCTCTGCCAGCTCACAGACAGGGTTGGAGGGTTGCAGGATTGACCCTGCAGCCTCCACAGCAGCCTCGGTCCTGCTCAGGACCAGGCAGGCAAGAATCATGGGGGCAGAAGGATAAGCGTGAAACCGAGAACAGGCTTTAGTAATTGCAGCGTTCACTTGACTGGTTACAGACTAGAACCTAGAAATATAACCTAAAAATGTAATTAGGTTTAAAAAACCCTAAACCACAGCACCAGAAGTGTAGACTGGAGTCCTGCGTGGAAGTGACTGACACCAGGATCAAAAAGCTGCCTTCTGGCACCGGGTGACAAAGTCACCCTCTACCTGTTCTTGTCCTTGGGCACCCCTGACAGCTACTGCGGAGAGACGTGGAAAGCTCGGGCTGCAGGCAGCTCTGCTCCACCAGCATCCACGTGGTTGGGCACCCACAAGACCGTTCTTGGCAAGAAGTCAGAAAACCCTGGGTAGCAACTGAGAGGCTCCTTGCAAAATTTGAGCTTGATCCCTTTGTGGATCAAATCAGCGCACCTCGAGGGGCTTTTTTAATGGGTTTAAAACAGCAATAAACCATTTACAAGTTGACAGCAGTAATGAATCTTGGGTGTTCCCAAAAGTGGCAGCTCAGTTTCTATTCCCCCAAAAAGGATCAAAATGTTTTGTGGATCTAGCTAGCTTCTTGCTCACAGGTGCTTTATGGTATTCAGGAAAATGCCCTGCTTTCTGACCAGAAATGAGACTTGTAGGCTGAGCAGTAGAATTTGAAATTTTGCTTTATTGCAGTGGAAAAAGCAGCACAAAGCTGCTGCCTGAATTCGGGTTAGCCTAAGGATGGAAGTCCCTTTTATTTATACTTCGATTAAGGATGCATTTTTGTTTCTGTCACAATGCATGGAGTTATTTCTCAATCATATTTGAGACTTTCAGCAGAAGAGGTTAAATCATACTGTGAACTAAAGCACCCAGGGGAGCTCTGCCTTAATGTGGCATTTAAGTGGGGAGATCAAAGCTCCGATACCAAAAGAAATGCTATTAGCAGTTCCACACAAGCAAAAACCTTCAAGAAATTTCAGTGCAAGACACGGGAACTGAGGAATGACTGTGGGTGGGGAAAAGGTGGCTCCATCCCAGTGCTGAATTTATTTGGTGGTCAGAGCAGGTACTCACAGATAGTTGTGGGTGCGTTGGCCATGGCCAAGGATGTAATGTCCCGTCTGAGAAGGTGCAGGGCAGAAGCAGAGGCAGCACTCTGCTAACCTGCACCATCTACTCCCAAGCTCACTGACGAAGACAAATGCTGAGGTGTCCTGCTGTAGTTTGGATCTTTCAGCTTCCCAGCTTGCACAACGAGCCTCCGGATTCTTTTCTTACATCATACCCTGCTAAGTTCAAGGAAGGTTCTCTACCCAGGGGCTTTTTCCTTTTTGATTCTTTTTAACTAGAAAGCAGCCCAGTTCCTAATGTTCCCATCCAGACAGCAGTTCTGCTGTTGGTAGTAAAAGTCAAATTCTTCAAATAATCCAGAATTTCATTGTCTTCCTTTCATCTCTTGTTTTGCTAAAAAAACCCCAAACAACAAAATGAACAAAGCAAACAAACAAACACACATCTCCAAAAAACCCCCATACCACCTTATTACAGAGAGACTGTATTTTTTCAAAGCCTGCCTATCTATCTTACAGCAATATTTTCCTAACTCCACAACTCTGATCAAGTCAACAACTTGTAGGGGTAGGGTTAGACCACTAATTAAGTAAGAACTGTAGAAAAGATTTCAGTGGGATCTACAATGTTGACCTGTCCTTTTTCAAATGCCAAGTTTATATACGTGACCGTGCATTTCAAATGGGTCAAGAGAGCTTGGTTGTAAGTGGCCAACACATTCTGTGAATTAATATTTAATCAAATGTACAACATAGGGCTGAATATTAAGGCTTACCTTTGATTTTTACTTCCGTGGTTTTCTTGGGTTTCTAAACCCCTCTGAAAATACTTCAGTATTTCATAATAGTATTACTCATCCGATATGTTTCTTAGCTGTGATTAAAGCAAGTGAGAATGTAAATCTACAAAGGGAAATCTAAGCATGACCTCATCAGCATAAAGTATGTGGGAGACTAATTTAGTTACATCCCTATTAGTAATGACAAATCAAATTGTTCCTCCTTTTAAATCACTAATACAGCAAGGTTTTGCAACTCAGCACATAGCACGCACGATAAATCAGTTCAGTCTGTACACAAACACTGAAGGCTGCTTTAAATCTGGGTTGATTCCTGATTCCAAACTATTTCAGTGCAGTTCAGGTGAACCACCCTAGTTTCCTTAATACCTGGAAAGAAAAAAATTAAAAGAGTTCATCTCTACCCCCATGTGCTGTATATCAAGCACTCAACATTTATAACCCTGCAGCTGATTGCTTAGCAACGTCTTTGGGAGGAATGGCTCACCTGATGTGCCATCGGGTGCTCTGCTGTTGCAGGGGGAGAGCACGGATGAAACGAGGTCAGGCAGCGTAATCCGACTCTGCGCCGAGCGGCGTTCGCTCCGCTCCGTAATGAAATTAATCAAGGTCATTAATTTGATCCTTTTTTATTGTTATAATTTGAAACTATAATTTGAGGTGGCTCGAAGAGGTGCAGTCATATCTGTAATTATACCTTTATAATTACATTTATATTTTAAGGTAAATGTTTTCATGTATTGCTGTAAATAGACCGCGTATCATAGAGAAAAATGACATGCTGCTTTCAGCTAGAGCTGCATGACTGGAAACATGGACTGTAAATGGGATGGGGGTGATATTGAAATCCACTAGTTGTGTGCTGTTTATGTGTTTCGTCTATCTTACATCTTACGGTTAAAACTGAGCCTAAACCTCTAGACAGGCCCAAAATCAAAGGCTAGGGCGATTGAGAAAGACACAGAATTGCTGTTTAGTCACATTAACCTTTGAAAATTGCAGAGTCAAGGCACAAAGACTGTCCTCATCCAGCAAAGCTCTGTGAGTTTACGGTGGCTGAAGGAGCACGTGGCAGAGTCACCTCCAGACTGTGGCAGTGGCGGGCGAGCGGCGAGGGACCAGCTGCCGATCCCGCGGGTGATGGTGAGCAAGAACTGCATCGCCTGTTCTGTGTTTAACGTCTCGCTCGGTGAGACCACGATGGGGGTATGAAAGCTCCTTTTGTCTGCCCAGCCAATTTGGCTGCCTGTGCTCCCCCCCGGGCTCTGCTCGCCGGCTGTCTCCATGGCATGCATATGAGCTCCCTCCTGTCTCTGCTCTGGAGCAAACCAACTGGTTTCTCCCAAGGAGAAACCTCGACACAACTGACAGGGCTTTTTTCCAGGATTGCCCAGACAGAAGAAACTGGCATGAGCTGGACCAGACTCTACCCTGGACAGACCTCCAGCCATCCCAGCAGACCTCACGCCCACCCACTGACCTCCACGCTGTGCTGCAGAACCCAAAATGCCTTCACATCCTGATGAAAAACACCATGCTGGCAGGCTTCCAGCCACTCCTTTCATCATTTGGAGCACTTAAAACCTAAAGAAAAAGCCCCCCATACAATCCTTATTGACCCAGGGTCCACGGGTCTCTGCAGGGAGCTCAGAGGAGACCCAGGCCAAGTGCTGCACAGCACGAAGGTAACCATTGCCCTTCAGAGAGTGCTGGTCCTTGGCGGTGTGGACACAAGCCAGCCCGTAGCAAAGAGCAATGGTTAATGGTGCCTCCCAGGCATTTTCCACAACAGCAGCAAACATACAGCCTCTGCCAAGTAGCCAACACTCAGCATTTCCTTTCTTCTGCCGAAGATTGTTTCTGGACTTTGCAAACCTCTTCTTCCCTTGTGGCTCAAAGCTCCAGCAGCAAAGTGGTGGGGACTCCCTGGAGCTGTGGGAGTGGGTGACACACAAGCAGGTGGTGCAGCAGGTCTGTGAGGACAGATCTTCAGAAGCAAGATGAGGATACCAAGCGTGGGGAGCCCAGAATGAGGGAATCGCTGAGCCTGGGAAGGAACAAGAGAAAATACAGTGACCTTCCTGGAAGAAAACAGCTCAGAAATTAACACCAACCCTACTCCATTTTGGAGGGAGTCTCCTGAAGCATGCAAGAAATTTGGCAATTTATGTTAAACAGTTGAAGACATTGAGATGTTTTTAGCGTAGTAAAAACTGAATTCACAGATTTAGTTAGAAAGGGTCTTGAGTTCTTTACTTGCTAATAACCTTGATGCAGCCACCACCAATACCCTGCATGTATGTCCTCCTCAGAAAACCAGTGCCAAAATGGGGAGCTGAACCCTTAAGGGCACAGTTGACATTGCCCTCTGGTACCTGGCTCAGCTCTCAGCAAACAGACATTTTCCATTTCTCATCTGCATTTACCTCGTAGTACAGATATATGTTTGTAACCAAACATCTGTCTCTACTTGGCTTGTTCTCTTCTCTACCTGAAAAGAGCCATGAACAATTTACAGAGAAGGCTACCGCCCGTCTCCAGCAGCAAAAGCATTTACAGAAAACACTCCATTACACCTGTGCAAAATGAATACCTGAACATGCACTTGTAAATGATGAACTAGAACTGAATGACAAAGGACCTGGCAGGCCACGCAGAACCTCAAGGCCTGGCTATCAGGTCAGTGTGCCTTATTTTAGCTTACCACAATTTTGAGAATTGGTGTGGTATTTTTGCAACCTTCATTTTCCAGTTTCTCATTTGAGATGGTTTTATACAAGACTGCTGCTGTGACAATACTTGCTTATCTCCAGATTAAAAAAAAAAAAAAAAAAGAAGAAGAATTAGCTTCTCAAGTTGTTTCAATTTGAGCACTCAAAGCCAATGGTCTTTATTGAAAATTTTGGCTGTGGAAATAATATCAGTGCTGGGAGACAGGGGCCATAAAACACTGTGCTCATCATGCAAGTTACTTATTCCAGCAGGAGACAACCAGGTGCCTTTTAGGGCTGGTTCCTCAAGTAGGGCAGGGGATTTTTTTGAGCAATCTGGAAATATTCTGCTAAATTCAGCAAGTATGACTAAGATGGGTGCAAGTTCATTTTGACCACTTTGGTCCTTTCACATGCTGTCTTGTCTCAGGATCCTTCAGAAGGCATCCCCTCTCCAAAGAGTTGTGTAAATTTGTAGAGCCAAGTGACAGGGAACTGAACTTCATCAAATGAAACTGGAAAGGCTGGACAAGCTTTTTCTGCCTCATTTCATACAAATTCTAGGCTGGCTGGAGGGAGATCGGTGGCTTCACTGGCATGACCTCCAAAATGAAACACCTTACACTTCCCTGGTCACTCCTATACTTCCTCAGCATCTGTAGTAACACATCAGCAGCAACCTTGGCTGTTTGAACAGAAATCTCCCCTGTGCAGTCTGTTATTAAATTCTCTTATGTCTTTATTAGATATTAGATGTGATGAAAGGAGGTGATGTCTCCAGGGAAATCTTGCTTGAGGTATGGGGATGGGATGTTAATGGACTGGGGAAGATGGAAAGTCTCCAAGTGTAATGATCTTGTAATGTTCCCATGAGAGTATTAAGATCTAGATATCTTTTTTTCTTTTCCTCTGCAAAGGAAAAGCATTTGAGGTGTATATAAACAAGGTACTTGGCTCTTGCCTACCAAATACCGCTTGCTTCTGTTTTAAGCACGATTTCAGTGTCCTTATTTATTTTTATTATTTTGCTGTTCTGCAATCTGCATCCTTTTTATCTCACCTATTGGTACAACCGATGACTTCTTTCCATCTGACAGTTTCATTTCAGAGAAAAATGGTAAAATCTCTGCAGACTCAGCATTTTAGAAAAATGTTGATTAAACAGCAGAGAGGAGGATGGATGCAGACTGTAGGACTAAACCCTGAGGAGCTGGTGAGCAGGCAACAGGAGCATGGCAGAGACCTGCCTGAGGTGGCAGGAGGCAAATCCAGGGGCCCAGGTAAAGAAATAAATTGGTTAAAATATCACACTGTATTTACATTTGCATACCTGAATTAAAAAAAGACAAAAAGTGTTAAAATAGAGGTAGACATGAAAAGACATGGTTTGAATTATTTACAGGCAGGTGCTAAAATGCCTGGGAACTGCAGAGATATGGTTAAACTTACATGATCAGGAGTGTTGCAGTTACCTTTGCAGGATGGCCTGAAAGATGCCTTTTCATTTGGGATGAACATTAGGCAGTGGCTCTTATTCTAGTCTGGGATATATTTGAGAATTACAGTGAATTAAAACACCCTAGAAATTTTAACTGGAAGTTTATTAAATTTCTAGGGCACCAAAGGAAAGGGGAAAAAAAATAATCTAAAAGACTTCTTTAGAGCCATTCTTAGCTGTAAATTGATTGGAAATTTGTGAGTATTTATAATCAGGAATGCATTCTGCCCTCTAAGTGTGCAGCCTGATGAAGGATGTGCTCTGTCTTTTGTACATGACAGAAAAACCATCTTCCCTGTCAGTGGAAGCCAAAGTCGCATGGGACGAGGACAGCTGGTTCTGCAAGAGAAGTCCATGTGCTCCTGGACCCCAGCTTGCACCATCTTGTCACGGTTTCAGGTCTGGCTCCAGTTGGCTCTTCGTACGCAGGTTTCCCTCGCGTCTCTCTGTCCGGGTGGATGTGCTCCCAGTACAGTCGGACACCACGCACACACCCTCTTTTTTTGGGAAAGCAAACTGAAGCACAGTGTGCTCCCAGGCTACATCTACATTGCAGCTGCATTATTATCTGGCACTCGGGCTCTTCTGAGCTCAGGGGTCAGATGCAGCTGCTTGTTGGCTGCACAAAAACCTGCGCCTTTACGAGGAAGGTGTGTTGTCTTTGGCTGGATGGGTTGTGTTTCTTGGATTGCCTCAAAAATAGTTTTCTGCTTTAATAGACCTGAGTGGCTGATGATCTTAACGTTTGCTCTAATTGCTGTTTAACTTCAGAGCTGGTTTAATGCGTGTAGCAGTAGTAGTTACAAAAAATACTCTACCGGAATCTAAATAATTAAAGAAAAAAAAATAATTCCGAAGCCTTTGTGTGCACAGGGAGAGAATTAAATATGCACATTGCTTTTTAGGCTCTGAGTGTAAAAGAGTGTAATAATAGAAAAAACTAAATTTGCCATCAGGGTAAGAGAGGTGGTGTCCTGCAAACCAGAATCACAGAATGGTTTGGGATTGAAAAATACCTTAAAGGTGATATTGTTTCCACCCCCTCGCCATGAGCAGGGACACCTTCAGTAGCCCAGGCTGCTCAAAGCCCCATCCAACCTGGCCTTGAACATGTCCAGGCATGAGGCATCCATAACTTCTCCAGCCAGAAAGCAAGCAGACTGCAAATTGCTTTCTAATGGATTTCCTCAGCTGTTGAAGAAGACTTGTTCCATTAATTTCAGCTAAATCTAAGTTCAGTTTTTGTATTGTTATGGTTTATTATGATGATGATTAGGAACTGAGGTAGGATTGCTGGAAATTGATAAAGTTCTATTAAAAGCCACAATATGTTACCTATTTAGTCCCAAAAAGGACAGAGAACAGCTCTGATGTGACTGATGTTATAACCCAGCATAGAACCACATGCAGACATGTCTTCACAGCCTGTCCAGGCTGCACGTAAGACAATAACCAAAATCCAGCTAATAACCAACTGGAAACGTAAGATTCTGTCTTAAGGAAACCTATACTCCCAGAAGGTCTGCTGGGGAACAAAAAAACCCAGTTACAAAAAAATCCTAGATGGTCCACGGTGACATAATTGTGTGACTTAGCAACAGGGCTCCCACAGGCAATAAGGAACGTATCCAAGTGAACCCATGATTTATTGCTGCAAACCCTGGCATGGATACAGACAGACCTGTGCTCCTGCAAACACCAGGCAGCTCTACAAATCTTGTCATCTTCGAGGAAATCACTCTTGTGTCACATCAAAAAGCCTTCGTTACTCAGCAGAGGCCAGAGGGTGAGCAGGGCATTGCTCTCCACCAGAGCAGTCTGTGCCTGCTGGGGCTAAGCTGAGCTGTGATCCTGCCCTTTGGGGAGGCAGAGGAGTGTGGGTTGATCTCAGCCTGGCTTACATCTTTTTGCACTGCCAAATACGTGTATTCCAATCTTCTATACTCACCCTCACAGGAAAGAATTTCTTCCTAATATCTAATCTAAACCTTCCCTCTTGTCAGTTTGAAGCTCTACCTACATGCCCTTGTCAGAAGTCCCTCTCCAGCTTTCTTGTATGCCCCCTTTGACACATTTTTTTTAATGTCTTGGGATGTGTATCTGTATTTCCAAATGATTTTCCCTGAGAAATGACTGAGGGCTTCTGGATACAGTTATTCTCTAAAATCAGTGACACTTTTGAGCTGCCACCACCTCCATCCCATCTGTAATTCAGCTGCCCTGCAGTGGCTAAATACAATCAGGAATTAAAATAATGTGTTGGGGGGGGAGGGAGGGGTTGTATCTTTTTTGCTTATTTTTGGTTGTGGGTTTGGTGGGGGTTTTTTCATTATTTTCAATTTTTTTAATTCTCATTGGGAAAAAATGAGATGTTATGACCTTCTGTCTCTGAGTTCAAACTAATGCTAAGGGATTCATTCAGTGAATGGGACTAAATATTTGTTCAGGATGAGAACCTCCAGCCCTATTTCAGCTGAAAGATTTTCTTCTGTGCACTCCTGACTGATGGAGTTTTCCTATCCCTTTGTAAAAAGCAGATTTTCATGCTGTTGTTTCAATGAGCCTTGAAGATTTTACACCCCTGGGGCCATTGTGTAGCTGCTGGAGCTCTGCTCCTCTGGCAAACCTTCTTTGCTTAGAGGTTATTAATACTTTCTTCATTAGTAATTTAACATTGCAAAGTGAAAACTGCTTATATCAGCCACGGGCTCACTGGAGAGAAGTTTGTGAATGTAAAACATCACCATGTCACGATAATGAGCAGTTAGCACAAAAGCTTGTTCTCTGCTCCCCCACAAGCAGTTGCAGGTTGTCCAGCTTTTTATTAGCCTAGTTTCAGGTTATCAGCTCAAAAAGTCCTTCATTATAGTATTTAAGATCCTTACTCAGGTGTTTCTACCCCTTTGTTTTGTCACCCAACAGCCTCCCCTGATCTATGTGAGTCTGTAGAAGTGTGAATATGGCAATTCATATAAAGGTGCCCATGACTTTGAAGAAAAATATTTACCTGCCCTTCGGATGCCAGCCTCATTCTGGGGTGGGAGGGTGGAAACGGCCTTCTTTTCAGCTTCCTCTGGTCTGCGTTTACCCTACATGGACTCACCAAAACCTGTTAGCAGGGACCATCAGCTCAGGAGCGAGGGCACAGGGATGGACCCATACCCACAGCCGCTCTGGCACTCTGTGGGTAGGACAGGCCAGTGTGAGCAAGTGTTTCCCCTTCAGCACTGGTCCATCTGATGTTCTGGTGTTGCATCTGCATCTGGTGTTGCGGTGCAACCTCTGCAACACCAGAGCAAGCCCCCACACCTTTCAGCAGAGGTACCTCATTAAGTCTGAGAACACTAATTGCTTAGGCTGAGCCCGGAGGATAAGGCACCCTTTTGCTTGGGAACCGTAGAAATGTTACACTTTGGGGCTGTGCAAGCTGAGAACTGCGTAAACATAACAGATAAATTATCCCCTAAGTCACTTACAAATGGGCTCAGAAGTAGGGCTACAGCCAACCTTTGCATTAGATGGGAACAGCTGCATGCGGCATAGCCTCCAGATTTCCATAGAAACTTGGATCAGCCATAGATTATCTTCATTTTGTAAATATTTTAATTATTATACTACAATACTGTTCTGTGGGGATTGCAATACTAAAGCCAAGGCTCCATGGAAGCCACATTTTAAAAGCAGTTTCCCGAGACCATATTTCAAGGAAAGCAAAACTGGTTTAGGATTAAGACTTACGGTTTCTGATAGATTTGATTTTTTTTTTTCTGTGCTACTGCGTGCGCTCTTTTAAATAAATAAACTCCCACCGAGCTTGCTACTCCAGTGGGACCGGATTGAACTTCCCAGGCGTATATGAATTATAAAGTCAGATAGGTCCCTGCAGAGAGGAGAATTACTTGCAGAAACCATCTCCCGATGCACGTAGCCTGCCCTGGTCACTTTTAAAATGCAGCCCTGGGTGCGTGCGGGTGCGAAGCGCCGGCGCCGCGCCCCGACGGGAACCGGCCCGGCATTGCCCCACAGGGACGTGTCGCTCCCTGGGTGTCGCAACCCTCTGTGTTGTGGCCGAGGAGATGGCCCTGCGGATTGCAACAGGGGCTGGCAGGATGCGGCTCCCGCGCCGGTGTTTACCAGAGCAGGTGGCCAAGTGGGAGCGGAGTCCGGCAGGCGGCTCTGGGAGATGTGGTTAGATGGAAGGCTTTCCCACGGTGAGGGTTCCCCGTGTGGCAGCCTCGCGTGGCGGCGGTGTCACCGTGCCCGTGCCACCCCGCGGCAGCCTTGCGTGGCCAGGGCTGGAGGGCTTTCCTTCGCTCGGTTTTGGTAAAGCAGCCCGCGGATCCCCGCTGCGGGAGGGGCCGGTGCTTGATGCGCAGATTGTCCCAGCGGAGCTCGGAGGATGCCCCGCGGAGCTCGGAGCCGGCCCTGCCCGCGCAGAGGGGCAGCGGCGCTGTGGGTCCGGCACCAGCTGCTGCCACTAACGCTGCCCTGCAGATGCTCTGCCAGTCCCATTGTCCTCCCCTTTCCCTACCCGGGCACAAGCCCTTCAGAATCAAACCTCAGTAAAATGTCCCTTAAATAATAAATACCCTGGGACAGAGTTGGTCAAGTCACCCGTGGGGTGAAGCTTTTTTTTCCCTTTGCAGGGGAAGGTTTTCTTGCCTTTCCCTGCTGAGCAGGAGGGCAAGGGAGAAGCTGAGCACCAAACCTGTTGCTTCTTAGAGGTGTTGGGCCAGCCATGGGTTTTACGTGTTTTCTCTATAAAAATGCTGTGTTTTCTGACCTGCGCTCTAAGCAGTGGGTGGGGGACGGTGCAGCCCAGCGGTCACACGATGCTCCCGCAAGGCCTGAGTCAACAGAAGGTGTTTGCCCAAGCCCAGCAAACTGTGAATCAGAGCGCAGCTCCTAACAAAACAGAAATCCTCCTTGCTCGTGCTTTGCTAGTCATTGATGGAGGCAGAGTGGTGAAATACTCAGCCCTTCTCACCCCGATAAGCGCTTTATTTTTAGACCACCTTTAGCATCGCCTCGGCAGCTGGTCCTGCAGGCTGGGCGGTCGCCTCTGGCTCCTGATGAACACACAGACCCTGCTGGACTGTCACTGAGCCCTTCCAGCTCCTAATTTACACTTCAGGACAACATGTCACCGCAAAACGTGTGTTTTGTCGTGCCTTCATCTCCCTCTCACCTTCTGCTGCCGTGCTGCATCAAGCCCTGACTTCTTGCAGAAACAGTTTTCTGGTCAGCTCAGCGAAACGCATCCTATGTCTTCACATTTCTCCAGTTCCTTCCAGCAAACCGAATATTTTAGGGCACTTCAGGGTAATTTGTTGAGACAAGAGAATGCCTGGCAGGATGCTGTTGTGTGCAGAGGCAGCCGCGTGTGCAGTGCCCTCCAGCTCTGCCTGTGGTGACAGAAACCAGCCAGACGCGTGTGCCTGGCTGACAAAGCTCTGGGTGAATGCTTGGGTGTCTGCTCTGGGTATCCCAAGTGATCCCAGCATGTCCCAACAAGGCTCTTATCGGCACATGGGGACCATTGCCCAGAGCTGCCACTAGCATGAGCAGCTGCAGGTCCCCGTCTTCTCCAGCTTCAGATGCTTTGGGGTTTTTTTGGGCAGAGGTGTGAAAACAACACCAGGGATGGGAAACATTGGGACTAGTGTTTTCTCTGCTTAGAAATGCTCATGTGTTCAGAAATTAATTTTCTTGTAGAAATCCTTTGAATTGGACAAAATTTAAATAAGGTAAAGTTTCTCCAGCTTTTCTACTGTATTTTTGAATGTTTTGGTTCTATGTCTTTCAGTCTTATAGAAAAAAAGATAATTTATGATTTTCAAAGGTCTCCATCAGATTTCATAAACACCAAACACTTTGATCTCCCTGATGTGAAACAATTTTGGAATTGCAATCCACGACAAATTTATTACGTGCTTCAAAGTAGAAAACAAATTCAAAAATTGCAGATTTTTGGCATAAAACAAAT